>JAOQMS010000179.1:41594485-41619227 GCA_027563885.1 Erythroxylum longipes | reverse complement strand
AGACTTATTTTTCAAAAAATACACCCATGTCATACGAGTGCAGTCATCAACAAATATCAAAAAATATTTAAAACCCTGCCCTCCTACAACAGGTGCTGGGCCCCACACATCAGAATGAATTAATGAAAAAACAGAATCAATACGAGTATTACTGGGCTTAAAGGTCTGTCTGTGCCTTTTTGCTAAAACACAAGTTTCACAATTGAACACATTATTCGACTGAAACAATTTAGGAAATAAAAGTTTTAAATAACCCATAGATGGATGCCCCAGTCGTCGGTGCCAAAGCCAAGCCTCCCGGTTTGCAGTTCCATGAGCCAGCATCACAGTACCGTTTTGAGCTACTTCATCCACGTAGTACAGTCCATGGCGCTCAGTGCCACGTCCAATAATCTCCCCCGTCCTAATATCCTGTAAAAGACAGAAATTAGGGTTCATTAGCACCATACAGTTCAGTTCCTTCGTCACATGAGTAATGGATAGCAATTTATGAGACAACGTAGGAACATAAAGGCAATTGGAAATTTTGAGGGTTGGTGAAATTTCAATGGAACCCGCCCCTTCTACTGATGCTATTCCCCCATTAGCTGTTCTAACATGCGATTTTGTAGGTTTTGACAAAGCTACTATATCTGAGACATCAAAAGTCATAGTATCGGTGGCACCACAATCGAAAACCCAACTACTATTTTTCTCTTCCTGATTTTGAACCACATTTGCAATTGACACACTTTCTGGGGTATTTTTGGAAATTTCAGAAACTTTCTGGGCATTTTTAACAATTCCTGAAACTTTCTGGGTTTGACTGGAATTTTTTGAAACTTTCTAAGCTTGATTGGAATTTTTAGAAACTTTCTGGGCATTGTTGACAATTCCTGAAACTTTCTGGGTTTGACTGGGATTTTCTGGAACTGTCTAGGCTTGATTAGAATTATTAGAAATTTCAGGACAATTTTCTAACAATTCTAAAATTTCATGACTAAAATAGCTAGGGTTTAAACTACAGGGACCGGAATTATTAGGGTTAAAAAAACAAGGGTTTGGGAATAAATTCCTAAACCCTTTACCTTTAAAACCGCGGTTGTTCTCATTTTCTTCAACCCTAGCCGCCACCATCCCGTAGCCTCCTTGGCCGTCGCCGCTGCTGTTGGTGGTTTCAGGATTGCCCACAGCGGCGGCTGCCCTGCCAATGGTGCCAGTGGTGCTGGTGACCTTGTTCCTGTGGTTGTCATTCCACCAATCTAGGTATCCCACAATCTGGAAACACTGCTCCTTGGTGTGTTTGTTCATGCCACAGTGAGAACACTTGAGTTTTGATTTGTCTGGCTGGGATGATGATCCCCCAGATCTGGGACCTGACCGGTGTTGTCCACGCGAAATGAGTCCCACTGCTTCTGTCTGGCCGGACTCAACCTTCCCTGTGATGATTAAGCCGCAGCCTATCCCCTGTGATGACGAGTCCCCGGTCAATGGCCCCAAAATATTCAACTGAGCCGTCTCCTTCCGAACAGCAACATAGACGACTTCAGTCGAGGGAAGGGGCTCCATTCTAAGTATCTCCCTCTTGATCTAATCATACCTGTGGTCAATCGCATTTAAGAATTGGAATAATTTTTGTTCTTGCCTGATTGTGTTGTATGTAGCGATATCCACCACCGAAGTCATCGGATTTGGCTCTCGGAGGTCGATTTCGCCCCAGAATCCTTGCAAGGTAAGCCAAAAATCTTCCAGAGTTGCTGTCCCCTGCTTCATGCCGTTGACCTTGGCATGAAGATCAAACACCTGTAGTTTGTCTCTTCCACTGCTGTATGTAACCACCAGGGCATTTCACAGATCTCTAGCTATGGGATAATCCGTGAGATTATTGGCTATTTGTGTCTATATTCTGAATTAGCCACGAAAAAACTACCAAATCATCTTGCTCCCATTTTTCAAACTCTGGATCTCCGATCTGGGGTGGTGTCGGAATCCCTGTGATATGGCTCAACAAGGTCTTGGATTTTCCTCCTATGGCCACCTTCATCATTCGTGACCACAGTGCATAGTTCTGACTGTTTAATTTGACATTGAGATTTAAGTTGTCTGAGACTGTTTGTTTCTGATTGTGGGTATTGAGGCCATTTTTGATCAGGTATGTTATTTTGATTGTCAGGTCATCATTGGTGATGCCTGATGTGGTTTCATCGTCTGACATATTTTTCTGGCTATTTTCTTGGTTGTTTTCAGGTAAGTTTTTTGGGAAATGATGAGCAAAATGACTGATCGGCCTTTAGAACCGGTCACACTGCTCTGATACCAACTCAAATGGTACGTAAATTGGACATAATTTGGGAATGGTTTTTTACTGTATCGATATATCATCTGATTATAAAGTACAAGATATTATACTGGTTTACAATGCTATATAAGGAAAGTACATTTATCCTAATTGCTAAAATTGCTCCTGTACAGGCTCCTATCTTAACTGTTATTGTTAACTGAGAGATGATGATCCGTTCTGATCCCAGATTTCCAGACTTTCCATAATCTGACAATAGGTTGATAATAATAAGATTGTGCAGCATTGAATGTTATACCTTAGTCATACCACCATCTAACCATTGTCATATTCACATTATGAGTCACTTCTGTAGATTGTAAGGCACTACGGATTGAAGGCTAAATTCCAGGAGTTGTTTGGGGTGCAAAAAGATTAGACACTTATCTTGTTCTTTTCCTAGCATCAGGTGCAATATTTTATTCTTGTTAAGTAAGAATACTACCACCTTGAACATCCCCACGATCATCCTGAACACCAACAAAAAAACTTCCAATACCAATTTCGTACTTGAATCTTTGTCTTCTATATTTCTCTTACTGATACTATTCAAGCAAAAGTCTACATTTACCATTTTACATCAAGACTCACTTTCTTATAAGGCTCCACTTTACCTTTGATCTTAGCTAAATGCTTCTTTAATCTGATAATTTTCCCATGTTTTAAATGCTTGTTATAATACAAACAAATAATATGATTCTTCATTCCATGAACCAATCTAACATGAGCCCAAACTGAATCATCGAATCTTCCTATACCTGAAGCAACTGAATTATCAGGTGCACTTGAATTTTCCTCCATTTACTTGTAAAAAATAAATGAAGACACATATTAAAATTAACTTAATAACTTCTTATCAAAACAAGTTGTGTATAATAACAAAAGGAAATAGAGCAAGAACAATTTCTCAATAATCATATGATATGTAAATACAAGTGACCTTCATAAACTTATATAAATGATTCCTTAAGAAAATTTGATAGCAAGCGCATTCTATCCAAGAAATTATCATGTTTCTTAACCCAAACTTCAAATATATACATTGATTGCTACACTTTCACAACATAATCCATTTTGTGCTATTACATTATTTAAACATAAATTTACAACTCCAAAATTATAGTTCGTTTTGTGTGATTACATAATTCTACCATAAAGTCACTATTGTAATCATTTTGTATAATTATATAATTCAATCATAACTCACAACTATAACTCATTTTGTGTGATTACATAATTTAACCATAAACTCATAAGTTATATCTATAACTCAATTTGTGTAATCACATAATTCAATCAAAGAGTCATAAATATAACTCATTTTGTGTGATTATATGATTCAAACATAAACTCATATCTTTAATTTAATTCGTGTAATCACACAATTCAACTTAAATTAATTCCAACTCATTTTGTATATTAAGAAATCAATTTAATATATATATATATATGTAACCTATTTTATAATGAATACCAACATTTAATTCAATATTTCTCTAACTTCACTTCAAACAATAAATAAACTTCAACTTTTTACCGAATGATTGAATTCCCAATTTCCAAAATCCAAACAACACAAATGATAAAACACATCCAAAATCCAAAATCCAAAACCCAAAAATTGTAATTCTATGTAAATATATATATATATATAACCTATTTTATAATGAATACCAACATTTAATTCAATATTTCTCTAACTTCAAACAATAAATAAACTTCAACTTTTTATCGAATGATTGAATTTCCAATTTCCAGAATCCAAACAACACAAATGATAAAACACATCCAAAATCCAAAATCCAAAATCCAAAATCCAAATATTGTAATTCTATGTAAAATATTCATTCTCATTTCTCAATTTCCAGAATTCAGATAAAACAAACACATATATCTATTCCAATACCCAGTTGTCTACTATCCTCAATTTCCAAACTCATAAGTCACAATTCACAACTAAAATTCACTCACATACACAACAACTACTCAGTTAACTCAACACTCAACATTCAAATATTCAACACAACACAACACAAATCAGTACACTAAACTGCACACATTTCAATTGTTCAAAGCTGAATAACTGATTTGTATTTTGCAACCTTGAGGCTTGAACTTGAAGTTTGTAGCTCCACTCGATGTTGATGAGGCCAAGTGATTATGGCAGAGGCAGGATCGTGAGGCAACTGCGCAGGCAAGGCGAGACCAAACCCATGCATATGCAAAGCGCATGCACAGACAACAGGCGGTTGGGTGTGAGTGATGAGAGCAGAAACAAAGGTGGCTGGGTGTGGGGTGGAGGGTCAGGTAGGTTAAAATGTTTATGGTTAATTTACAATTTAGTCTTGAAAAATCATCAGTATGTGAGAACCAGGTGGTGTTGACTAATGATACGAAATTAGAGAGTACTAAATCGATTTTTGGCTGGTATCGCCTGGTACAGTACGGTACTCACACCATTAAGTCCAATCTATCTAATTTGAAATTAATGAGCAAAGTTTTAGTTAAATTGATGTTGAATTGAATTCATATTGAAATTTTAAAATTTTCAAGTCTTAAATTTGAGAAATCTAATTAACTTGAAACTTTAAAAAAATTAAAGTGCTTCAACTTTTAAAAAAAAATTAAGTCCGATTTGGTGTAAAAGTGAAATTTGATTAAAAAAATCTTCGACTGAGCCCAAAAATGTTAAATACGATGTCGACATTTAGAAATAGGGTTAATAAAACTTTCAATTTTCTTCAATTCTAATTCGACGTTATCTGTTGTTTTCCTGATTCCCTCAGCCCTTTGTTTTCTATTTATTCTTCTGACACCCCAAACTACTCCCGCATTACAACATATTACACCAGTATGCTTTTTATTTTTAGTTCGTTCTCCTGATGTCCTTAATATAAGGGTGTCGGAGTTACATAATCTGAAAATCAAAGAGTGAGGGTGTTGAGGGACAAACTGAAAACGAAGGAAATAATTGAAATCAAAGCATAAGGTCATCGGAACTGTATAATATGATTTAGGTCATTTTTAAACAACAACGTTGTTTTAATTATGTGATTAAACGACGTCATTTTATTAATCTTCATTTATTTTGTTAATTTTAGCTTACGTGTATTAATAGTTAAGGTTTCTGAAACAAGTGACAAGTCACGTCAGCAAACTTAACGGAAATACTAATGTCGGGTTAAATTTGGAAAAAAAAAAGGGAAAGTTTGAGCATTTTATAGCTACTTTTTGAAGTTCAGGATAAAATTGAAAGTTTGAACATTTTATTACTACTTTTTAAAGTACAGGCTATAATTGAAAATTTGGTGAAATTTTGAACTTTTTTTGGTAATTAATTCTTAGAAATATAATAAAAAGAATTTTAATATATAATAATCAAAATAATCATAAGTAAAATTAATAATCCAGTGAAATTATTTAATTATTCATTAATACGAAACCTTCTTAGAAATATTTTATGAAAGAATTTTAGATTATTTGGTCAGTCTCATAGGTTGGAATTTAATCGTTAACTTTGAATCAGATCGGGTCAAATTTGCCACCTCTAATTATTGGTCTATCTAATTACATTAACCTACTTTTTATG
Organism: Erythroxylum longipes; assembly: GCA_027563885.1. Lineage (NCBI taxonomy): Eukaryota > Viridiplantae > Streptophyta > Magnoliopsida > Malpighiales > Erythroxylaceae > Erythroxylum > Erythroxylum longipes. The sequence goes on along the minus strand of JAOQMS010000179.1, from coordinate 41,613,321 downwards.
ATCCTTACATGGTTTTTTGTTATCGTCCATAAAATGTATGCTTAGGCGAATTACATGTTGGACATCCGTATCTAAGCGAAACTAATGTCTTTTGAAGCACGGCAAATCCTCCGTTCTATTTACTCTGTTTCAACCTTGTTCTATTAAATCTTATTCATATATTTATGTCGGGTCCATATAAATGTGTGAATTAGATTTAATGAAACATAATAGGAACACTATAACTGAAACAGGAGATCTGATCCCTTTTTGAAGAAAACAAGATCTCTTCATATGCAAGTCTAATTAGCAATGAGTTAGTCGGGTCGAGTTGGAATTAGACTCTTTATATCCCAATTCCAGCTTGAACTTTTTTTAATTTACATTCGACTTAAAATCCGAACAACAACAACAATGTAATAAAAGTGTCATTGATACGCTGAATTTGGAAAAACTTGGTAGTATGCAACCTTACTTTTGGTAGAAATCTAATTGCGAATAAATCCACAAAGTGATTCACAGTGCTATTACATTTAAATCCTAACAATAAAGAAATTGTTATTTAAATATATAAATTTGTTACTTGATGAATTTAAAAGGGAATTGCTTACGAGTTCTAATGGTGGAGTTCGAACTTGACAAGTCTTTTAAAGTTTGACCAAAATTACGTCAAACTATTTGGACTTAGATTTAGTAAATTGAACCATTTCAGACTCTTTGTATAACTTTTCTTTTAAACTTGCATAAAGTTACCACGATTTTTAGGCAGATATGGGCACTATATCAAATATCTTATTTAGTTTTATTTTATTTTATTTATTTATTTACTTTTTAAATTTTATTTACCCACTCTTTTAACATATCAGTTTTCATATCTCTTCTTATAATCTGCATCACTTTTTATTGTCACATTCATATGTAGGTCTATCGAAAATAGTCTCTTTATTATATAGGAGTAAGGCTGCGTACTATCAGACTTCTCCAAACCTTGATTTATTGCAAGATTTTAGATTGAGTAATGATGATGAAGAAGAACTATTTCAGAGTCATTCATACTCGAGTTCAAATTTAAACTATTTTTAGGCTCAAGTTTGGACCAACTCATTACTTACTATAAATATTCTAACAAATTTGGAACTTGGTGGACGGCAAGTTTCAGATAAGATTTATGCTTTAAATGCTCTTTTCTTTTCACATACTGTGAGAACATGTGTAAACAGAGGATGGATTGGCTTTAAGGTTCAAGTTCATGTCAAATTCAGGCATTTGCAATTTAAGAATAAATTTCTCATTTTCTAAGCTAGTAATTTCCGATGAAAATACGAATGGAAGATGAGGTTAAATATATATTGCAGAATGTTTATGTCTAGAAGTTAATTTGCTGAGCTCTCAATTCTCAAACTCTTTCCATCCAGTAATCTCATACCAAAACTAAGTTATCAAGAATTGAATGCATCTACGGTTATGGGAAGAGTGTGTACTTTATCGGTCCGACTACGATGAAGAAGTCGCCTTTAACTTCTTGCCGTCTTCGTGTCGCAAGCTGTTTTCCCGACTGTAAGCAGCTTTGGCTCCCTGAGAAGTACGAGACAATGAAAGGGATGTTCAAGTGTATACAGGGGAAGCAAGAGTTACACTCACCTGAAATATTATTCCCAGTTTCTTCAATGCTTTTGCCCTCTGCCTCAGAACATCCCTGGACACACTAGGGTCCGTAAGTACCTGAAAACAGAATCTGAAGTCAATCAATCAAGACATAGTTCTACATCTCTATCTGAAAACATCAACCAGACAACGGATTTTAGATTTAGTAATGATCTACACAAACTGATTCAAAAACTTTGACGTCAGATCTAAAAACCAGAGGTTGCGATAGTCTGTCGACATGATAAAAAGATACAGATAACCCAAATTTTCTACTTCTCCAACAAGATCATGGATGGAGATATGACAATGACTTATCAGCTCAGGAAAAGTATCCACTTACAGCTTGAAAGACATGAGATAAAGTATTCTCAATATCGAAAACGTTGATCTGCCAAAGAGATTGAAGCATAGCATCCTTGCGTTCTTCGACGAATTTCAGCAAGCTCTCTTCATCATTTTCTGCTTGGTTCAAAATTTTCAGCTCCTCTTGTATTTGAATCAAAGAAACAGCACCTACAAGTTCACAAAACAAGAATTCTGTGAAGTGCATTTCAAGCTTTATATATGGAGGACCTCAAAAGGTTGCGGTTTCTGTATATTTAAGTTCCTTGATGGCAGAAACGAACACGTAATACCTGAAGCTGCCATCACTTGTGATTTTATCTGGTGTCCTTTATCTCGTACCCATTCGGCTAAAAATGGTACCTTCATGTACCTTTTGCCCTTCCCAAGCTCTTTAGCAGCTCTCCTAGTGTAAATGTAACCAATAGTGTGCAGCATAGCCTCACCAAATGCTTAATATTTTAGCAGTTATGAGTAAGATATAGTGAGCTTTTATTTCAGATGCGGTGGAATTATTCTCGAAAAGAGATTCAAAAAACGGAATCCGCAAAAAATTTACCGTCAACTGCGTTTCGGATCAATCTAAGTAAAGAGCAGATATAATCATTTTCAGAATATTTTAGAGGTGAATAAGAAACTGAACTAGTTGCAGGAAATATGGTTTAAAACCCAACCAATTAACTAGATCAGAAAAAACTGCTCTCAATAGCAATAGACGAACTCATCATACATTACAATACATCCAAGCCAATTTACATATCATTTCCAAAAAAGGGTCCAAAGGCATCGTAGTGAACAAGAAATTATTGACTTAAACAATCAAAAAACTATGACAACTGCAAGGGAAGACATATCGACTTCACAAAGTCAATCAGAAATGAAACTAAACCAGAGAAAAATTTGAAGATGACATTCAAGAGTGAGTAGCAACCACCAGATAGCGAAGTTCAGATTGGTTTCAATCAAAAGCTTGCTTTTGTAAAAATGGGCAGAAAAAAGACTCTTCAAAACAAGCTAGTTTGGCAAGAAAAATAGGAAACAATGTTCTCTAGTCGGAAGTTCTCATAGAATGGGCATTTTTTAATGAAAAACAAACTATTCTGTGAGTATGAGAATCTATAAGTATGGGAATGTGTATACCAGCTGTTGAGAGGCGCTTTGCTTCTGAATTTGCCCATTCCACAAACTCATCAACATGGCCTTCCACAAATGGGTCGAGGTGATTTTTCAGAGTCGTTATGAGCTTTTCTTCCCTCGCTTTCTGCATGGCCTGCAGAACTAGGAATTGTGAATGAATACAGTCAACTTTAAGAGGCTCTTACATAACAAAACCACTAATGCCAGTTGCACCTTAATCTTTTCTTTAACTTTCTGCATGTGGGTCTCAGTGTCTGGTGAATCATCCTCAATTTCTATAGTTGATGAGGAAGCCAGGGCAAATTGGCCAACATAGTCCTCAAAATACTCGCTCCCAAATAGCATTCCAAAAACAGCTGCAGGATCCACCATAACATCTCTGGGACAAGAAAAATACTAAGATATTTCCATCTGGATCAACAATATATAGTAAAAATTGAATATAGAACCTCAACATGTAGATTTATTGGAACAAAACAATAAGCTAACATCTTCTTCAATGCATCTTTCAGACTGAAAACAATACCGATAGCACGACAATTTATCTATTTGATTTTCCTGACCTTCCTGTGCCATTCTAGTTCAAACTTTAACTATATCAATAACAAATTTTTTAATGCGTCTTTTCTTTTTAATTACCTGCAAGAACTTCATGGAGGATCCACGATCTGATTCAGTTAATATACAGTTACCAAAACAAACTGAAACTCTGATAAGTGAAACCAGATTGAATAAAATAAGTGTTCCCCATGTTGGCATGAAAAACTCAACTAGACCCCCCCGTTACCTTGTATTTCACTACCAATTCTTAATCAATAGAAGTGTGCCCTTCAACTACTCCTCTTTAACATTCATTTCCTCCCATCACTTTCACATTCTAATTGAACTTTATTTTCTTGAATTCCCCACTTCAGATGCCAAATTCCGTAATTTTAAGCCTGTTCTCGAATAATAAATCCCATGCCAGTTACCAATGATCTGTTGTTTGTCGATTCACAACATGTAATTTGGGGATATTGTGAATCACTACTTGGTACTTGAGTTGCAAAACTTCCCAAAAGATATTTCCACAAGTTTTAAAGACAGCATAAAAATGAAAACTTTATAAATTATGCTCATCAAGAACAGACTTACTGTCTCACTCCGTCCTTTCCATATTTGTCATATGCTTCACGCTTTACGGGATCACTTAAGACCTGGTATGCCTCTCCAAGTTTCTTTGTGCATAAACCACAAAAACAATCCAATCTTATAATAGGCTTTAAGAACATATGAACTGACAAATGGAATGCCTTCTACTTCCAATATTTTTCTGAAGCCAAGATCAAGTTAACATGCAATATAATGAATGAGCAGGAAACTGATCGGAAAGGAAAAGAGAAACAAAATCTTGCCAGAAACAATAATTGGAACAGGTTTTCGAACTTGGATGTATCTTTGAAAGAGAATTACACAGTTCATCCAAAGAAGAATACAAGTTTAAAAAGGAGAAGTAAGCATTTCAGACAAGGTAACTTCACATAATCACAGCAGGCAATTTTCAGTCCAGAATCAGATTTAGTACCTAACCTGAAAATTTTCAGCAGCTTTAGGATCACCAGGATTCTTATCTGGATGAACTATCCTTGCCTGCACACAACATACAAAGGCATCTCTTTACTGAAAGAGCCATAACCAACCATTTTCACAGATTTTGTCCCCTTTGCTCTGCACAAAAGTGTTATCTTCAGCTACAAAGATAATTGCTTGAGGTTGAGTTGAAATCTAACCTTCAGGTAATAAGCCTTTTTTATCTCTGAGGCGGATGCATCCACATTGATACCCAATAGGTCATAGTATGCTGTCTCTTTCACCATTTTTTCGAGTTTTAGCTAAAGAAACACCAACCTATATGACTACCATAACACCTTCACTAAACACATAATCTCAGTAAAGGAAATTTACCACACAAAGTAGTATGATCAACTCAACCTTGGCAATTGTGGCCCATGATTGGACTTCGAGCGGGCTTGAGGCTTGGGAAGGTTGGCCCGGCCTGACCTGAATCAATTAGAATCGCTTTAAGCAAACGACATCATTTTGTTCAATGACAACAAAGGTCGCTTATGAACTGGCCATCCCATTGCCATCCTACACCCAATATTTTAGAATCTATTTGATTCCACATGTATCTTGTTATTTTATGTTTTTATCTTTAAATTTAATTAAAAATTTGTTCACGTTATTTTTATTTTTGGTTTGGACTTCTTCTTGTTTTCATAGGATAACATAATTTAATTATTTATTAACTAAATATATACTATTTAATTATTTAATATTAATTCCTAATGAGAATTATGATTAATATGATTTAATTATTCAATTATTTTAATTTATTTTTGTAATTAATTTAACGTTTAAACTTTAAATAAAAATTTTTAAATGAAAATTTAATTTAATAAATATATTTTAAAGTTCAAAATCAAACAAACTTTTACTAACACAAAAGAACAAGGAACAACAACGTAAGAACAGAATCAAACAGGCCTTAAATAAAATAAAAAACAAGAACAACAATAACAGAAATGGAACGAAAAGGCCTTTCTTTATCTTTAAAAAAACAGATGATAGCCTTCAAAAGAACGTAATGTTCAATAGATTCAATACCATGTCTAAAATCAGTTTACAGAAACAAAGAAGCAAGACGATATCAGATTCCATAACAAACAAACACAACAGCTTTTGTCAACAGTTTTTCACTAACACGTACATTGGGGTTGCCAAATCCAAATCCTATCTAATACCCAACACAGTAAAATCAACAAACTAAACATCTATTTGAATTGATCCCAGAAACTGGAAACAGCAAGCTCAAGCTGAACATGCGATAGGATGATGGAGACAGATAGAGAAAGACTTACCGGTTGGAGAAAACAACAATGTCAATGAGACCCAGAGTCACTCTTCCGAAGATCAATAGGGAAGTTCGTTATTATCGTTACTTAAGAAATCAAAAACTATGAAAATGATGAGAAGCACAGCGTCCGTGCAATATATATGAGTTGATCTCAGATTTATTTATTATTTTTAGTTGAATAAACGTAAGCTGCGCGATACACGTGTCAAGTAATATGATTTAATTAAAAGGTTTGACACGTGTAGACAGCAAGGTTGAAAATTGGGTCGAGTTTAGAGTAGGGTTGAAAATTGGGTCTGCACCCAACGGAACCGACCCGACCCAGACTGCGGACAACAAGGCAGATTTGAGTTGACCAGAGCTCGAGTCCAGTGACTATAACTTGGTCACTAAGTCAGACACCAAGCTCAAGTCTAACAAATCAATATAACAAAGCGACGTCATTTTACTTCCCAAGCTAAAGTCTGACCCCAGGCCCAACAAACCCACACAACAAAACTAGTGCAAAAGACGTTATTTTATAGTAAGTTCTAATTTTCTTCCCTTCTTTACCGACCACCACCACAATCACTTCTATCTCTATTCTCCTCTCTCTCACCGCCATTGTCAACCCTCACTATCACCCGCCCCTTTGTCATGCTAGTAACTAGTTGTTACACCCCTAAGTCTAAACTGCAGGATCGTGCAAGTGTTGACGAACCTTGGTCAATGCTTGGCACACAGGTCGGCACGAAAAAGGTGTGTTGACAAGAGAACAAGGTCAAGTCTTGTGAATTGGCAAGCAAAACTCAAGGAACTTGCGAAGTAGGTGAGGGATGCAGGAAGTATCGGCAAAGATCTCAAGAGTAGGCAAAATTCGATACGCGTGCGCACTCGTAGACGCGCATTGGAGGAAATCTTCAACAAGAAGTGAGATTCAAATGCAAGGTCGCGCGAAGTTGGCGAACTAAGCCGTGCGAGACCCGAGGGTACGCTAAGGCACTTGACTTCAACAAGCAAGTCGAAAGTATGTAAAACATACGAGGTTTTATACTAACTTGAATTATGATTTGTACTTAGTCATGGAGCGACAAGACTGCACCATAAGAGAGCTTGATCATGGAAGATGGATCCATGGACGTGCATTGATGGACCTATGTGCGGATAGGCCTTAGTGACTTGGAAAACACATCAGCAGTGATGTGGCACATGATGACATGGTAAGATGAACTTGAAGATCACATTGGAGATTCATCAAATCTAAGAGATAAAGACTATGTGGGAGAATCATCTGAAGATAGCTGAGATCTTCAAAGATATTGATGCAATCTTCCAAGTTGGCATGTAATCTTTATTAAATTAGATTTTTGATGTAATGTAGCTAATTAGAAGAGTCCTAAGGAAAAGGGGATGTCTTCCCATTGGTCGGTGTGATGCAGTGTAATCTTTAGTTGATAGGATCAACTAGGATTGTACAGATCCTTAAAGATCTTGAACTTGCTTTCCACAAGCGGAGCCTATAAATAGCTCATTAGAGTTGAGAGCTATTTAGGGATTCAATCAATGAGTAGTTCACTTGAGAGAAATCACTCAGAGGAGAGAGTTTTGAGAGTTGAGAGCTCCTTAAAGATCTTGAACTTGCTCTCCAAGCAAGAGGAGCTCATAAATAGCTCATTAGAGTTGAGAGCTATTCAGGGATTCAATCATTGAGTTGTTCACTCATTGAGAGAAATCGTTCAGAAGAGAGAGCTTTGAGAGTTGAGAGCTTTTGGGGGCTTCTCATTGTAAGGGCTTCAAGTAGGGAGTTCCTTGTAAGTGCTTCAGGAAGGAGGTGCTTGTATTTTTTGTTAAAATTTTGTTGAGAGTTAATGAAAGAGTAGCTTTGACTATATATATCTCTTGTTGCTTTCCTTACTCTGTTATACACGTGCTATTATATATGTGAAAGAAACAATTTAAATGCTTATGTGTGCATGAGGTGTTCGAGGGCTAACAGAACTGTTTGGCGACATTCACGTGAGAAGGCTGTATCTTGCTTAAGCGGATTAAGTGGGATTGCCGCACGAAGGTGGGCGCGACTTTTGGTGAAAGTTCGAGTCCAAAGTAGGCCTTTGGGACACTAGTCGCCACCTATTTGCCCTCCAGCCGCAATCGACCCTCTAACCGTCCCTTCGCATCGCCACCCCACTGCCCCACTTCATTATCACTTCACCACCGTGTTTTTTGGCTTATCTTCGCCGCCTACTCGTTAAAATAAAGTGCCTTTGTTGTATTTTGATTTTGAATGAAGATTGAATTTGTGAAATATTATAATTTCTGAGATTGTTGCCATCGGCAAGGTATTTTAGTAAACTTACACGGTCACATACATGCCTGTATTATAATATTATTTTTATTATATTTATCTAATTTTATTGAAATGACATGATATTATAATTTTTATTTCTATCACGATATTATTTTAAATTTTTCAATAAGTAGGAAACTAAGAAAATTAAAAGAGTTATATAATAACTAAAAACAGTATAAAGAGATAAATAAAGAATATAAAAATAAATTAAAAAACAAAATTAACACTTATTTTACTTACTCAAGTAAGAAAATAATAATAATTAGAATATCCAGGACATCATTAAACATTTTATACAAAATAGCTATTGTTTATTAAGATAAAAGTGTTTCAACAATAAGCTCATGGATAGTGATAATTTATGTAAAAATATAAAAATGTTACATAAATTTACAAGTTTCAAAAAATATTTTATTATCTGAATTTAATAAAAATTGATATTAAAATTACTAAAAAAAGTATTTTTTACTAATTTTCACCCAGTTTATTAATAAAGTTAAGCCAGAGCAATCATATAAATTTAATTTAACAATTAATTACATAATATTATGTATTAAAACCAATGTTTTAAAAACTCAACCAGTTCGACTAGTTTAACATTAAAAACTTTGAATCTACTAACTTTTCAATTCACTTCTTCCTTTCTGGTTCGATTTAATTTGATAATCTTTGCAGTTAAAATCCGATTAATTTATTATTTAATCGACCAGTTTTTGTAAACTAATCTATAATAAAAAATAAACCTATTAATTTTTATTTAACAATCTAGTTTTTAATTAAACTTTAAATTTTTTAATAGGTAAGGATAGTCTTTTTCAATCATTTTTCAAATTCTTTAATTTTATTCAATATTTAACAAATTTTATAACAGTCTAATACTCGATAAATATTTTAAATCTTAAACTTTTTTCTTTTACCAATTTAATTTCTTATGTGGTTTTTAAAATATTAATTAAAATAGCTCAATATGAATTTAATAAAAACATAATCTTTCGAAAATTTAAAATCCATATAATAGTAATGAACTCTTAGATGGGCTTGTATTGACTTGGTCTCTATTAGGAACTTAGTAGGCCTATAAGCCTTAAGTCTACTGCATGGATCTACAGCATTTGTCTAATCAAAATAATTATCATTGAATTTAATAATTCAATTATATGGAAGAGTGCCAATCCATCTAACTTTGAAATTAATGATTAAAGTTTTAACTAAATAGATTGTGAATTGAACTCATATTCAAATTTAAAATTTTGAGAAATCTATTCATTTTGAAACTAAAAAAAATTTAAAGTACGTCAGATTTTAAATTTTTAGTTTTAGTCTGATTTGGTGTAAAAGTTTGAAACTTTATTAAAAAAATTTTGGTATGAGCCCAAAAATGTTAAATACAGTGTCGAACAAATTTAATACATAATAATCAAAATAATCATAAGTAAAATTAATAATCCAATAAAATTATTAAATTATTCATAACATGAAATCCTTCTTGAAAATAAATTCATACCATTTAATCTCTTATCTTCTTAAGTTTATATTCAATTTGACTAATCCACTCTTCAAAATTGAACAGCTTACAAGAATAATCCCTCCTTTTAAAAAATAAAATTCACTAAATTGATATAAAAAGACATGTGTTAATTTATGTCATAAAATCAATCGATTGATTGTAGTTTTGTGACAAAATATTTCAAAGTCATTCTTTATTTTATACATGTTTAGATATATATGGTAAAGTTCGTGAGATAATTATACATTGCGAATGAAATTATAATGATATTTATATTGCATTTATGTATTATCCCTAAATTATCTTAGTCATTATTTTATTAAAACTGAACATTAATAAAACGCAAAAAAACTAGCATAGGTTATATTTTTCCTCATGAAGGAAGTAGTCGATCTCATAGGTTAAAGGATAATGATACTTAAAACAAAGTGTAGATATTTGTTAGAGAATAAATTCATTGAACAGACTCGATATGAGCAGGGTCGTTCTTAATATTTTATAGGCCCTGGGCAAAGTTAAAAAAATCATATTTTTGTTTATTTTTAGGCCCTCACAGAGAATAAAACTAAGTAAAATATGGGTTGTTTTTATTGTTCTTTATGAGATTAAGAGTATACCCTATTTTGATTTATTTTATTTTTAATTAGGATAAAAATGGGCCCTATTTTATCATTTATAAGGATTGGCCCTGGGTAGATGCCCGCCCCGCCCTTGCCCAGGGCTAGCCCTGGATATGAGAAATCTATTTGGAAGATTACTTATATGTCTATAAAATTCTTATTGTGATAATAGTATATACGTGATCCTTTAACTTGAGATGTCTAAAGTTATCTTGTATAAGAATTGCTATGTTTTGATACTACTTATGACATATTTAATCATGGATCGGTCAATTAATAGTCATTGGATGTAGCATGAACTATATGGAAATAGTTGTGAAATCAAGATATGATTTATCACCTTAAAGTAATTAGGAAAAATGTTTCGTCGTTCTCGATTAGTATTGATTCGAAAAATCCTTGGCCAAGGTAAAATGACATTTTGTAAATAGTTTGCAGATGTTATTAATTGAATCGATAACTAATAGCAGAGAACTGATATGATTAAACCCAAAATAGAGTTGACATTAATTTTATATTCTATGTCTAATCAAAACATTATATGATGAAATAATTGAATTATACGAAAAAATCGTGCACGAAAAAGTTAGTCAAAACTACTTTGACATTTCTAAATATTTAGGTGGTTATGATTCGTTGCTAGACATCAATCTTGATCTATGATTATAAATTGTTTAATTGGAGAATTAAAGATAAATTAAAAGGAATCTAATTATTAATTAGAATTATAATTTGTAATAATTGCCAACATAATTTGTAACCTAATGGGTCTCACATATAGATTGAGTTGAAAAGAGCAAAGTTATTTTAATCAAGTTGACTTAATTGTAAAGTTTGAAAAACTTTATGATTAAATATGAGATATTTAATAAACAAGGATCAATATGAGACAATCGATCTAATTTGGGCATAATTGATATTTAATTAGAATTATTTGCGATTCTAATTAAAATTTTAATTTCAATTAAATTACTAAAACGTTTAAAATCTTTTATAAATATATTTAAACTCTAATAGAGCTAGCTCTTTTTGCTTAACCCAATATTTGAGAGTTACAGAGTTCTCTCAACTTATTCTGTGGATACAATTAGAGGTCAAACATTTATGCGGCTACAGTGGTTGAAATGGATCAATTTTGGAAACGGTTCAAGGAATACGAAAAGAACATGATTAAACTTCAGAATAAAGTACAAATTTAGATTGACGCTTTACTATTATATTTGTTAATCATTTTATATAATTAAATTGATCTTTGTTTTTGAGAAACCAATTTGCGAAAAAGTTTCGTAATTATTTCGCTACGATCGAGATTTGCTCCCAGTCCGATTTCCCAACAATATGTTCAATCATATTATGCAAAATACCTTGTGATTAGATGATTTAATCTCTAGTAAAGGTACTTAGATAGTGTAAAAAGTAGATATGACATTTTAATGTGATTTTGGTCTAAAATTAATAAATAAAAATCGAGTTAATTAAATTTTAAGTTAAATTCAATCAAGAATAATTTGGTTTAATCATGCTTGAATTTGAGCTAAATTTTTTAAAAATTGAAGATTAAAAAAATTTCAATAGTTAAAATTAATGTTTAAAAACTAAATTAGTTCGATCGATTTAATGGTACAAACCTTGAACCGGTTAATTTTTTTGTCTGGTTTTCAAGTTTTTAGTTTGATTTAGTTTAATAATCTTTACTGTTGAAAATCAATCAATTTATTAATTAATAGGTCAGTTTTTGTAAACTAATTATTTTTTACAAACTAAAATAAATCGATTAATTTTTATTTACTATTCTTTTTTTAATTAAGTTTTAAAATTTTCGATAGATAAGGATAATCTTCTACAATCATTTTTTAAAATTCTTTAATTTTATCCAATCTTTAACTAATTTTATGATGGCCCAATATTAACTAAACATATTAAACTTTAAGTCTCTTGTCTTACTAATTTAATTTCCGATCCAATTTTACAAACATTGTTTAAAACTCGTCTTTTTAAACAAAATTTGGAGGCCTCGTCTCTCATAAAAAAGCTTCTAAGTCAATGACAATATTAAAACGTGATTCACATGTCTGGTGCAATCTCGTATATTTTTTCTAACCAATGTTTTAAAAATTAAACTGAAGGTTAAATCGATAAAACTAAAGGTTTAAGGTTTAAAAAATTAAACCGGTATTAAATCATCGTAAAACAGACTAAAGATTTAATAAAATTAAAATTTTAAAATATAATTTTAAAAAATTATTCTTACTCAAAAAAATAAAAGTTTAATTAAACAAAGATATTATTAAATAAAAATTAATTAATTTATTTTGATTTAAAAATTATTATTTTTAAAATTAACTTATTAATAAATAAATTGATGAGAAAATCAAGTCAAACAGCTAATTGACTTTTTTAATGATTCTCTCCGCCTACCTGCGAGTACTTTACTTACCGCATCACACCTACTACCTTTCTCTTCCTTGGACTTATTAGGGCACTGTTCTTAGTTTATTGCCTACCTCTTCCTTTTTCTTCTCTTTACTTTAAAATGGAATCAAACTTCCAAATCCAACAGAGCCTGCCTTAGACCAAGGCATCACTCTCCATTAAACTACTCTAATATAAGCACTCAGCAAGATCAGAATATTTTGACACCTTTTCCTCAACTCATGTGAACCATACATTACTATATAACTATAAATGGCTGGCCACATGTTTCTGCCACCATCTATTGATGTTTTCTAATTTAATTAATTAATTAATTAATTATATTATATTATATTATTATTAAAGCAAAAGTCATAGATCCCAAATTTGACTCCATAAGAACGGGACTGAGACCCTATTTAGGTGGAGCTTAGACCATTGGATCTCCTTTTTTGCTGCTTGAATGGCCGAGAGGTAAGTTCTTAAGAATCGATTGAATCATAGGAAAAATCAGATAAACCGAATGAGCGCACTATAAATATGATAATTATACTAATAAAAAAGGACTGAAACCAACCCAATTTGTAAAAAGATTATTTAAAATTGAATATTATAGATTTTAAATTCAAATCAAACTAATAATTATTATAATCATTTTAAATAATTAATTTAAGTTGAATTTACTTAAGTTTAACAGCTGACTTGGATTATGATAATATTAACATTTGAATAACCTTTGTTTGGTATTTGATTTTTTATTTTTAACTGAAATTTAAAAAAAAAATTTTTTGAGAAAAAAAAAGAGAGAGAAGGAATAGCTTCTTCTTTTTTGTAATGATGGGTATATTGGTCCATCAGAAGATATTGGTTAGGCTCCTTTTGTTGCTTTGAAACTATTATAAGAGCAGAAATAGTAACTTTTGTTTTTTCTTTAATCTCTGTACTTTTATTTGCTCACTCCAGCTAACAAGCATACTGAGCAAACTTTAATGTCAAATCTTAATTAATCTATTTTTTTAATCTTTACTTAAACAGAAGGTTTAAGTGATCTCATTGCTTTTTAAAAAAGTATGATTAATTTTTCATTGGACCTCCTTAAGGCACTAGTAAAAACCAATCAACAAATAATATCAAAAAAAGCTTTTTTGGGAAAATAATATTGAAAAAAGTAGGTCGAAACAATTTATTTATTTTCTTAAATTTCTAAATTAACCTATGAATTTGAGTTCAAAGTGTTGTTATCATTATTTTATGAGTTGATTCGTGTTTAAAAAAGAAAAATTTTTAAAATCTACAAACCGACAAATCAATTTATAATTTGTTAAGATTAATGTTTTAAAAACTGAACTGGAAGTTAAATCAGTAAGACAAGAAATTTAAGGTTTAAAAGGCTTAACAAATATTGAAACGTCTGCTTAAAGATTAAGGAGGTGCTTAGTTAGTTGGTATGGGAATAAATGAATGAGTAAGAAATGAAAAAAGATGGTTGGTAATATATTACGATTGGATGAACAGTATTTTTATATCCCCTCTTAAGGTAGCACTCTATAACTCCCGATATAGTGAAGAATAGAAGTCATTTTCATTCATCACTGTATTCATTATAATTTCTATTACCATTCTCCTGAGTTAACCAAGCACACCCCAAATAAAATTAAAGAATTTAAAAAGTGATTATAGAAATCGAAAAATTTAAAGTTTAAATTAAAAAAGAGATCGTTAAATAAAAATTAATCAGTTTATTTTAGTTTATAAAAATTGAATAATTTATTAAATCTGACAAATTAATCAATAAATTGATTATTTTTAAATTAGAAAGATTATTAATAACCGATCAATATATAATAAGACAACTTGTACAAGATTAAAATGTTGTTTTCAAGCACGTTTTGTTATAACTTTTTAGGTTAAACTTAACATTTGCATTATCAAATGGATGGATGAGGGCGAGTTAACATTTTTTATAAAGTTTTTCAATTTCCTTTTTTAAGTTTTAAATTGAATTCGAATTAGATTTATAATTTAAATTCTAAAACTTAAATTTTTAAATTTAATTTCTAATATAATATTAAATTTACCAATTTAAATTTTGTACATTAATTTAAGATGCAGATTAAAATACTAATTTTAGGGGAGTTGAGACTCGACTTCTTTGTTTGAGTATGCGCTTTAACCTACCAATTTCGATCGTGGGTCCCTAATGCATAGCTACTTATACCTAAGTTCTACTTTTTTTGTCATTATGTTGCTTCTTTAGTGTATAATAATATAAAGTATATAGCTATGCAACTCGTGCTTTCTTTAAATCGATGAGCTTTTTGGAATTTCTTGTACACACGGATCGATCCAATTTTTATATAGTTCCTGAGGATTAAGTTTGGGAAGAAAGTGGAGTGCTTAGTGCAGGATGTTCGGTTTGAAACCCACACTTATATGTGATGTTTTAAAATCTGGATCCGCTTGGTTGGTTTAATTTAATATCGAAAATCTTAAATCGATTAACTTTTTAGTTTATTTTTTGTTTGATTTAGTTTTAATAATTTTTGCTGTTAAAAACCGAGCAAGTTATTAATTAATCAGTCAATTTTTGTAAATTAATTAGTTTTATTAACTAAAATAAATCAATTAATTTTTATTTAAGAGTCTTGTGTTTAATTAAACTTTAAATTTTTCGATGAGTAAGAACTATCTTTTTTAGTCATTTTTCAAAATTTTCAATTTTATTTAATTTTTTATCGATTTTGTGACGGTTTAATATCGGTTGAATCTTTTAAACTTTAAATGCTAGAGAATTCCATATTGATTAAACATGAAAATATTAGGGTTTATAAGTGATAAGGGTCAACTATCCAAATGACTAGTTCTAGTCATTTTCACAATGGTTGACCCAAACTCAATTCTTATTAGTGGATTCTACACTCTGCCCATATTAAAAGATCTAATATGGTATCAGAGTAGGTTTGGTCTGGATTATTAATTTTTCGGTTATCCGTCTGGATGTCCAATTCCAGTAGCCTGGTTCAGTTACCACTACGTTTATTTCAAGTGATAACTGGATGTTTGGTCCTAGTTGCACTTGAGAGGAGTGTTAGAAAATCTCATATTGATTAAATATGAAAATATTAAAAGGTTTATAAGTGGCAAAGATTAACTATCCAAATGACTAGTTCTAGTCATTTTCACAATAGTTGACTCAAACTCAATTCTTATTAGTGGATTTTGCACTCTGTCCATATTAAAAAATCTAACATGATATCAAAGCAGGTTTGCTCTAGATTATTAATTTTCCGATTATCAGTCTGGATGTCCAATCCTAACGGCGTAATTCGATTACCACTGCGTTTATTTTAAGTGACAACTGGATGTTCAGTCCCAGTTGCACTTTACATATTGATTAAAAATGAAAATATTAAAAAGGTTTATAAGTGACAAAGGTCAACTATCCAAATGACTAGTTCTGTTTATTTTCGCAATGGTTAACCCAAACTCAATTCTTGTTAGTGTACTCTACACTCTGCCTCATATTAAAAAATATAACATTAAACATCTTATCTTATCGGTTTAACTTTCGGTTCAGTTTTAAAAACAATATTTATTTAAATATTAGGAAATTGTTAGTTTTAACATAGATAGACTTAACGAAGAGATTATTTCATTTTAGCAAAAAAAAAAATTGTTGACTTAATTTGCACGAACTTTAAAAAGGCAGTCAAATAAAATGAAAATATTTTTAAAAGGTTTAGTATTGAATTGAAATTTTTTAAAAGATTAGATAATTCTTGATTTGTTATTTTTTATAATTATGATTAATGTAGCGACTTTAACGATATTAATGAAAAGTTTTAAGTTGCTTGAGTGCTTACGGAACCATGATTAGAACACCTTCTTGATTGTGACCAAAACATGGCCACATGCTTGTCCCTTGAAATGTTTTGTATTTATATGAAAGTGAAAAAATATGGAAAAAAACCAAATTAAAGATAAAGTGGGTTAGGCCTTAGCGAAGAAAATGGTCCCTTTTCAATTATTTTCTTTGTTTGATATGTTAAAAGGCAAATAGTGAATGGAATCTTGAGAAAACCATAGACTTAATTACTATATAAGTCAAAAGTTGAGTCCCACTTGCCTTAGTATCTTGGATTTTTGTTGGTTTAAGGGCAAAAGATATGCACCTATTTTTATAATTTAAAATATTTTTGAAAATACATTTAATTTTAAAAAATTTTAAAATTTTGTAGTTTTAGATTTTTTAAAAAAATCTCTTCTATCAAATTTTAGTTAAAAATAATGACTAAAAACACGTGTCATTAACATCAAACTTATACTGATACTTACATAATAACTCAAACTAATTATTAAATTCGAATCAAATTAATTAAATTTAACACAAAATAATAATTTCTTATAACGATCTTATATTATTAATTTAAATCAAACTTAATTAGTTCAGTTCGAGTCTACTAGCTGAATTAAATTACCATATTAATAAAATTTCATCTCAAAACTCAATCAATTAGATCTACTGTCACAACCTGTGTATGTCTATTGTAACAAACTACAGCAGTTTGTTACATCCTCTGTACTTTATCTTGTTGAGTGTTCAACTTCAGTGATCTTTGACACTTTTATGGTTCGTGGAGATGATGAACGAGTAAAAACAAGATGAATGATGATTGGATCAAGCTTTTTTGGATAGACACAGTTGTTTAGGGTACTACACGCCTATGTCCTCTACTTACACGGTCTTGTGGATCAATTGTGTAAGTCTTTGAAATCATAAATTGAAAGACGTGAAGAGTGAAAACATACAGTATCGTGTATACATATATGGCTGCGTGTGATGATTGTATAACTCTCTGTAACTGTGTATATCTGCAACTTAAGTAATGTCAAAAGAGACACGGTTACTTACAAGATCGTGTATGTGACTGTGTATGGTACAAAAAAAATTATTTTGAAATATAAATAAGAAAAAAACGTAGATTTAACGAGTGAGTGTGACCAAAATATTTAAAAAGGGAGGAAAAAGAGAGAGAGAGCAAGTAGAAAAATATTCTTATCCTTTTTTGATTTTTTTCGTGGTTGATTTGAGTGTTTGTTGATTAACATATCAACTTTGTTTTCAATCTTAAAACTTGGTGAGACAACTTATAGTTTTGAGATGAAATATTAAATTTTGCAACTCCGTATTTGAATTTAGTTCATTTGTTTTTCGGTTTGACCAATGATTTTTTCTCTACATTGAAAGGTTTTTTTAACATAAATCTTAGTATTTGCTTTTTTATTATGTTTTTTATTCTCATTCTGATTTGCTGGTTGAAGTTTAAGAGTATTTTGTTGTTAATCTTTGGTTAATATTTGAGAGAGATGTGTTATCGACTCCCAACGTATATTTACAACACCCCTATTCTAAATTAATAATATAGAACACAAAATCGCTTCATGATATCAGAGCTTAATAGGCTTCACAGCCACAATCATGTCGGATATCAATTGCTCCCCCGCTACAACTATCGTCACCTCCTCTTCTTCTCCAACAACTCTTCCCTTTCCTACACCGTCTCTCAATCAAAACTCCATCTTTAAACTGACTTCTTCGAATTTCCTATTTTGGAAAACAAAATTTTACCCCTTTCTTAGTTGTCATGGCCTTAAAAGATCACATTGATGGATCCATCTCTCCTCCTCCAAAAGTAATTGGTGATGACGAAAACCTTGCATATATAACTTCGAAGACGAATGACAAACTTGTTTTGGCAAGGTTGATTGCTTCCTTAGATCTGTCAGTTCTACCATTGATAGTGAATGTCAACACCCCTCAGCCTCAAGCCGTTTGTGACAATATTATGCAAGCATTCAATTCTGGATCTCTTCCTCAAATCTAAACTCGTAAAAGTAAACTCTATAAAATTAAACAACACAGTACTTAAAGTGTTACTCGATCTTTTGAATGTGCTAAAAATTGTT
>JAOQMS010000179.1:41562187-41594385 GCA_027563885.1 Erythroxylum longipes | reverse complement strand
TAAAAGTAAACTCTATAAAATTAAACAACACAGTACTTAAAGTGTTACTCGATCTTTTGAATGTGCTAAAAATTGTTATGACAATATGATTTCTCTCAATGCAAATGTGAGCATGGATGATCTTGTTCAGTTTATTTTGCAGGATTTTCACTCAACCTTTCGACCCCTTGTTTGAGCAGATAATGCTTTATTGAGTCCAATCTCTTATGATAAACCTTTTGATCTAGTCTTAGCTGGGAAGCAACCGCTGCAAAAGGAAAATCTTCCTCCCATGTCTCCTATCATAGTTTATTACTCAAAGTACATATCAAAGGGTGGATTTTAAGTAAACATCATAAAATTGGCAATTAGTGTTGTCCTCAAGTTACAATCTAACTATATTTCTCCTTCTATGTCCATCTCACTACCAACTTAATTAAAGCACCATTAAGAGTCTACCTCTATTGTCTCAAGTTTCATATATAATTAACCAAAGCTCTAAAACTTAGCTTTGTGGTCAAGTGATGAGAAGAGGTAATAACATTAAGACATTATTTATAATAAGTTTAGAATTTAGATTTTACTAATGTTTTCTTGATTGAGTGCTAAGTGACATCGTTCCTATTTTAATCGAATGTTAATACCAAGCGACTAATTATTTAAAAATAACGGTTACAAATTCTTTTATTTTTTAATTAAATGTTAAGTGATTATTTGAAAATGATAATTACGAACTCATTTTTCTTTTTTATTAAATACATAAATTAAGTAATTATTTAAAAATAACAATTTATCAATTTCTTCATACTTATTATTTAAAAATAACGGTAACGTATCTGTCCTGTCTTTTTGATCTCAATCGTTTTTTTATCGGTGTCAAATGACTATTTAAAAATACAGTTACAATTTCATTGGAAGTTGAACAAAACTACATATTAATCTTGTATCCATCTTCATTATTGATCTTTGATCAAATGGCTTTTTCTATAATTTGCAACATTTGAAGTCTAGTTCTATCAAGACACAATATTCATTATAATGTCACGCTTTTAAGCTTCAAAGTTATCTTTTTTTTATCAGTAAATGACAGATATTGAACTAATTATACCCACTAGACAAATTTTATTTAATAAAATAGAACAAATCTTCAGTGGGAATTATTTGGCAGCTCAGCAATCAAAACACACATAAACCGCAGAACCACTTGTAGATTACACGATCTGTCTTAGTTTCATACGATCTTTTGCTAAAGTGACTTCAACCATTGAATTTGTGAAAGACAAGGACATCCCATCACTTGATTGCTGAGATATTGTACTATAACGGAGAACTTTTGACGATGAAAAAGGACAAATCAGGAGTAAAGTTGTGCACGGTTTAGAACAGAAGTTACATAGAGAAAGCCAATAGAAACATTACACAGTTCATAAACTGCAGAAACCACACATACATAGTAGAGCAGTACCAATTTACAGACCAAGCAACCAACGAAACACAACATTTATTCATTAATCCACTTGTTAGTGGAGATTTTTAAGTTCTAATACTGATATAATCTGATCCAATCTACCACTCTTCCTGGCTGAAAACAATTTTTTTTTCCCTTAGAAGATAAAAACTTTCAACTGATGGAGGATTGATTTCAATACTGGAAAACATCTGGAGAGGCCATTATTGGCTGATTCAGAAATGGCAAGTTCAATGGGTTCGAGAAGCTATCAGCTGGCTCGTTGAAAGTGGTTGAATCTCGATGAACTCCAGTGCTTGCACTTAGGAACTGGATGATTTCATTCAGAGACTCAAGTCTGTGGCTTAGCTCACTAACTTGAGCTCTGAGTATAGAATTGTCAGCCTCAACTGTCAGGTAGTGCTGTGATGTGAGGTTGACGTTGGTCACAATCTGATGGTTTTCTTTCCTCAACTGAGCCACCTGATCCATTAGATCATCTAAGTGCTTCTGCTTCCTCATTCTAGATCTCCTAGCTGATTCTCTGTTTGATAACATTCTTTTCCGCTTCCTCTGATCCATTAATGTCTGCAAATCCTCTTCAGATCCTGAGTTTTGCAACAGAGAGGAGCCTGAAGATGTTCCACTAGAAGAAGCCATCAAGTGACAGAACAAAGTTCACAAATTTCAAAACAAACCGACCAAGAGAGTAATAGCAGGACCCAAACTAGCAAGAGACTCAAGACAGTACAGGATAGATAATAGTATAACAATACTAGTATTATATATGTGTAGATTATAGGATAAATATCAGGTGTTTCAGGCAAAAATCATGAAACGTAATACAACCAGTAAAGGAAAACAACTGAAAAAGATTGAACTAGATGGGTCCTGCGCCTGATAGTGGAATTGATCATAAACCCCGAAAGGAGAATCTCACTGAGAACTGGAGACATGAATCTCAAACATCAAGAACAAGATATTTAGCATGAAGACTGATTATAAAGACACCCCAGAACAGCCCAGTTGGAGAAACCGAGGACTGATGCTTGTAAAAGCCTTACAAACACCAGATCAATATAGAAAGATGAGAGCTTTGTGTGATTGGCTGAGAAATTAACAGCTTGTACTGAAAGCAGATCTGGAAACAAGATTCAGCAAATGGGTAGCTGATTTTGGCACCAGAAATCAGAACAAAAGCTCGAAAAAGGCAAATCAATGGAAGATGGGTTCAGTTCAAAGCCAGAGCTCTGATGAATTATATATATCAAAAAATGTCTGGAAGCAAAAGAACAACAGAAAGACGCTATAGAGTAGCAGCCACGGGAGAAGAAAAAGGAAAGGAGGTTTGTGTGGCTATCAGTAATGTCATTTATAGAGCAGCGATTGTTGATGAAATTACCTTGGAAATATCATTAAAAAAAGATACAATAAATAAAAATTAAAACTTTGGAATCTCCTTCCAGAAAAAGTTGATGGGACGTAAGAAATAGAGAGATACAGCTGGATTCAACATCTTCACATTACATCATAAGGGCGGTAATAGCTTTTATATTTTTATCCTTTTCTTATATTTTATCTTTTTTTTACAAATATTTGTATTAGAAGTGAAAACTATAATTTTTAACTGAAATTTTTATTTTTTAGTTAAAAATGTTTTCTCTTAAATTTTAACAAAATAATGAAAAGAATTTCAATTACATGTCATATCAATATTAATAAAACAATAAATCAATACAATTCTTAAATTTAATGTGAATTAATTTAGCTTGATAAACTAATTATTTTGAAATAATTATAATAAATTATGAACTTGTTTCAAATTTAATTAAGTCGGACTGATTTTAGAAATTAGGTTAGATCATGATGTAAGCAGGATTTAATTAGTTTATATATAATATTTATTTTACATTAAAATATTGTTCTAAAAAATAAAAATTATGAAATTTTTTAAAGGTTATATATCTCTTATCCTATGCTTGAAGAGTTTTAGATATTTTGATTTTTAAAAAAAAATTAAAAGACTCTGATTTTTTAATTTTATTTGTTTTATCTTAAATTATTGAAAGTATTTTATTAATACTAAAAATTAAAAAAATTGTGTTAAAAGATATTGTCATATGACAAAAAGTATAAAAACTTTATAGAACTCATTTCCCTAGTGAGAATTTACTTTCAAGATAAGCTTTTCTCCAACTTCAGCTCTTTAGGTTGAAAGATGCACACTTCCCAATTATTTAAGTAATTTTTTAGGTTAAGAAACTATATTTATTTATATCTGATTTAATTCAATATTAAAAATTAAATTTTAATTAATAAGAATTATGAGTCAAGTTCAAATTTAGGAGATATCTAATTCAAATAATTTAAAGGGCTAATTTAATTCAATTTATTAGTATTAGGACCCAATGGGGTTGATTTTTATCCTTTCCTCGTGGTACTATTTCGCTATGGATTACCAAGGATTATTTAGCTTTGCAAGGTGGTCTCACGTGGGATTTCACGTGCTCCATGCTACACGAGTCAGAGCGTAAGCTTTCCTCACGGTACTACTTCGCTATCGATTACCAAGGATTATTTAGCTTTGCAAGGTGGTCTCATATGGGATTTCACGTGCTTCATGCTACTCGTAAGCTAGTAATGCTTTCAGCTACTAGATTTTAGCCATCTAAGGTGCTGCTTTCCACTGCTTCGCCTAACAAGATGATGCTTGTATTGCTCTACCAAAAGCCTATTTTCATAGTTTAGGTTATTCCCATTTCGATTCTCGCTTTTGTTCAATTCGAAGTTCGGATCCCTTTATTTGAACTTAACCTAAGGTTCACAATCCTGGTTTGAGTTTGATTGGCTCCGACGAACAACCTGATTGGTTTCTAATTAAGTTTAATTATTTTTTAATTTAAAAATTAAAAAATGTCACTTTAGTTAAAATAAGGTTAATTATACATGATACATTCAAAATTTTGACCAAACAAAGTCAAATAACTTAAATTTAAGTCCAGCGAAATTCTATAAATTAAAAAAATCAAATTTAATCTGAAACTTGATCAATTCTTGATTAATTTAATTGAGTTTAAATGAGTTCGGACTGTATTGCTTTTTTGTGGTTAGGGCACAGGGTGATTGTTCCCATTTCGATGTGTTACTCAGTGTCTATCTAAATCCATCCGTCTATTAATAAGAACAGGTGAATTAATCCCTTGCACTGAGTCTGGTTACTGTCTTTATAGGTAGAGACAGATAACAAAACATAAAAATCATATGTCCAACAGTGTTTGGTTGTTGACACTGCCCGTTTTTTTTCCATCTTCAGTTCAAAAAAGCACAAATTTTTTGTTCCTTCTAAAACTGTGGCACAACTTTCATGTGCCTGTCACATAAACAAAATATGCAGGCTATTGGACAAAAATACCCCCATATTATTACTATAAATAGCAAAAAAAGATATTCTTAATAAAATATAAGGCTTGAATGTATCTTTAATCTATTATATAATTAATTCAACGAATGCTTAGATATTTTATTGAATTATTATGTACTAGAATTTCTAACTTGTAGGATTTTTTTTATTTAATAACTCATTTCATTAAATTTTTAAGTTTCTCATTTCATTAAATATTTAAGTTATTCGTTTTATTTCATCTTTTAAAAAATACAAATACAATTAGAAAAAATATTGATACAATTATAAAAAATATTTACGTAATTCATTTTATTGTTAACTTATACAAAATTTTTACCATCCAATAGCTCATTCGTTAAATTTTTAAGTTCCTTATTTTTTTAAGATCCTTATTTATAGATATAATTAAAAAAATACCAATACAAATCATCCATTTTAAAATAATCAATGAATTACATATTTCCAATTATGTTATATTGTAGGGGTACTTTAGTCATTGACACTGTTTTCTTTGTTCTGTTAACTGCAACCAAACATATTTCTGTTCTTGAGCTACATAGTTTTATTTATTTTATCCATTACAACCAAATACTTTACTATTTTTAATTTTTATTCTATTTTATTATGTTTCTAAATTTTTGTTTTGCTCCGTCTCAGCTTCGTTGTGGTTATTAAAAATTGCTTAACTTTCAACCATATGGTTACAGTGACACGCATCCCCAAATGTTTGCCTATTTTTCACCGAAACAAAAGGGAAAACACCTGTACCAGATTTGAGCTTTTTGCGGTTTTGATGACTCACTGCCATTGTCCTGACACGAGTCACTTAGGAAAAAGCAAATCTTGGGATATCGGTGTAAGAAACGAAGACTGTCCTTTATTATTTATAGAAATATTAATTACACCGACTTTCGAGGTAGCATAGGTTTTTTTATTTAATTAAAAATAATATTATTTTATTTTTTAAATACTATTTAATTATCAAAAAATAAAAATGAAAAAAAGCTCAATCACACATATAAATATAATCTGCCTAGTTCTGCATGCAGGACTGCGATCATTTTTTGTTGATCAGATTCTCCAAATCAGGCTTGGAATTAGTATAATGAGTTTTGATCTGTAAAGAGCAAATCTGTGATTCCGACTGTCTGACAGGTTGATTCCCTTTAGTAGCCTTGTCATGCCTGCCACCGACTGCCGCCGTGTCCACCGCCGACAGTTCTGCTCAAATAGTCAAATGGGTATTTCGCGGCTGAACAAATAGGTTTAAAACCTGAGCCGGTCAGGCCATTTGACAGGCAAAAAATAAAATGAGAAATAACAGTTTTTATAATTTTTAATTATCTTTTATTTCAGTTCCTATTTTTAAAAAATTAATTAAGTATTTAAATTCGTATAGCCAAAAAAAATATTCGAATTTAATGATAAAATTAAAATGCTATAAGATTACCTTCTTAAATTAATTTTTTATAATAATAAAAAATATTTTAAAAACTGAACCGTTTCGATCGGTTTAACAGTGAAAATCTTAAATCGGCCAACTTTTGAATTTGATTTTTAATTTTTTGATTTGATTTAGTTTAAAAAATTGATCAATTTATTAATTAATCAATTAGTTTTCGTAAACTAATACATTTTTATAAACTAAAATAAACTGATTAATTTTTATTTAATCGTTTTTTAAATTAAACTTTTAAATTTTCGATACGTTGGAATAATTTTCTTCAATCATTTTTTAAAATTTTTAATTCTATTCAATCTGTAACGAGTATTATAATAGTTTAATACTGATTAAAACTTTTAAATTTTAAACTTCTTGTTTTACTTTATTAACTTTCGATCGAGTTTTTAAAATATTGATGACAAATACATCAAATTCTATGAATGGCAGACATTACAAGATTGGAGGATGATCTAGATGGCACTATATATATATCCACTTATTATAAGGATAAGAAAATTGGGGAAAAAAATGACTCTTACCATGAAAGAAACATGCAATTTGGTATTAGGTCAAAGGTTGTCCTAATCGTTTAGACTAACTGATAATCCAGATGTTTTAAGGACGTGTATTGCTTGACCAAGTAGTAACCTTTACTTTTGTTTAGTCCTTTGGACATGACATCACTATAACCAATAGTAAAACTTGCTAGAGCCATCAGTCGTGGTTGGCGGAATAGTATCTGACACGGATTTTACGACAGTGATACTTCAAAAGTTAGCTTGTGAAGGTGGAGAGTTTAAAGTTCTTATACTAATTTTATATTTAATCAATGTAAGATTCGAGTCTTATACTTTGTTATTGGATCAAACTGTAATATTGGTCTCTCCAAAACGATCAATGTTCTCGTTAGTTATGACTATGTTAGTCACAGCTGACATTTTCAGGTCACTACTTCATAGGCCACCACTTTGAGGTCCTTATTGATTACGGCTGACACTTCCAGGCCACCACTCTGTGGGTCACCACTTTAAGACCGAACTCTGATACCAATTGATAAGAACTTTAAGAGAGCCACATCCCAAAAGTTAGCTTGTAAGGGTGGAGAGCTCAAAGTCCTTATAAATCTCACACCAATTTTATATTTAATTGATGTGGGATCCAAGTCTCATACCTTGCCATTGGATCAAACCGTAACAGTATCATAGTCAGGTTGCTTCTTACCTAGTTATTTATGATTCTGCCCGCATTTTCCCATGAAAAAGGTCATTGTGGATATTTTATATGGGATATTAACCCATTTATGTGCAAACCTGATTGTGAAGTTTGTCTCAACCTAAAGTCAAATAATGACGATAATGATGATCATTATCGAAGACAAAAGAAAAAGAAAAAGCCAAAACTTAGATGTAAGCCTTCGTCACAATATCATCCACACAAAGATGATCCAGATCCAGACGATTTTAGCTCATCTATTGGTCTGTATTGTCCAATTTAGCATTATCTTTAATGCAGTGTTAGGAAACTTTATGATTAATCTCATCCAAAGTTGTAAATTTGGTATTAATCAATAATAGTAGATACTATTTTGGATAATTTTTTTTAAAATTATAAAATAGGTATTCAATTTTTATATAATTAAAATTTAGTTTCTTATTACGGTTAAAATTGAATTGATCCAATAGCTTTATTTATTAAAATAAAAATAAAAATATTATTTTTAAACACATTTAAATAATTGAATAATATATTTCTTAATTTATAAAATTGAACCAATATTTTACTGAGTTGATATAATAATATATTAATTATCGACTAATACAATTAAGTTTGATTTTTAAAATTTTTGAAAAATATTTATTTTTAGTTCAAATTTGTTATTAATGATTTTGATAAATTTACCAATGGTTAAAAAATTCAATCATTTCATTCGGTATCATCATAAAATCTTTGAACTGTTCAATTTTTTAGTTCAGTTTTAGCTTTTCGATTTAATTTACTTTAATAACTCTTGTTGTTAAAAATAAATAAATTTATTAATTAATCGGTCAATTTTATAAATAAACAATTTCTTATAACCTAAAATAAATCAATTAATTTTCATTCAATAATATATTTTTCCATTAAACTTCAATTATTAGATAGGTAAGAACAATCTCTTTTAATCATATTTTAAATTTTTAAATTTTATTTAATCTTTAATCAGTTTTATGACGGTTTGATTTCGGTTGAACTTTTTAGTTAAACTTCTTATTTTACCGATTTAACTTTTATTTATATTTTTAAAATACTGAAATTTACTAAATAATTTATCTCATAAGTTATTATACTATTTGTTGAGTCTTGTTAAAGAAAAGGATTAGTGATATTGACGAGGATAAGAGATTAAGAAGAATTACTCATTATTTCACTTGTTTAATGATTTTTTAATTAATGTTCAACTTGGACCGTACAAAAGGTAAACTCTTAAAAGGAAACAAATTCAAGAACGTGTAAGAAGGTATTAGTCCACGTGGTCCTGTACTTGAATTGGAACTAAGCTTCATGGTTAAGACAAGTAATTGTAGGATCATAGGGACATGCATGCTTTTGTTTCTTGTGTTGGTCCTTTCTCTGTAGGGTCACTTGCCCTTTTGGCTCACGAGTAGTTATATCATAAGGCAAAATATTTCGGTTCGGTTCGGTTCGGTCCATTTTGATTTTTAATTTAAACAGGTTTGTTCATGCTTAAATATATATTTTTGAATATTGAATTGGGCGTGGAAATTAACTACCGACGTTTTTAAAATTAGGTCAAAAATTAAATTGATAAGATAAAAAGTTTAAAGTTTAAAAAGTTTAATTGGAATTAGACTGTTACAAAACTGATTAAAAATTAAAAAATTAAAGAATTGAAATATAATTAAAAGAGATGATCCTTATCTATAAAAAGTTTGAAGTTTATTTAAAAAAAGATAGTTAAATAAAAATTGATTAATTTATTATTTTTATAAGAACTTATTAATTTACGAAAATTTATTTATTAATTAATAAATTAAATGATTTTTAACAACAAAAATGTTTAAAGTAAATTGACTCGAAAAGTTGAAAACATAATCAAAAAATTGGTAGATTCATGATTTTTATGGTTAAACTGGTTGATTTTAATCATTGAAATTTAAAGTTTTGAATACAATAATTTATTTTAATTTAATTAAGTAAAATGATATTATTTTATTTAATAAATGAAGCATTAAACCTAAATTAGACTTAATTCAATTGACTAAAATGATATAATTTTTTTTTCCATAAATGAAACAGTTTGAACGAAAGCAATTGGTCAAAAAGGCATGGTTTGTATTAAAAAAATTGAAACAAAATAATTAGACCCTTCCTATTGCCATTCTTGGTATCATGTATAAACTCATTTAATGACTATTGGCATTCAATGATCATTCAACAAGTACAAGTATGATTGACAATTAAAGCTAGGGATGTTAATGACCGGCCGAGCACAGGCTGTGACTCATGACTCGACGATCGGGATGGGTCGACCCGTAATCCGACTTACCCATGGCCTGGTCTATTGCTCAACGGGCCACGGGCGAACACCTTTGTTTTTTTAAATAAAAAACTTTCAAAACGATGTTAGTTCAAAAGTAATAGTCGAGCTAGTTCACAACCCCCATGGTCGACCTGTGATCAGCCCAAGGCCTGTGGCCCGCATATGGTCGATCAGCGGCCTGACCAACCCGGGTCAAAAACGGGTCTGTCGACCTGACTTTGACATTCCTAATTAAAGCTTAGCTCAATTTGGGTTGAAGTAATATTTTGAATATGATACGGTATCAGGACCAAACAAAAAAATAGTATTAAATGAGAAAGTTTTATACCGAAGGATTGGTATCGGCAAATTTGTAATTTTAAAAAATTAAAGCTAAACTAAAAAATCTTAAAATTTTCCCTATATAGAACAATAATTACTTATACATAAAAATATAAAAAATATATAATTTTTATTTAATAAATAATAACAATACAATAAGAATATATTAAACAATTTTTATTTAATTAGATTTATACAAAGTGATTATAAATTACATTATGTTAGTTTAACGTAATTATATATAATAAATATTTTAAATTTTATATATTTCATATTGATAATATACCTATTTTTTACTGTATACATGTAAAAAAATTATAATAACTTTTGAAATATGTAAAGATAATATTTAAATTAAATTTAGTTATTACAAAAAATATATACTTTATATTATTCTTAAATGAATATTTATATGATAATTAAACGATCTTTTTTATATTAATAAAAATAAATAAAATTTTATTATATTAAATTTATATTATTATGATTTCTTAATATAAGATTGAAGTGAAACACCATTTTGTAATCTTACAAAAATTAAAAATAAGGTTCCAATAAAAACTGGGCTTATAGCCTAATACTACGGATGGTTTGTACTTTTTCTCTTTCCATTGACTTGGGCTTGCAAGCAACATCTATGTAACCAGGACCAACCATTCATTCCAGCGAAGGTGACCAATAGATGAAAGGCCGCAAAACAAGGCATATTTTGTTGGTCTCTCGAGTAGGTTTGGGAATTAGCCCCGAGAATGCGTAGTATGAAATCAATGGGTCAAACTTGGGATGGTCTAAGCCCAATTCAAAGCCGATAATAATAAAGAAAATGATATCGTTTAAAAAATATCATTTTTCTATTTTTGATTTAAAAAATTAAAGATTAGTTTGACTAAGTCGAATCGAGCTTCGGGCTATCTAAGCCTAGCTACCAAGAATCGGGCAAAAGCCCTAGCCTAACCCATTGTTACCCCTACTCCCAAATTGTTAAATGAAAGCTACAAATATTTAACTAGCTTCTTAAGCCCGGATGGTAATGGAACAAGTCAGGATGAGCCCGCCCTTAAAAAATTTTGATTCAAGTATGAGGTATAAAGTTTAAGCTTGAGCTCAATTCAATCTTAATACAAAGTCTGAAAATTATATTTTAAAAAAAGAACTTAATTTCGGCCCAAAATCTGATCAAACCGGATCAGATCCGTTGACTTTCTTTGGGCCAGACACTTAACTTATTTGTCAAGGCTTCCAAAGTCGGTAACATTCTGTCAGAAATGGGTTGGGCCAGGAATGCATCAGAGTAACTCAACCTGTTGATGAGCACAGCACGTAAGACAAGTTGTCATGGAATGCTACTTTTGACAGTTCAAAGTGAACAAGAAAAACCTTATGCTTAATCCTTGGTCGCATTGCATGATTCCTAATGATTATGCTCGTGCTTATAAGTTTTATTGTGTCTCTATTTCGGGTCAGCCATCCTTTCATGGATTTTAATCCATTTCTTTTAGTACACTTCGAATTTGCAATTCTTTAAATTAATAAGTAGGAAAGGTAGTAGGTTGGACCTAATAACCTAAATTTAACTTATTTTTTGTATGGGTCTAGTTAATTTGAAATGAAATGATTCGGGTTTAGTTATATTGAATTCCGATTTAGACGAATCAAAATCAAAACGACATTATTTTACTATAATATTATTTAGATTGAATGTATTTATATTATTTTTTCTAAACTCAAGGTTAATTTAAAAATTGACCTGTTAATTTCAAACTATATTAGATCGAAATAGACCAAACTCTCTTTTATAATTTATATAAAAACGTTTCAGAATATTTTTTTAAGTAATTAGACAACTTATGATTCTTTTTTTTTACGGAATAACCTGCAGTCGCTATCATTTGGATGAGCATTGAATAAATCTTCGAATTGACGCAATAGCCTGTAAATCACGTCAACTGAGTACTCCGTACTAGGCAAGTCCTATATGACAAGCTAAATCAAAAAAGTGTAAGTAGAGGATTTGAACACAGGACCTTTTGACCCTATATCTCCTCACTCCATCAACTCGATTACCCCCTAAGGGGCTAAAACTTTTAAAACCATATTAGACTGAAATAGATCAAACTCTTTTTTATAATTTATATAAAAAGCTTTCAGAATATTTATTTCAATAATTAGACAGCCTATGATTCTTTTTTTTTTAAACGAAAGAACTAGTAACTATTATCATTTGGATATGCACTGGGTAAATCTTCAAATTGACACAATAGTCTGCAAATCACGCCAACTGGGTATTTTGTACTAAACAAGCCCTGTACGACAGACTCGATTGAGAGAGTATAGGTAAGAAGATTTAAACACAAGACCTTTTGGTCTCATGCCTCTCCACTCTACCAACTCGATCATCCCCTAGAGGGCTAAAACTTTTTACACGCTCACTGTGGGGCTTGAACGCTGACCGTATGATGTTACTTGAAGCTTCGAAATAATTTTGTTTAAATTAAATTAATTTTAAAGTTTAATTAACTCTTTATTCATATTGAAACACTTTTAGAAGACTTTGTTCCAATAATTGGACCACCTAGATATTAATGCTTCTGCCTCAATTTAATGGAGTCGTTTTCAGGATTCAGTACAACAAGAAGTCTTCGTTTTGTCTTGACCCATGTTAAAAAAAAGAGTTGTGAAGAGAATGACAAAAGCTCGATTCTTCTTTTTATCTTTTTGTCCTCTCGAGACTTTGCTTTGAATCATATAAGCATATTTAGGAATAATAAAAATTTTCTAGCCCGACCTATCCCAACTTAACTTATCCTTAAATTAATAAATTTGATCTAACTTAAAATAAAATTTAAATTAAATTCAAATCTTTTAAAATATATAAAATTTTGATTTAAATTTTGACTTTAGTTTAATTTGAAGTTTACACAATTTAAATAAAATATTTAAAATATATCTAATGAAACTTAATTCAAACTTAAATTACCTCCTAAATATGATGGGATTATGATCTGAGATTGAATTCAAACTTGAACGAATTGAAACTCGAACAAGTCGATTGCCAAGCTTAAGTCTATCCTCAACATAAGCTAAGAAGTATCTTTTAATCTAAAGTTTTGACACAATTTTGTTGATAATAAAATACTATGAAACTTTTTAGTAATAAAAAAGGTAAAAGGTACATATTTCTATTTTTATTTTAAAAACTTTAAATAATTAAATTATCTTAAAACATTTCATTGTGAAAAAACTTTTATGAATCGAACAAAAACAAAAGGCAAACCTAAATCCATGTCGTATATGTATTATTATTGATTAATAGTTTATTCCCTCTCCGCCTTTTTTTCTTTTGTGATTTGTTTTTTCGATAGTTAAGAAGTAATGCCCTTCTTTCTATAAGTGATATGAGTCACTAAAATATCTTAGCCTTTATCTAAAGACTTTTATTTTAGACGGTTGAAGTCATTTGACAAATTAATATTATAAAATACTTTTAATAATTTAAAATAGTAATATTATTATTTATAATAAATTACCAAAAATAAAAAAGAATGTGATGGCTTGAAATATTATAAACTTTACCTTTCTCGAGATCATCAATACACTGAGGTTGGTACGTCCAAAAGGTGTTTCCAAATTTCCAATCAGCCTCAAAGCATCGCTCC
Source organism: Erythroxylum longipes (assembly GCA_027563885.1). Classification (NCBI taxonomy): domain Eukaryota; kingdom Viridiplantae; phylum Streptophyta; class Magnoliopsida; order Malpighiales; family Erythroxylaceae; genus Erythroxylum; species Erythroxylum longipes. The sequence continues at coordinate 41,580,594 of JAOQMS010000179.1, read as the reverse complement.
CAAAGGTTCATGTCCACATTGATTTTTAGTTTTTGACCAACTTTTGATGAGCACGAAACATATTTTATTATTCTTCATATTATTATATTAATTGTTATTAGCTACTACACATGATTTGTTTTTTTGTCTTTAACGAAAATCCCAGCCATTAAATTTAAAATTCACCGTAAAAATAATAAATTTAAAAAATTTTTAATAGCAACATGCAATGTTTTAAAAATAAATCAGTTCGACCAAATTAATAATAAAAATCTCGAACTAACCAATTTTTCAGTTCAATTTTTAACCTTTTGATTTGATTAAATTTAATCATTATTATTATTAATCGATCAATTTATTAATTAATCAGTTAATTTTTATAAATTAATAAATTTTTATTAATAAAAATGATTAATTTTTAATTAACTGTTAAATTAAATTTTAAAACTGTTTTATTTTTAAAATTTCCAAAATTTTTAAATATTTCCCACTTTTAATTTGGATAAGATAAGACGAAATGTAGCACTAAACATAAGCAATGCCTAATTGGATATTATTATGAGATCATAAGATCCAATTTATTATTAAACCTTTTTATGCTTTATTATGATTTTTTAATATGACAACTCCAAGAATAATATTGTACTTCCTTTTGTCAATTACCATGTTATAAAATATTAAAATAAGATAAAATTTAGTTTCTGCTTTTTTCCTTGGAATGAAGAAATCTGCAACTGCTATATTTCGGATATGCACTGGATAAACTTCCGGATTGATGCAATATTCTACAAATCACGCCAAACGGGTATTCCGTATTAGGCAAGCCTTGTACGACAGACTCGATTGAGAGAGTATAAATAGGAGATTCAAACACAGGACTTTTTGATCCTATACCCCTATTTCACCAACTCGACCACCCCCTAAGAGGCTAGTCTCTCTTCTTGTAAACACTAAACTAACAATTTTTAAGATACTACTTAAAAATATATAATATGTTGAATTTTAGAAGAATTAGCCAAAATGTTCATCATTTAAAATATTATCAACATAAACAATAACAACAATACCTAGTAAAAATCTTGTTGAAGCGCAAGGTATGGAGAGTTTTAATAGTACGTAGCTTTACTCTTAGAGACTGTTACCAAAATATTATCAAAATAAAGTAATTGACTAATTTCTTATCAAATTACTTCATTTAAAAAAAGCTAGATCAAATTTGAATTGATTGAGTTTTAGATTAAATAGAATTTACTAGTTCGAATAAAATAAAATAACACCATCTTATTCAACCGTAAAAGATTGAATAAAATTTAAAATTTTTATTTATCGAAGAATATAAAGTTTGATTAGAAAAAAGAATGTTAAATAAAATTAATTGATTTATTTTATCTTATAAGGATTTATTAATTTATAAAAATTAATTAATTTTTAACAATTGGAGTTATTAAAATAATATAAATCAAAATTTTAAAAGCCTAACAAAGAGATTATCTAAAAATTTAAAAACTAATTAATTCCAACATTATTGGAAAAAAGATGAACCCAAAAAAACAAACAAGCACTAAAAAACCAGGAACGCCCATGTGCCATAGTCATTACTCAATGACAATAGTCCACCATCCCACGACGATTGACCCAGCTAACTCCGCCGCGCTGTGCCGGCGGATTCTCAATCTATCACGCAAAAGATGAACGAAATTTAAAAATAGGTGTGGGCAAAAAAACCGAAAAAACAGAACCAATTCAAAAAACCGATGAAACCTAACCAAACCGATGTGATGGATGGTTTGGTCCGGTTTCGGATATTGGAAAACCGACCATATCGATTCGGTTGAGGTGTAGGCAAAATTTTTTCCGAACCAAACCGAACCAAACCGATCAACTAAAAACAAAAAAAGTTTGTATTTTTTTATACTTCTAACTCTAAGTATATAAGGTAAATTTGCAACTTTGCAAGTATAACAATCATCCAATAGGTCTTAAAATGAAATAAAAATGTTGAATATGTACTAAAATTGACCCAAATTTTAAGGCCCAAAATTAAGGCCCAAAATTAAGGCCCAAACCGATTGAAATAACCAAACCGAACTGAACTGCAAGAAGAACCGAACCAACGGTTTCATCTGACATTCGGTTCGGTTCGGTTTTTTAATAAAATAGAACCTATTATTCAGTTCGGTTCGGTTCAACAGTCAAAAACCGACCTAACTGAACCGAACTGTGCCCACCCCTATTTAAAAAAATATATGAATAGAATCAGAATTGATACAAATTAATGGGTAAAAAGGATTTGATCCCGCATAAAACGGAACCAGATCCTCTATACCCACTATAGTGTACCTATTCTGTTCTACTCGATCTCAACCATACAAATATGTAGGACTCATATGAGATTCATATAGGTCCCATATATTTGTATGGCTGAGATCACGTGAAATAAAATAGGTACACCGTAGTGAGTACAGAGGATCTCAAGTAGCACAACACACCCCTTTGCACACATGCCACGCGCATTTCTATGCAGACATTGGGTCCCACACAACACGATCATCTTCTCCTACTATAAACCTACTTATTCTACCATTTCTCCTTCTCTTTGCTCGCACTGAAAACTCTCTCTCGCTCTCTCTATCTTATAATTTATTTAGTAAATTTTCATATTTACAACTACCGTTTTTAAGGTTTCGCTAAATTTCTATCTGATCGGGTCAAATCTGTTCTTGCTACACATGCTTTGATGACCGTCCGATCTTCCTCGTGATCTGCGCCGAAAAATTTGTCATCTTTTGTGCTTTTTTTTTTTCGTAAATTGCTTTTAAAAAAATTGCTGAATTGTTATGTTCGTATCTAATTTATCAGATTTTAGTTGAAAGTTGGGGTCTTTCTCGCGTTTACTCAAAAGGGTTTTGTTGTTAACGCGAGTTCTTTTCTTTGGTGTGGTGTCGTTTGCATTCTGGTTGTTTGGCAATCTAGTTGGTGGATTGGTAGAGTGAAAGTTGGGGGGTCGATTTGAGCACAGAGATGTCGGGCCCACTTGATCGATTTGCGCGACCTTGTGAGTAATTCGTGTGACTTGATTTTGATCTTGGTGTTTGGATTTCTTTCTGCAAGTGTGTGTTGTTGTGTATACTGTTTGGGATGATTCTGGGGTGTTACTGTTGCTTTCTTGGTTGGAAATTTAGCTATCTTGAGAAAACTCTGTGAATCCACATGAAAAGTAATGTTCGTTTCGATTTTAAGTTGGGTTTCTTTCAAAGTTTGAGCATTTGGGAGCTCTAAAAATGTTCTCTTTCTTTAGGAACATAAAGATTTTATTTCTTTTGAAGTTTCTGAAGTCTATTATTTCTCTTAATATTTTTAAATGATGATTGCCTTTTTTCTCGTTCATTTGTTCTCTTTGTTGTTTGGTTTAGGCTTTGAGGGTTTCTCAGGGGGTGAAGAGAGGAGAGAGAGGAGGTCTGATTTTGAGAACTCCGAGGATGAGAGGCGAACTAGAATTGGATCACTGAAAAAGAAAGCCATCAATGCGTCAACTAAGTTCAGGCATTCTCTCAAGAAAAAGAGCGGTAGGAGGAAGAGTGATGGCAGGGTTAGTTCTGTCTCTATTGAGGATGTTCGTGATGTTGAGGAACTGCAGGCTGTTGATGCATTTCGACAGGCATTGATCATGGATGAATTACTTCCTCAAAAGCTTGATGATTATCATATGATGTTGAGGTGATCTTATGTTCCTTTCTTTAGTTATTATTCTGAGGCCTTTGTTAGCAACTATTTCTTGTGAAATTATTTTTCCATGATGGAACATCAGGCTTTTAACTTTCTGATTTTGCTAATGTTCTGATGTTCCTTCAGTAGACATTACTGTTATTGTTAGTGTTTGGGTTACTTCCAGTATCATTGTGCCATATTTATCATCTTAACAGATTTTTTCGTATTCAGACCATTGCAATTTTCTTGGGCGGTTATGGTTCAACCAACATGACAATTTTAAGTATTGTTTCTTAGGTTCTTGAAAGCAAGGAAGTTTGATGTTGAAAAAGCAAAGCATATGTGGGCTGAAATGCTTCAGTGGAGGAAGGAATTTGGTGTGGATACTATTTTGGAGGTAAAAAGTTTTGACAATTTAGTCAAGATATATTCAGTTACTTTTCTTCTTACGACCCTGCCAATTATGTTTTTATGTCAGGATTTTGAATTTAAAGAGTTGAATGAAGTATTGAAGTATTATCCCCATGGCTATCATGGTGTGGACAAAGAAGGAAGGCCCGTATATATTGAGAGATTGGGAAAGGTTGATCCTAACAAATTGATGCATGTTACAACTATGGATAGGTATGTGAAATACCATGTGCGAGAGTTCGAGAAAAGCTTTGCTATAAAGTTTCCATCTTGTACAATTGCTGCAAAGAGGCATATAGATTCAAACACAACGATTTTGGATGTTCAAGGCGTGGTATGTCTTGTGGTATTCACCGGACTGGATTAAGAGGTTCTGGATTATCTGATTTCTATTTTCTTGATTGCTAACTATTCAGGGCCTTAAGAACTTTACCAAGTCTGCCAGGGAGCTTATCATGCGTCTGCAGAAGATTGATGGTGACAACTACCCCGAGGTCTGCCACCACATTTTTGTTGGGGATGGTTTATTCCATTTAAATAGGACAAATGTGATTTTATAATTTGCAAAGTAGAGCTTTTTATCGAGCTGGATTTTCCATGATTAATGCAGACACTCCACCAAATGTTCATCATCAATGCTGGTCCAGGGTTCAGGCTGTTGTGGAACACTGTGAAGAGTTTTCTTGATCCAAAAACCACTTCCAAGATTCATGTATGTTTAAAATTTTGTTCTGAAAGCATTGGAGCATATAGTTTTCTAGTTGTTGGGTGATCTTTTGAGCATTTATATCTTTTTTTGTGTCAACGTCGGTTCTTGTGAATAATATGTATGTTTAAAATTTTGTTATGAAAGCATCGGAGCATAAAGTTTTCTAGTTGTTGTGTGATCTTTTGAGCGTTTATATCTTTTTTTGTGTCAACTTAGGTTCTTGGGAATAAGTATCAGAGCAAATTGCTTGAGGTAATTGATGCCAGGTAAATGGAACTACATAGCTGCACTGATAATAGTGGCATTTAGTTTTGATCCACTTACTTCTGCTTCATCATTTCTTTTTTATTTGACACTCTAAATCAGTCAAGTATAGCTTGTGCTAACTACAATATTGTACCAAATACAGTGAGCTGCCAGATTTCTTTGGTGGCACTTGTACCTGTGCAGATCAAGGAGGTTGTCTTTTGTCTGATAAGGGTCCATGGAAGAACCCTGACATATTGAAGGTTATTTAGTTGTTCTTAATGATCGAGTTCCAGGCTCTTTTCCAAGCTTGTTTGCTTGCATGTAATTAGTGACAGATTGGTTATGTTTATATTGTTGCAGATGGTTCTCAATGGTGAAGCACGGCGTGCAAGACAGGTTGTAAAAGGTTTGGACAATGATGGGAAGGTTCTTGCTTATGCGAAGCCACGCTATCCAATGGTAATGTTCTTCATATTTATTGTCCAAGACTTTTGTATGGTTACACTTAGCTAAATGCATTGGATGTCTTGAAGCAGGTCAAAGGTAGTGATACATCCACTGCCGAGTCAGGATCTGAAGCTGAGGATATTTCTTCACCTAAAGCTTTGAAGAGTTACTCGCATCTTAGACTTACTCCTGTCCGTGAGGAGGTAGGTTCATGCTTAAGGATCCTTTCTGTTAGGATTATTGTATTTAAGTTGCTTGGTGCTCTCTAGGATTGATCATCTGGAGCACTCTATTTCTGATAAGCTGACTCATCATTTTATTCATGAATTTGCAGACTAAGGTTGTTGGAAAGGCCAGTTATGCTAGCAACTTCTCTGGGTATGATGAATATGTCCCTATGGTTGATAAACCTGTCGATTCTGGTTGGAAAAAGCAAACATCTGTACAAACTCCTCCAGTTCCCAAAGGTTAGTATTGTGTATGTCAATGTTTATTCTGTTGTTAATGGTCCTCTCATGCTGGTCTTTCATGTAGATGAATGCATCCGTGTGTTCTTAGAATTACAGTGTTCTTGAGTTTGACTATTGACAAGATTAAGAATGTCTTACATAGTCTCTTAGGCTTGGTAGGGGCTTGAGTTGAACTCAAGCTCATATATAGCTGACAGGTCTTAAAGCTTTGCTAAAATTTGTGACATACGTTTGGCTGTTGTGGGTTGGATCATCTGACCTCAATGCGCCATAATACGCACTATGGGTACTTGTTCATAATTCCATATACTGAGGGTCCTTGTTTGTGATTCTATATACTTTCTATGGGTACTTGTTTGGTTTCATATTTGCAAACCAAAGGTTTAGATGACAAATAGACATATAGTCCAATGTCCTTTGGGTTACTGTTTCATCTCTTAGTTTCTTGGTTCTGTGAATTCTCTCTGTTGGCACCTTCTGGCAGCTGTTCTCTGCATCTCTGACACCAAATTATGACTCATGCATATATTCTCCTGGGAGATTTAAAAATTCGTGTTTTATGCTTTGGATACCTTTCTACTTGATTGATGAAATTTTGTTTATGATGCAATTGATGTGGAATTTCTAACGGTTAGTAGAGTCCTGTCATCTGCAGTGACGGCATACCTATAAGTCCTAATGATTGACAGATTAATTTGTTTATTCTCATTTGTTCTTGTGTTTTTCTTCTAATACTAATTGGCAAGTATCCAATGCAGTGACACCTACTCTGCCTGATACTCAAAAAACTCCAGAAGGCACTCCCGGTGAAATTTTTGCAGCATTTATGACTCTCTTGTTGACAATTTTTACCTTTTTCCGTACACTGGCAATGCGCATAACTAAGAGTCTTCCTAGCAATTCGGCTGATGGTGATCAAACGTTGTCTGAACATTCCACGAATGTGACACATACGGGGGAGTCCCATTCACCTTCATCAACTCCTGGTTCGAAGGATGGAGATATCCTTTCTACTGTACTAAAAAGGCTAGCTGAGCTTGAGGAAAAAGTTGAAACACTGCAAGCCAAGCCATCTGTGATGCCTTACGAGAAGGAGGAATTACTTAATGCTGCTGTTTGTCGTGTGGACGCTCTTGAAGCAGAGCTCATTGCTACTAAAAAGGTATACTATTTTTAGCATGGAATGTTGTTTACACTTTGAATTGAAATAGGATATTGTCAAAGCATGATTCAGTTTAATGATACCATGATTATTTGTTACAAAAAAGAGATCTTTGAAAATTTGGGATGATGTTTCTTTTTTCTTTTCCCCTCAAGTGAATATGTTTTTGATCAGTTGACAAGTATTATCTCAGAAGTCAGGTATGAGCATTATGCAGGTTCTGTACTTCTGTTCATGTGGTTCTCTCATGTTGTTTGTGATGCCAATGATCCTCTTGTTCTAACCTACTGGAACTTGCACAATAATAATCTTCACATGCTCTATCTTCATCTTACTCCAAGGGGAGAGATAGGTTTTAGATATCAAATTCATCTACTGAGGGAATAAATTAAATTGGTTTTTCAACTGCTTAAGCATCACCAAGGTTCTTGTTATCATCGTAAATGCAAAAAGTACACTGTTTCTCATCTCGCATGGGTGTTTCATTCCTGGTAGTTGCTGTTGGTGATCTTTCTATTTGTGGTTTTTGCTTATCTCCGTCTTATCGAAATGCTAAAACAAGAATATGCATTATACTTCATTGTCACTTGAACTAGGCTGTGGTCTTATCATTTGTTGTTCATCCTGATCAGGCACTATATGAAGCTTGGATGAGGCAAGACGACCTTCTTGCATACATCGACAGACAAGAACAAGAGAAATTACAGGTACGCCGTTATATCTCCCTTTGATTCGTTTGTATGTCATGATAATCGTACTTATTTAATCAGTGAAACGTAATTCTGAAGCTTGCTTTATCTTTACAGCAGAAGAAGTGGCTTTGCTGGTAATGTTTCTTTGGAGAGAGTAGCAAGACGAGTTCCCGGCCTGACACTCAAAATATATCCTCGTTACCACATTACCATTAACTAGTAGTTGACCTGTGAAGGAAAGGCGTTATTTTCTGTCATTTTGAAAGAAAAAGACTGAAGTTATTGTAAGGAAAATATGCACAGAAAATTCTTACATAGTTATGTTTGATTGTTCTGTTGTGATTTATGTTTGATTGTTCTGTTGTATTTCCTGGTTTGCAATCTCTGATGAGAACACTTTTGACTGTCTTGTTTGCTACCATGCACATCTTCAGAAGTACTGAAGTTGCAAAAATAATTACTGCTTTGTGTGTAATTTATTTCAGTTCCAATCCATAAGGTGATATTGTTACTGGGGCCCGAATCCGGCCTGATTTGGTTCGAGTACTTTAACCAAACGATGCCGTTTTGTTCAAACGTTTGAATACGTTCGAGTTGTTATTTGGGACTTTAGCTAAAGTAACTTAAATTTAGTAAAAGGCAATGTTAATAGCATAAAGTATTTCTTAAAGTAATTTGAAGTAACAATGATATTTTTAAAATTGGTGAAATTATAGGAATATTTAGTTTTTTACTTTAAACAAGTAACAAAAAAACTGTCTTGGAAGAGCTTGTTAAGAACAAGCATAATAGGAAATCTCCTACTTTCAACTAGGCTCGCAAAATTAGCCCGATCTGGCTCGAGTTGATTATGGTTTAGGTTAGGTTTAAACTATTTTTTAAAAGTGAAATCATGTTGTTTTAAAATTTTAAAAATAAAGAAATAAATATATTTAATTAGACTCGATCTGAGTCATATTGGACTTTTGATCAGGTAATCCATTATTATCTTTGCTTCTAACTTTTTAATTTTAGGACTGATCCTTAACTAGAAAAGATTGAATTTATAGCTTAAGTGAATTAAAAAATATATAATTATTTGCGATGTTTCTTAAAATTTTTGAAAAAAGTTTGGCCTAATTTACATCATTTTGATGCCTTGATATTAGATATGCATAAACTAAACTTAGTTCATTTGATTGGATAAATAAATTCTAAAAATTAAAGAATTTAAGTTTTAAAAATTAGTCCATGTTTCATAGACTAAGTTTTGATTTATAAATTGAACTTAAAAAATTTAAGAGTTGAAAATTGAATTTATAAAAAAAAAACCTAATTCACATTTATAAATATTTTAATTTGTATCAATTTACAGTTGTCATTCACATAATTATGAAAAAATAATAAAGAATATAAATTATTTAAATTTTATTTTTATATAAAAATTCATTTGAGAATTATAAATTTTATATTCTTGTCAATAAATAAGGAATTATAGTTTTTGCTTTTTATGAATTCTTTCAAGCTTGTTAAGTTTTAACAATTAGGAAAATTTTGATTTTGTTAAAATTTTATTTTTCAAGATCTTAGGGTATGTTTGATTGGACGTAAAGTTTTTAATGTAAATGAATGGTTTATAATAGAATGGAACGTAAATGAATGTAATATTAGAAAATTGTTATTTGGGAGGGATGAAATGATTGATAATATAATATAGTGAAATATTGTTTGGATGAAGGATTTATAATATAATATAGTGTAAAGTTGTTTATCATTTTACATTCTATCCTAAACCCTCTAAATCGGAGGTTTTTTCATTTTTACTGTTTATGATGGAATGAGATGTAATATGAAATCCTCCTTTTCTATCCCGTTTTATTATAAAACCTCCTCCCAAATAATAGAATAATATTCCATCCCATTATAAAATTTCCAACCAAACTTAACCTTAAGTAACTTAAGGTCTAAATTAATAAAAACATGTTTTTATCTCTTTCCTTATTGTCATCCTTCTTGTCACAAATAGGTATAGCAATTGATCCAAGTCCAACTCAATCTGAAATCAATGGATCAATTTCAGTTTAATTAAACTTTGAATCACGTTCGAACTTGAAGGGACAGTTTGAAGTTCAACCCGATATGAAGTCAGTGTATCAATTTCAATTTAGCTAAACTTTGGTTCAAGCTCGAGCCCCCGGGCTAGCTTGAGTGGTATAGCCACCACCTAAAACATCGTTGTTTTGGGCAATCTACTCATAATCAAGTTTGAACTTGGTCTACTAGATGTGAGCATGTTTGAGCTTCGAATTAGATTCAAGTTAGCATATTTTAGGCTTCAAATTTGGTCCGGCTTGAAGCATTTTCATTTTTAATCGCAAATATGGATCCCTAAGTTTTACTCTCATTACTTTGTTACGAGAAATCATTCTCCTCTCACATCTTATCCTCTATGGAGAGTGTGCAATGATCCCATGTCAAAAGGGTATATTCATGCAAAGTAATGGAGAGTGTGCAATGAGCCCATGTCAAATGGGTATATTCATGCAATGTTTTGGGTTCTGATTTAGAGATTAACGATGGCTAACATTGGATATAGCATGAACACATTAATATAGCAATAAGAAGAGTTATAAATCTATATTAATACTAATACATAATTTACAAATTATTATTTATTCAATAATTAAAATCGTAATTGAAAAACAGTAATTATAATTTTCTCTGTTACGATGCGTATGAATTTACCAAACATATTGAACTTTTGCCCGTTAACTCGGATTTGTACTAGAATGTTTTGCTAATCCTAGTTAGAAATGCTTAATTTCATTAGAGGCAAAAGTTTAGAGAGGACTACTTAGAAAATGATTATATTTGATGGGAAATTAACTTAATCGTAGAGAATATATGTATCATTTCTTTAAGCTGGTTCATGCCTATAAATTAAGTTTTAACTATCTTGAGTAAGGGTGCCAATGAACTCGATCAATTTTGAGTATTAACCTTTCTTTAACTATCTAGAGCAAGGGTGACAATAAGCCTAGTTGTAGTTGGATAATTCGAAACTCAATCAAATTTTATTAAATTTATTTTTAATTTTTAAAAATTAAAAATAATGTCGTTTTATTTAAAATAATACTGTTTTTATTTTTAGGTTAATATGTAGATTTGTACCTAAGAAACAACACTCTATCGCTTTAGTATGTAGGACTGGAACACTAAGTTGAAAGCCAATTTTTGCAGAAAGAACTGAACATAAATGTTTTAAGAGTTGTGAGCTTGTGTGTGTGTAAGGTGTGTATGTCTCAAGTGGCAGGTGGAATTGGATTGAAGAGCATAAGAACAAACACAAATTCAGTTATAAGCCAATATGGTGCTGAAATGGTCAACAACGAGAAGCAAACACCAAACGTTTCATGGAATTGGACATAAAAAGAAAGAACACATGCTAAAAACAACTGATTGACAATTCCTAACCATGGTTAAAGACTTCAATTGTGAAAAACCTCAAGACGGGTTAATTATAAGAACATTTCAAGCACTAATTATCATTTTAATTCTTCGTGCCAGCACTCCGACATTAACTTTTGCCTCTAATCCAAACCTCTTTATAGAGATTAAAGAATCTCTACTTCACCTTCTTCCTGAAATCAGATATTCAGTTATTAGAGTATAAGTTATTATGATTAATGGATAATGCAAAATTTAAAGATATATCTTACCTCGTCAAGCACACATCCAATATGAGCAGTGTAGTAGCATGGCTTGCAATAATAAGCTGCATGTTTTGGATTTCTCAAACTCTCACAAGCATGGCAGTAATATTCATCTCGTATTTTTTCGGTAATCGAATCCATTAAAGTAAGGGGATGGATATGACACTCACTCTTAACAATTTTTGGTATTGGAATACACTCAATATGTAGGCTGAGATCACAATCCAAACAACAATAAAAAGATGCATTAAACTTGCACTTTTGGCCACAATGCTTGCACCAAAACCTTTCCTCCTTATCATTTATATCTTTAGCCACAAAGTAGAAAAGTTTGTGCTCGTGATACTTATATTGGAAACTAGAAGTTAGGTACTTGGCACATCTTATATCAAGACGAAAATCACATTTTGCACACACATAACCAATTTCCGAAAATTGTTTGCAAGCATTGCAAATGAATAAACGTGCCCCATTAAAATGGAGAGGATGTTGGGTGTGAAAGGGATGCTGAATAGATTGCGGTTCAAGATCGTCAAAGCAGGAATCATGAAGAAAGAAATTACACACATAACAGCAATAAGTTGGGCCTGAAATTCGCAAGGAGCATACTTCGCAATGAAACTCGAATTTCTCGGGAATATAGGCAAATCTAAGTTTATGCTTGTGGAACAAATGAGAGATTGTAGCTTCCCTTCCATTATTATTAGACTTCTGGTAATGGTCGTCAATGGAAGAAATTGCTATAGCACATTCTCTATCGAGAAAAAAGCTACATTTGTCACAGCAGTAACACATGTCATCTTCATGGTAGACATGACATCCATCACATATAAATGTGCCGGAAAACTCACCTCCTACGATAGAAAGAGGATGTTCATGAAGATTGTGCTGTATTTTAAGGGGTAATTCCGCACACTTCTTGTGCAAATAAATTTGACAGTATGAGCATTTATAGCTTGCACAACTCTCCACACACTCTTTGCATATATAGCATGAGAAGTCAATCATATCTTCGAAATAGTTCAAAACATGATCATTGATTTTATCTTTAAGCTGCATAAAAAAAGAGAGAGAAACATATGTTTAAGTTAATTATAACAACAAGTCTCATAAAAATTAATATATTTATTTTATATCATAATTTAATAATTGACAAACAATTAAGATTTGTTTCTATTTAACTAATTACATCACTTTAATAAAAATTTATATTGTAAATTTTTTTTAAAGATAGTAATACCAAAATAGGTTATATTGTAAAATTTTTTCAAAGATAGTAATACCAAAATAGGTTTTAGTATCGTGAATCCAAAAATTTTAATATTTTTGAAGATATTAATCTAAAAAAGTATCTATATCTAAAAAATAAAAAATAAAAAATATATTTACATCTATACATTTAAAGAATGAAAATATTGAATTTGATATTTACTGATGTACAAATAGGGTTGACGATTGGGTTCAGGTCTATTTTTTCAATTGGGCTGGGTTTTAACCATAGCACAGCCCGGGCTTAATTTAAAAAAGACATCATTATGTACTATTAATTTAAAAAATTATTTAAAAAAAAATTAGCCGGGTAAACCTGTTGTCATCCCTATGTACAAAAGAGTTATAATAATAGTTTAACATTGGATATATGTATTGAACTTGAATTTACACTTCTTCATCATTGAATTACAATAGAAATGACTTGGAACTTTGTGTGTCCAACTGTCTATCACAGCATTTTAAACTATGGCAGTACGTTACATAATAAATTAATATTTAACATATACAAATTTAAAAAATGGCTAGCATGTATATATGGATTTATTAATTTTACTTATTATTTTATTTATAAATTTAGAATAATTACTATTGTAGATTAACATTTAATGTGCACAAAATTTAAAATAGTTGAAGTTCATTAATAATTAACCATCAATATTTGTCAATTGATTTTAACTTTTTAGGTATACATATTATCTTTTAAAAAATTGATATTTACTTATTATATATTTTTTAAATTGAATTTAAATTTTATATAACTTCTTTTATATATGTCTTCCTATCATTTTAATTTTATCAAAAGAGTTCTTGTACAATGTTATATAGGTTTATTTTATTTTGTTTTATAAATTTGTAAGTTTAATATTATAATTAAATGCATATTGTAACTAATAATGAACTTAGAATTAATATATTTGTTTAAGATATAATTAAGTTTAATATCCTGTATTTACATTTTTATTCAATTCATTATATAAATGACCATATTAAAGTATGGTAGTAGTTTATAGATAATTACCAGGAGTTGCTTCATGCACCTTGGACTAATTGGCTGCTCAAACGAATCAGGGTACTTTTCATGGCTATGTTCTTTTTCATCCTTTATCATGTGGGTATGCTCAATTTCATTTAACTACACAGTACAACAAGCAAAAAAGATGATGAAATAATTGCATAAGAGAAGGATCTTAAAGAAAGAAAAAAAATGAAGAAGTTAAGTTTTACCTCGGTTGATAATACACATTCAATGTGAGCTGTGAAAATATGGCCGGTATTAGCACATTGTTGACATGAATAAGCGTGATATCTTGGATTCCTCTTTTCCTCACAAGTATAACAATAATACTCTTTAAATTTGTCAACATCATCCTCTGTTAATGGATCCATGAGAGTTAGAGGATGAGTGTGATACTCATGCTTCACTTCCTTTGGAATTCCAATGCATTCCATGTGAAGATATGAGTTGCACTCGAAACAAATGTAGAATGGTCCCTCGCAATTCTTACTACAAATGTTACATTGAAATTCTGAATCGTACAACCGATCTGGAGCCACAAAGTAATAGAGGTCGTGTTGGTGGTACTCTTTATTCTTGAGTGCAGATGTTACCCCCAAACTATTGATGGCACAATGGGGATCAAGGACAAAGGAAGGGCACCAATAACACCGGTAACTCTGCACATAAAACTGAAGTCTCCGACAAGCACTACAGTGTCCTTGAACAGAAGCTTGGAGGTAAAGCTTATGAAAATGGTGATAAGGGTGTTGTAATATTTGTGGCATTTCTGCACAAGATTTATGCAAATATACTGAACATTCAAGGCAACCGTAACTTGGGCCTGAAAGTGGTAATTTGCATCCTTTACATTTTAGTTTTGTACATTCTAGATCACTGCGAGGACTATAATTGAAGAAACTTAACGGATGTAGATTGTGGTTAAAAAAGCTAATTTGGATCTTCACCTCATTCCCAATTGACCTTTGAATCGTGATATCTCTGAGAAAAGCACATTTGAAATCAATTTTGAAGCCGCATGCTTTGCAAATTGCCATAAAAGATGTAACAGATAAATCTCTGCACTGATCACAGATAAACACCCCACAATCATATTCAATAGAAAATGGATGATGCGAGTGGCAAGGGTGTTGTACTTTACATTCTTGTTGGGTAATTTCGACGCATCTCTTATGAAGGTAGTAATCACAGCGAAAGCAACCGTATGCTAGATCCAATAGTTCCCCGTTGCATAGCATGCAACTATTAGGAGCAAAATTTGGTACCCGTCTGGAGCTGGAATTGAAGAGGAACAGCGTATGATGATGACTGTCATGGGAAATCTGAGTTTTTGTATCTGGAGAAAGTAATGCTGTGATTTGTTGGAGGTCATCGTTATCTGGTGAAAGAGCGCATTTGGAATCCAGCTTCAACCTACACTCGGTGCATTCATAATAATTAGGAGTTGATATGATATCCATGCAACCATCACAAATAGGCTTCTTATAATTAAAATATGATGGTTGATCAGTTTGCTGAGCAAGAAGGGTGAGAGGATGATTATGTTGCACGTGTAGAGGATGAGCTCGTATCTCACGAGGTAAAGAAGCACAGGATTTGTGAACCCAGATACCGTCACACATTTCACAGAAATAGACAGGACCATGAACGATGATTCGAAAGCAGACAAGGCACTTGGGATAGTCTGAATTGCCTCGAAATGGGAAAAATTCGAGCTTTTGTGGTTGACTCGGTTTAGGACTAGACTCTGCATAGTCTTCTTCGTCATCAAACTCTGCATAGTCTTCTTGATCATCTAACGCTGCATATTCTTCATCATCATCAATCCCTGCATAGTCTTCTTCATCATAGAACTCTGCAACTTCTGAATCACCATCTACCTTTCTTCTATTTCTCTCATCTCGTTTGAAAAACTTGAGCAAAATCTGGGAGAAATTCTCCTCGTTTTGATCACAAAAGGTCAAGACGTGATCATGCTCAAATTGAATCTCCATTATCAGAAGTTCAAACTAATTGTGATTGATGAGAAGGGGAAAGAAAGTAGTAAGGCTTTACAGATGGGAAATTTTATGGCTTACTTGTAACCTCTTTCAATGCAAATTATGATTCTAGAAATATACAAAGCTTTAACAGATGAAATACTAGTCCATGTTCATATCATCATCAAGAAACAAAGATAAAAAAGCAACATTAATTATTTTAAGTTTAAGAAGTCTTTCTTTAATTGTTTTTCAAAGACTGTCTGCAATACTTTTCAGAAGTCTTTGCCTAACAGTTTTGGGTGAGTCTTTAACACTGACATATGCCAACGACAAAATATAATAGTTTCAATATAAACAAACTGGTGTCTCTTGGGGAAGGTCCAACATTGAAAAACCCCCATCATTAAAAAATCTACAAGGAAGCATCTTCTTGAACCAAATTGTTGATACTTTATATAGGTATTATGTAAAATTCTAGCTAAACGACCCAGTGAACAAGACTCCTGGTTTTGCAAGGGTTGGGGGAGTGTTATTAATGTACACAGCCTTCTCTTTGTCTACAAAGAGACTGTTTTTGTGATACTAATTTGTGATCTTTTGGTCATAAAGGATCAACTTTACTAAGTATTATGTATTCTAAGGAAATAGGTGTAAAATAAATCACAGCATCAACAAGGAAGCATATTCCATGAGTGAAAAATCCAAACACAATGAACATCCAAATCAACCATAACTTGGGCCCTAAAGTCAGAAATTGCATCATCTACTATAAATACCTAATCCGGATTTTCACATCGTCTCCAGTTGATCTTTAAATCTCACCATTAGCAATGTCTCTAAGAGACGTTTTTACGGCAATTGGCAAAGACGCAGTTGATGGTCTGATTTATTTTACACATATTGGCTTAGAAAAAAATATATGACGTCAAACTGTGTTTTTGTCTGATCTTATATAAAGTATCAACCATTTCAAATTGAACTTTTAAATCCAAACCCATAAAATTTACTAATTCTTAATTCCTTTAACTTGAAACTTAATCTATGGAGTCTGGATCAATTTTGTGAAGATCTGTGTCAGATATGAATGGTATAAAAGGCTAGGTCCCAATCAGAAACATGTGTTTGATTGTGAAAACTAAAATTAACGATCTGAACTCTAATTGGTAATGATAGCTTTTCTCACGAAACAATAGAGAAATTTGAATAACAGATATCAATACAAATGAAAGAAAGTAATTACATTTGTCTGCAGAGAACAATAATACAGATCACCTTACGATCGTAATAAGCTTATTTGTACTTGCCTTGCTGTTAAACTATACAGGTAAATATAAAGAGGAACACGAGGATCTTAAAGACGTAAATAGAAGAAACAAAAGAATCCCTCTCCAGGCCAATCAGGTAAAGGCTATCCTTGTTTCCACCAACCAGTCCCAAAATAGTAGCTGCAATATGTTTTGAGCTAAGTCCAGCTTCTTCAATTTGGTCTTTCCGAGCTCCATGGTCTATATTGTTAGTTTATGCCTTTAGAGCTCAATCAATTGGAAGCAAATTAGTGTATGACATTATTTTGATTAATAAAAAACCCTTTATTTATCTTTATGTATTAATTTAATTGATATTTTATGTTTTAATATTAAAAGTAAAATCATTAGAATAATTACTGTGTAATCGAAATTATGACGTTATTATAATTATGAGATTCAATTTACGCTTACGTATTGTTCCTAAATGTTCCAAGTTATAGTTTCATCAAGGTGAGATATTGTTGAAACGGTAAAACTAGCACACATTATGTTTCTTTCTTAAGAAAAAAGTAATTGATCTCATAAATTAAAGTATGGAGATACTTAAACTAATGTATGGGCGATTATTAGATAATAAGTCACTTAATTGACCCAATTATGAGAATTCTGAATAGAATATTACTTATGTGTCTGTGGATTATCTCATAATGGTGGTTGTATAATTTATCCTCAGACTTGAGATTATCAAGATATCTTGTCTGAGAATTACTGTATTTTGATACTGCTTATAAATCATCCTAGGATAATTCAGTCTTTAATAATTAGATACAATATAAACCATATGGAGATAGTTGAGTGAGTCAATATATAATTTATCACTCTAAATTAATTAGAGAGAATATTATATTGTTCTTGATTAGTAATGATTTATGAAATCCTCTGGCTAGAGTGAATTGATATTTGAAAAGGCGTTTTCAAATTTCAATTATAAATCAATCATAATTGGATCAAAAGAGTAGACATTATATCTATACTCCGTTCAATTAGAATATAGAATAACAAAATGATTAAATTATACATCATAATCATGAATGGACAGGTTAAGTCAATCACTTTGATATTTCTGATATTTGGGTAATCATGACATATTGCTAAACGTCAATCATGATTTATAATTATGAATTGTTTAATTGCAGAATTAAAGATAAATTAAAAGAAGTTTAATTTATCTAATTCTAGTTGTGAATTAAAATTGTAATTTAAAATCATTGCCAATTTATTAGGAATCTAATGGGTCACACATCAAAGAGTAATTTGTGAAAGAAAAATCAATTTAATTAAGTTGAACTTAATTATAAAGTTTGAGAAACTT
>JAOQMS010000179.1:41549288-41562087 GCA_027563885.1 Erythroxylum longipes | reverse complement strand
GGTAGCATAATTTGTGCCTAAAAGAGCTCAAATGTATGAAAATAGGAAAGATATGTTACAAGTAGATTCTTTTTTTTATTTTTTGGCATTCTTAAGACTTTTAACATTCAAAAATGCAACTTTCTTCCGAAATACTATTTTTATTTTTATTTTATTTTAAATTCATATTTACTTATTATTAGTTCATTATATAATAATAGATATTTGTGTATTTTTTATTTCAATAAAATATTTTATTTTTATTTATGTTTATAAGATTCACTTCTTATTTATATACCGGTTTTATAATAGTTTATTACCGGTTGAACCTTTAAACCTTAAACTTTTCTTTCGATCGGTTAAATTCATTCCTTAAAGAAAAATCTGATTATTTGCTGTGAATATGAGTATCGTAAAAATGTTTTCTATCACCTGTACGTTTACTGATTGTAAAGAAACTCGCCTTGAATTGTTTTTGGTTGCGACTACCTCTGTACGTGTTCTGAGATTGCTTTTTTTAAATTCTTGTGTGTTTCTGCCCTATTTTGCTTCTGGTTTCTATGTGTTTTCCCTCGCGATTCTTTTTTCGCTGCTATCAATTTACTGCCCTGCGTGTACAAAACCTAAAAGATGGGTGACTGTCGCATCTGGCGACCTAGTGGGTCGCTTGCGATGTGACGCCCGCTAGGCATCGCTTGTACGCCACAGCCGACGCGATGGAGGGTGTCGTTGACGGTGATTGGGTTGTCAGTAGAGACTAAGGCGACGAAGAGTCGCGAACGCAGGCGGCGAAGATGGTTCGACAGCCGGCGGTTTGAGAATCGGAAACGTTAACAAACGGTTTGGGAAACGTGGGAGATGGGTGTCAGTTGGAGACAAGTTGGGGAAGCGTGGACAACGACGTGAGGGAAGCAGATGTGGGAGAGTCGGTTTGAAAATCGTGGGAGGGAGGCAGTTGCAGAAGCAGGTGGAAGCTTATAGAGAAGACGATAGGCGCATGTGAGTCACGCGCCCACACGGAGTGCATCTGTAGCAGTAGGGCACACGCCAGTCAACTCTCCTGGCGCGAGCAGTGCACGCACCTGTCATCATCCCTTTTAATTGATTTTAATATTTTTAAAAACCTAATTTTTTATATACTCCTAATAAAATTAAATGAAGTGTTTCTAAATTTGAAAATTTGTTTTCAAATGAAATTTTTATTAGGAAAGAGTTTTGAATTTAGTTTATCTTTTCAAGAGTTAAATTATTAAATTAAATTAGTTATCAAATTAATAATTAGAATCAAGCAAATATTTTTTTAAAATAATTTATTTCATATTTAGATTATGTTTGAAATTATAAATATAATGAGATTATATTATTTTGATGAGACTAGAAATTTTTGAAAATTTAAATCTCTCAATTAAGTATTAAGTACATATTAAGAACGTGAAAGTTACCTTCTATTATTTGAGAATAAAACCAGAATTATGTTTATTGCTTGGCTTATTAAGTAAACTTAAGGTCACTTTATTCCGGATATGTTTTATCTTAAATTAATAAATCCTACTTAACTAAATTTGTACGATTTAAATGAGCAAACTTATGATTATATGGATTTAGAGGCAAGGTTAGGAATAACATATATGATATATTATGGCAAAAAGTGTCACCTAACGGTTCTATGAATCATATAAGATGTGATTGAAAAGTAGTTTTCTACCTAATTTAAATTTAGTTGGTTTATTGAGCAATTGGATCCTAGTCCACTGGGAAATTATTTGATAATTTCTTGATTTAATAGTGAGGGTTATTAATTTGATTAAAAATAGTGGAAGTAATTAAATAATTTTAAAATCCTTATTGCATTTGATTTTGGATATAAAGTAATATTTGTTCATTTTATTTTTCAGGTTATTGAATATGAAGATGAGTACCAACCTGACATTGAGGAGCATCATGGATGCTAACAAGTTGACTGGACCCAATTTTTGAGACTGGTTATGAAACTTAAGAATAGTTTTTAGGCAAGAGACTAAATTATACGTTCTTGATACTCCTGCTCTATCAAAATCTTGTTCAAATGCAACTGATGAAGATTGGGAGAAATATCAACGTTATGTTGATGATGTTGAATAAGCTACATGTGTGATGTTAGTTAGCATGTCTTCTAAACTTCAGAGACAGCATGAAAACATGGATGCACCTATTATGATACTGTATCCTAAGGAGTTATTTGATGCACAAAGTAGGGTGGAGAGATATCAAATCTCCAAAGTACTGTCTCAATGCAAGGTGAAAAAAAGATCTTTAGTCAACCTGCATGTGCTGAAGATGATTGGGTATATTAAAAAATTAGCCCAATTAGGTTTTGTCATAGACCACGAGTTAAGCGTTGATCTGGTACTGTAATCTCTAAGTTCGAGCTTTTTACAATTTTTCATGAACTTCAACATAAACTAGAAGGATATGACATTACCTGTAATGTTGAATATGCTCAATATTGCGGAAGGGTGCCTTAAGAAGGAACCTAGTTTTGTACTTGTTGTAGGTTCTTTTAAGAGCAAGAAAAATGGTTCTAAGAAGAATAAGAACAAGAAACAGAAGACTTCTATTAATATAGTAAAGGCCAAAAGAGGTGTCAAGAAGAAGAGAAATGACAAGGGCACATGTTTTTATTGTGGAGTTAACAGACATTGGAAGAGGAACTGCCATCTTATCTTGCTAGCCTGAAAGATAAGAAGCTTAAGGAAGCTGTCTCTTCAGGTACGTTTATGATCGAGATTAATCTTTCTATTTCTGTTCCACATACTTGAGTATTAGATATTGGATGTAATTCTCATATTTGTAATAACATGTAGATGTTAACATAGAGTAGATCGTTGAAGAAAGGCGAAGTGACCTACAAGTTGGCAATGAAGCAAGAGTTGCTGCAATAGCTGTAGGAACTTGTAGTTTTACTTTGCCTTCTGGCCTTGTATTAGAAGTTGATAATTGTTATTATCTTCTTATTATTACAAGAAACATCATTTCTATTTCTTATCTGGATTTGAATGGATTTGTCTTTGTAATTAAGAATAACAGTTGCTATTTTTATAAAGATGATATTTATTGTATATTTGGATTGCCTACAAATGGTTTGTATGAGTTACGTCTTAAAATACCAATTCTTAATATAAATAGTAAGAAAAGAAAATTAAGTAATCAAATTCCATCTTATTTATGACATTGTAGGTTAAGTCATATCAATGAAACTAGAATCACAAAATTACATAAAGAAGAATATTTGTATCCTTTTGATTATAAATTATATGAAACTTGTGAATCTTGTTTATTGGGAAAAATGACCAAACTGCCTTTTTAAGGAAAGGGACAACATGCTAGTGAGTTACTAAAATTAATACATTTAGATGTATATGGGCCTATGTCCACAAATGCTAGAGGTGGATTTTCATATTCATTACGTTCATAGATGACCATTTTAGATATGGTTATGTGTACTTGATGAAACAAAAGTCTGAATCATTTGAAAAATTCAAAGAAGTTGAGAAACAAACTGACAAAAGTATTAAGATACTTAGATCAGATCGAGGTGGTGAATACTTAGACCACGAGTTTCTTGGTTACTTAAAAGAGAATGAGATTCTCTCACAATGGACTCCTCTTGCAACTCCACAATATAATGAAGTTTCTGAGAGAAGAAATCGTACACTATTAGATATGGTACGTTCAATGATGAGTCATGCAGTCCTTCCTATGTCCTTCTGGGAATACACAATTGAAACTGTAATATATCTTATAAATAGAGTTTCATCTAAATCGGTTGATAAGAAACCATATGAGATATGGACTAATGGAACACTTGGATTATCACACTTAAAATTTTGAGGATGTGAATCTTATGTGAAACGTGTTATATCTGATAAGCTTAAAGCTAAATCAGATAAATGCAAATTTGTGAGGTATCCAAAAGAGAGTTTCAGATATCAATTTTACCATCATGTTGAGCAAAAGGTGTTTATCTGGAGACATACTACATTCTTAGAAAGAGAATTTATTCTCAAAGAAAGTAGTGGGAGTGAGGTTGAACTTAGAGAAGTTCAAGAGCTATACATTCACATCGAAATGAAACAAGAACCTCAAGTTGATACATATGATGTACAATTGAGAGTTAAAGAGACACATTGTTTGCGGCGTACTAGTAAGATACGTCATCCTCCCATTAGATTAGATCTATATATTGAGTAAGGAAAGGTTAATGTATCACTTATACATGATGAGCCTACTAATTTTAAAGAAGCGGTATCTGATATTGAATCTTTTAAATGGCAAGAAGCCATGAGATCTTAAATGCAATCTATATACACTAACTAAGTATGGACTTTGTTGGATGCACTTGATAGTATTGTACCCATTGGATGCAAGCGGATTTTTAAGAGAAAAATTGACATGAATGGTAATGTACATATGTACAAAACAAGGTTAGTGGCTAAAGGTTACAAACAAAAACAAAGAGTTGATTTTGATATAACCTTTTCGTCAGTAACTATGCTAAAATCTTTCAGAATCTTATTAGCCATAGCTGCATATCATGATTATGAAATCTGGCGGATATATGTGCATTCCCTACGTATAATTCACCAACCAAACCAAAATTTCATTATAGAAGTATGCAGCTGCAATCCAAATAAAAAATCAAACCTGGGCCTGCCCATTACCTTGCCTACTTTGTAACAAGTTACTGAAAGTTTTTGCACTACTTACATGTCTTGGACTTATGGCTTCACCAATACGATAAAAAACAAACTCATTTCATTGTTGCATAAATTAAAGTTCCATATGATACATAAATGGCCTGTTTAGTTTAGGTTGGAATACACAAAACAAAAGTAAAGTTTTAGGAAGATTTCAGTTACACAAATGGGGCCAAAAAATCTGTGTTTATCAGCAGTGGTCCCTCAAAAGGTCGCAGAAGAAAAGAAAATAGTATATATTTCACTTCTCCAGGCCAAGGATTTTTCTTTAGAATCCAAAGAACTGCAAATGCAAAACTCACTGGTTAGAACTTGAATATGGCGCTAGTGAGCTAGTGAATAAGTAAAGAGTATTGATAGATGTAGGATATATCTTTACCATCTTCTTCTTCTTCTTCTTCTTTTCAATGTAGTCAATAAGCTCATTCTGTTTGGAAAGGACATCTTCAAGTGCCTGCATAAATGGAAATTTGGCTCAAACTTCATATCTAGTTTCTATTCTTTACTAGGGTTTCCTCAGATTCATGTAATAAAGAGTTTGTTTGGACATACTAAGAATGGAAGTAATGAACTCAAAAGCATACCTTCTTGGTAGCTGCAAGCTCATCTTCAAGTGTTTCTGCACGTCTCAGAGCTGCATTGAGCATTTCCTCTTTGTCAGGTGCCATTACAGACCTTGAGCTGAGAACATTCAACTTTTCTTCCATCTCAGACATACGCATCAGCATCATCTTGTAATCAGAAGTGGAGATAGTGGTGGATGTTGCTGCTTGTGTTTGCCTGTCATCATAGTAAGTTTGACCGCCATAGATGGATGCTTCAGTTACTTTTCTTGGCACATTACGTGCAACACGGACCATGGTCACAACTCCCATTACCAAGGCCATGACACCAGAGACCACAGGATTTCTTAATCCATCAGCTTTTGCTTGAACAGCAGCCAGAAGAGCCTTAGAACTATTCATCCTGAAAGACTCTGAAGCGTTTGGAAATGGAAACCAAGTTTGTGTCAGATCAAATAACAGTAAACTTTTGAAGCTAACAAATGAACAACGTAAATGCACCTTTAGACAAGGCTAATTTGGCACGGGCTGGCCAAGCAGAATCCATAGTCTTATCAACCACGGGAATCTCAAAGCTGGTCTTTTTGCTAAAAGCAGGCTAAAATGCATCCAGAGAATTAGTGGCAGATCCTTAGTGTTTGATCTATGAATCATCACCAATACCAGATACTAGTTAAAGAGAACTTACTTCAGGAGCAGGAGAGGCTTTTGGTTCCTCTACAGCTGCTTCTGCCCTCGGAGACTCGCTTCTCTTCATGTTTGTCAGCCATCAGAAGCAAATTGTTAAAGAGGCTTAATCCTTGGAAACTGAAATGTTGAGGTAAAGATTGTGTACCTTTGTGTGTGCAGCAGCATCATTTTCAGAGATCAACTTCTCATCAATTCCAGACAAGTTCCTCCTACGGCACTTGGCTTCACCATTTTGAATCATCTGGATCATTAAATAGAAAATTTGTCATAAGTTCTTTCTACAAAAGACATTCGGGAGGTAAGAAATGAAAATGACTAGTAGCACAACTTTACCTTCAATATTTCTGGGTTGTTCCATGGACCCTTGTCAGAGCGCATGCATCCACCCTTATCTTCGCAAGTACAAGTGCCTCCCAAGAAACTTGGAAGCTCACTGTTATGGTCCAGATATAACATTGTGACAATGAGTTCGATCAACATTCAAACAAGAGATATGATACTTTTACAAATTCATTTTATCCAGGAAGATGAGAATAAAACTATCAGAATATGATATAACTAGCAGGATTGGAACAAGCCAATAGCAAATTTACCTTGCGTCAATAATTTCAAGCAACTTGCTCTGATATTTGTTTCCAAGCACCTAGCACAACAAGCACAAATAAAATTCAGTGGAGTTCCTTTTTGTTTCTCCTTCCCTTCTAATGATAATGTTCATAACAGGATTATATATATGTTCATAGACATTTATGATTTATGCAGAATACTTGCATGGATTTTTGCAGCAGTTTTGGGGTCAAGGAATGACTTGACAGAGTTCCACAAGAGCCTGAATCCAGAACCGGCATTGATGATGAACATACGGTTAAGGGTCTACACAAATTTCAGGATTTTAATTAGCGTCATTAATTAAAGCCTGATATTTTCAAAAACAAAGAAACAAGAAATGTATTGAGAAAACTTATCCAGGTTTAATAACTACCTCAGGGTAATTGTCGCCATCAATCTTCTGAATGCGCATGAGCAGGTCCCTGGCAGTCTTTGTGAGGTGTTTGAGACCCTGTCTCATGAACATTATAATGTTAAGGTAAATTTCTGGTTCAGACATTAAGAGATAAAGAGTCAACTAGCTTGTTTTCACCAAAATTCTGGAAATGACAATCATTACATACCACTCCTGAGACATCCATAATGGTAGTGCTCTGGTCGATGTGCTTCTTTGCAGCAATTGAGCAGGCTGGGAACTTTAAAGAAAATGTCTTCTCAAACTCCTGCACATGGTATTGCACGTAACGATCCAACGTTGTCACCTGCACCAGTTTGTTGGCATCAACTTCACCGAGTCTTTCAATATACACAGGCCTTCCTTCCTTATCGATACCGTGGTATCCTTGAGGATAATATTTCAGCACTTCATCTTTCTCTGCAAACTCAAAGTCCTAAATGCAGAAGCCAAGAGGGCATTTCAATAAATTGATGGAGAAATTTACTTGTCAATACTTAAGTTCAAGGAAATTTTACTGGCTCATTAGTTATTATACCCCAATTGTGTCAGCACCGAATTCCTTCCTCCACTGGAGCATGTCAGTCCACATTTGCTTCGATTTCTCGAGATCAAATTTCCTAGCCTTCAAGAATCTGTAACAATAAGAAGTATTTCATGTCAGGTAGGTATCTTGTTTTATCTGACTGCCATTAGACTATATGAAATTAATAGATCATAATGCCAGAGTGGTACGAGCCAACTCAATCCTGATGAACTCCTCTCAAGACTTGTTATGCCTTAAATCTTTTCTCAAAATCCTACTTGATGAGAACAAGTGAAGAGGAAAAGTTTCACATTCCTACATCTTGTATTCTAGTCTTCCAAGTATGCATATCATTGAATGTCTTGGTGAATGGAACAAGATTGCGTTCTATTGTTTGAAGACTCTCTGAATAAGGTAAACTTCATAACCTGAGCATCATATGATGATCATCATTCTTTTCAGGCAAGAGTTCATCAAGAATAAGTGCCTGGCGAAATGCATCGACCGCCTGCAGTTCCTCGGCATTGATAGTATCTTCAATCACAGCAGACATAACTCTACTGCTTTTGCGGCTTTTCTTTGCGAAAGAATGCCTAAACTTGTTTGAGGCATTAACTGCTTTCTTCCTAAAAGATGCGAGTCTTGTCTTCCTGTCTTCATCCATGCTTTCATATTCATGACCTGCTTAATCAAAGAACAAATGTCAAATTCAAGTATTACATGATTGTATTTATGACAGGGAACCTGTTGCATCATTCCACTGTTAGAATTGCCCTGATTTTCAGCAAATGAAAGCCAAGCCAGGATATAAATGTTGCTGATGGGAAAATTTTTTCCATCTCATTTTTCACTTGTACAAAAGTTTCCTCAAACTCAAAAGATTTTCTCTTCTGATGACAGAAGAACCAAAAATGCCTGGCATGTTGCTTGAATGCTTCAAAACCAGCATTTCAAGAATTCTCGGTCTTTGCCATTTTTAGCAGCAGTCTTAATGAACATAATTGCAAGGAATTCAGATTTCCTATATTTGTTTCCCAATTATGCAAAATGCTCTGATCCAAAAAATTCCACATACTATACAACTGTTAGATCTTACCAATTTGCGGATTATGTACGGGAACAGCTTCTGCCATTGTTAAGTCTGGAAAGTTTGAACAATTCAAGTTAAAAACGAATCAAAACATCAAATACAAAGAACAGCAACTCCATCTACTTGCATACTTGATGCAATTTATCAAATGTTACACGAACAAACATGCAACCAACAAAAGTTAAGATCCCGATACATTTACAAATTGGTAGGTATATCAGCTTGAAATTGCCCGTTGATGAACAAAAACATCTAGCGGAAATATTAAAGGGGCATAAAAACATTCAAACGAGAGAACAGAAATCGAAAGCATAAAAACAGTGGATATTTACACATAAGAATCTGCTAAAAACAATGGAACAGAACC
This sequence comes from Erythroxylum longipes, assembly GCA_027563885.1. Lineage (NCBI taxonomy): Eukaryota > Viridiplantae > Streptophyta > Magnoliopsida > Malpighiales > Erythroxylaceae > Erythroxylum > Erythroxylum longipes. The sequence continues at coordinate 41,553,133 of JAOQMS010000179.1, read as the reverse complement.
AGTACGGGAGGAAAAAACAAGAAGCAAGATAAAAACATTTTTTCATGCATGAATGATCGAAAACATCTAGCAGAACTATGAAAACGGTATTAAACACATTCAAACGAGAGAAACAGCAATCGAAAACATAAAACATTAGATATTTACACTAAAAAATCTGCTTACAGGGAAAAAAAAAAAAACAACCAAGTTAAAAACTTCATTTTTTCAAGCATGAATGATCGAAAACATCTAGCAGAAACATGAAAACGGTATTAAACACATTCAAACGAGAAGAACAGCAATCAAAAACAAAACGTAAGATAATAAAGATAAAATTCTGCAAAAAACAATGGAACAGAAACTAGTACAGAAAGAAATAACAACCAAGAACAAAACTCCAATTTTTTCAAGCATGCAGGATTAAATTACCTAAAAGGGTAGGTTATGGTGGATCGTAACAGGCAAAAGTTGCAAGCAAAATCATATGTTCAAAGAAGATCAAAGGGGGAAAAAAAAAGAATTAAAAGGGAGAGACCACCTTATGGCCAGGACGTACAAGAAAGAAGCAAAGAAGAAAGCTTTATTTAATGGCTCCTATACCTCGAGCTAATCACGAGAAACCATTGGAAAAGAGAAGATTGTTAAGTTGACTGAAATAGATTGTTCCATGAATACAAGTTCAAAAGGTCTAATAGTAGTAGGAAACATGAGATAAGAAAAGCTTGAAATTAACTATATTAACGTCTCTTTTCCTTTTTCCCGGCAAAATTTGCAACTACATTCAGTTCAACATTCTATATTCTCTCAACGACGCCGCATCTGTCCTTTTTTTTTTTTGTTTTTATCTCTCCCCTCATGTCTATAATAATAACTAATAACTAATTTCCACCCAAAATTACATTAAAACAATGTAAATATGACGTTCTCTTCTATCATTAGTTACTGTTGGTTAAACATGTCATAATAGTAAAATTACCTTTAAATTAACAATTAAACTTATTTTTGTGGGTTTATTCGAGCAAAACAAAGTATCAAAATATATTAAATTGTATCAGATTGTACCATAAAATTTTAGCCTTGGAAGTAAAAATTTGAAAAGATTGATTGACAAATGCCGGATTTAAATCCGAAGAGTTTGATACATATGGCATGAGTACACAGAAATGTAAGGAAACGAAAACATAGCATATAAAATAATGCATCTTATCTCATTGAAATGTATGATCAGATAAATGAATTGCGACTAAAATAACTGATGCGTAGAAAAAAGTTTTGAGCTCAAGATTATGAGAAAGAGCCTCAGGCTCAAATAACATGAATTCGGTATCCACAATAGATATAGGCCAGAAATGATCTCGATATTCACAATAAATACGGGACAGTAAATATCGTTAATAGGTACTTGGTCACAACAAAACAAAATGAGAATGATAACACATGTGCATTTGCATATACATCCCTACATGTATCAAATGATTGAATTGAAACAAATTATTGAATTGTTTTGAAACAGTGAATTACAGTTGAAGTTAATAAAGGTTGTATTGTGATATGCAATGCTAGCTTATATGATATGCTTGTGGAAGTATGATAAACTTTGATACACTTGTTTTTGTGGTTTGACTTGAGTAAACACATCGATAATTATTCACTCACTGAGTTCGCAGGCTCATCAAAATTGCAACGTTATTTTTCATGTTCGAGGGAGTTCTAGCCACCAAGGTGATATAGTAGAAGTCTAGTACTTGGATTTTGGGAGCGAGAATAACTCAAAGATTTGATCAGTTGAATCTGAAGAGTCTAGTTAGAATCTTATATATTAGCATCCCATTTCATGTTATATATTTGGTACTAAGATTGAACTCAAAAAAGTGTTGTGTAATGTATATGTGGATTCTGAATTATAATGACACGTGACTTTTACGTTTGTGAATGAAATGAGAAGAAATGAACATTTAGAATGCTTATGATATATTTGATGTATATGATATCTTTGATGTCTTAATGAATTAGTTTGATTGTTCTAATGTATCATTTTCATAAAATATGTTCTCGAATATCCTCTGGTATATTTGAACTTATACTTTATGAGAATGGTATGTTATATGTCACGTCATAGTTAGACCTGTTGTTATACATTTTAATAATGTTTTTAAAATCGAACTAATCAATTTGACCAAAATAAATATGAATCAGCTTGATTTCTTGTCCGATTTATATTTATAACCCTAATGAGAAAAAATTACTCCATTTTCTTAAAAATCAAACGGTTCTAGAGAAAAAATTGGTCAATACATTTTGAGAATCTGTCATATATGGCCCAGCAACAAGTTTTGCACACCAATTCATATACCTTTTGATAGGACCCACCAAAGCTTCTTAACCTATCGTTAATGCAAATTGAATTTCTTGTTTTTTCGCTTTTCAATGATTTTTTTCTTTTCTTTTCAATTCTCTGGCACAATTTAATTAATATATCTTATTTTTAAAATTTATATTCTTTATTTATTTCTTTATATTTTAATTAAAATTTTTGTTTCAAATTATTATTGTTAAAAAATAAATTACTATTTTTATTTATTTAATCTCACTAATAAATTATATTTATCAAAATTTAATTTCTTTATTTATCTTTTTATACTTTAATTGAAAAATTTTTATCATTAATTTGATTAATAAATTGAATTATTAATTAGTATATTTAAGTAATTTTACTTAAGATAATTTAAGAATGTTTTAAATATAATATTTAAACTATAAAGAAGTATGTTTAAAAGACATTAAAAACAGTTAAAATTAAGTTAAAGTTCTTTATATTGATTTTCTTTACATATAGTTCAACTTTTATAAATATTTAAATAAATGATAATATAAAAATAAAATTATTATTATGATTATTATTCTAAATTTTATGTTAGATTCAATCTTAGTAAATTATTAGATTTATTATTAGTTTGTTACATATTAATAGACTTTATTAATGTATTTTTATTTCAATAAAGCATTTTTTATACCATATTTCTATTTATTCTTATAATTTTTACTTCTTATTTATTATATATCAATTTTATAGTGGTTTAGTACCGATTGAGAATTTGAACCTTAAATTTTTATTTGAACAGTTCAATTTCTAGTCCGATTTATAAAACATTGCATTTTGGATAATGAATCTCAATTGTCATGTGACAATGATGCTCAATTTTGATTTAAAATAAAAATAATAAATACGCAGCATTGAAGTGATATCTAACTAAGGAGGAGTTAATTATGTTAAATTTTCATTACTTAAAGCATGTTTTGAATGGTTTTAGAATGTTGAAGTTTAATTTGAACGCTTCAAAATATTAGGATCTATTCTATATTATGTTATAAATGTTAAGGTTCAAAATACACTTTTAACCAACAATTTAGGTCTATTTAATCAAAATATTAAAATATTGTCAAAATAATATGTTGGACTTGAGCTGAAAAAATTTCGGATCAGTCCCCAGTCATAATTGGCCTCGTGCGGTCCATTGTTAATCTTAATGATAAGTTGAACATAAATAATTAATTGTCTAGGGGCAATAAATTGAAAGGATTGGTGAGAGAGCTTTGCAGTAGCCGCCACTTTTACAGGCTGTTTGGTTCAAAGAATGGAATAGATAAGGAATAGAATAGTTATTCTTTAGGAATAGAATAGAGTAAGAATAGAATAGAATGGATATTACCTTGTTTGGTTCAAGAAATAGAATAGATAAGAAATTCTATGCCAATGTTTGGTTTGAAAATTTAAACTTGAAATGACAAAGGAATAACTAACAAAAAGACCAAATTATCCTTATCCTTATTATTATTATGATTGTTATTATTATTTGTACTTA
>JAOQMS010000179.1:41524881-41549188 GCA_027563885.1 Erythroxylum longipes | reverse complement strand
AAAATTGAAATTGTAATATTTTAAATACTTTGTATTGTTTTTAATTTTATATTTGTATAATGATGATTGTCTTTTTTTCTTAAAAATTGTGGTTATTATTATATGTGAAATATCTGAAAATTATTGTTATTTCATTTTAATTGTGATTATTATTTATTATTATGATTTTTGGAGTCAGGGTTAAAAATATACAGTACAACTGTACAATATGATAGTGGACTATTTTACAAATTTTAAAAAAATTCAGGAACTATTTTATAAATTTAAAAATTACCCAAAATGATACCCGGTATTGACCGATACCGGTACAGTACAATACCAAAACCTAATTCGGTACTGAGTCCGGTACGGTATTCGCAACATTAGGTTATTGCGCATCTTCGATGAGAAAATAGTCCGATGGCACACCTTTGTAGTTCAAAACAACCTGTTGACACAGTCATTGGGCACCTTTAGTGATCAAAACAACCTGTTTGCACAATTGAGGGGCATCTTCGGTGAGAAAACAACTCATTGGCACAATTGTTGGGCACATTCGGTGAGAAAACAACCCGATGGCATAGTTGGTGGGTGCTTTTGGTAAGAAATTAGCCCGTTGACACATCTTTGGTGGGCAAAACAGCTCGTTGACTCAATCCCTGGGCAAATTCTGTGACAAAATGGCCCGATGGCACAGTAGTTGGGGCCCTTTGGTAAGAAAACAGTTTGTTGGCACATTTTTGGTGGGTAAAATAATTCATTATATAGTCACTGCGCACCTTCAGTAAGAAAACAACCTGTTGGCACAGTCGCTGCTCACATTTGGCATTGTTGTTGGGCACCTTCGGTGTGTAAAATAGCCCATTGGTATGGTCACTGGGCACCGTCGGTGAGAAAATAGCCTATTGGCACACCTGTGGTGGGCAAAACAACCCATGACATAATTGTTGGACACTTTCGATGAGGAAATAACCTTTTGGCCTAGTTGCTGGGCATCTTTAGTGAGAAAACAAACCTTTAGGACACCTCTGGTAAAGTAAAACACCTGCTTGGTAAGGTCGCTAGGCACCTTCAGTGAGAAAAACAACCTATTGGCAAGGTACCTATACACCTTCAATGAGAAAACAACTTGTTGGCAAGGTCACTAGGCACTTTTGGTAAGAAAACAAGCCATTGGCATAGTGTCTAGGCACCTTTAGTGAGAAAAGAGCCCGTTAGCATATCTGTGGTGTGCAAAACAAACCATTGGCAAGGTCAATGGGTGCCTTCAGCGACAAAACAACCCATTGGTGATAGGGTGTTTAATATGCGTAAGTTCTAATAAATAATCCTCGATAATTTGAGAGCACACAGTTCGTTAGTGTAATACCTAAGGTGTCAATCTCACGAGGATGGATAATCTAATCCTAAAATCTAAGGCCAGAAAACAATCCAAAAATTCAAATTGCACGAAACTAAAAATGAGAAATTAATTCAACCAATCAAATCAAATTAAGAATCAATCACGGAAATACTAATTACTAAGCAATTGCAACACACCGAAGAACCAACCTAAGGAATTTACCAATTGAGAGAAAGGGAATTTTACCTATCCTTAATGCTAACCTAACTGATTATGAATTACTGGATTATTGGTTCTAGATGATCCTAGGGTTGATTACTTTCTCTCGAGTTATAACCATTAACCCTAAATATTGAACCCTAGTCAGATTATGAAAGTTGCAATCTCTCAATTAACAACCTTTCCAAAACCCTAATTAGTTTTACAGTTCTCTAATAACTATTGGAACCCTATGCAAGATCTCTCTTTGCACAATTTATCATTTTAATTTAATTCTAATTTCTATTAAATCACCTAAGTCTAGTTTGCCCAATTTAATCATTTTACACCCGATTCACCCTCTCAGTTTATTATAAAATTATGCAACTATAGAATTAAATTACAATAAATCCAAATAACACATAAACAATTAGATTTCATTAATTCAAAGATAAAAATTAAAAGGTGAGTTTAGAACAACTTCATCATTCAAAAATCCTATCATCAAACTATTATTCCAATTCTATACAATAATAAAACTGAAAAAAAAAACAGGAAATATTATCTGGACAAATGATGGGAGCCAGCAACGTCGAGAACTCTTGATCTGGGAAGTACTTCGAGTTAGCTTCTTCTCCTCTTCTCTCTTCCTTCTTCTCTTTCTGGATCTCTAGATGAATTCTCTCTATTTTTCTCAAAATGGCTTATGCAAAAGCTCCCTCTGCCTCTTTATCTTGTTCTTTAAATATCCTTTGTGTTTTGAGTAGCCTTAGGATTTTTCCAGGGTTCGAAAGGTCCAAAAAATCTCTCAAAACTTGACAGTTTTTAGTGTCTATAAGTCTGCCCGATGTAGGGCACAATCATGACTGGGCCATATCTAAGCCTTCTATTACAATCATGGCATTATCGTTAGGCACCTTCGGTGGGCAAAAGAGCCCACTGACATTGTCACTGGTCCTTCGGTGAGAAAACAGCTCGTCAAAATACCTCTTGTAGGCAAAACAACTTGTTGGCAAGGTCGTTGGCCACCTTTGGTGACTAGAACAACACATTGGCACAGTCACGAGGCACCTTCGATGAGGAAATAGCCCGTTGGCACAGTCTCTCAACACCTTAGGGGAGAAAACAACCTGTTGGCATTGTCGTTGGGCACATTCGTTGGGCAAGAGAGCCCATTAGCACAGTCACTGGGCACCTTCGGTGAGAAAACAACTGGTTGACACTATAGCCGGGTGCGTTTGGTGGGAAAACAACCTGTTGGCATTGTCCTTGGGCAAGAGAGGCCAATGGCACAGTCATTGGGTACCTTTAATGAGAAAACAACCCGTTTACACACCTTTGGTGGGCAAAATAGCTAGTTGACATGTTCGTTGGCCACCTTCGTTTAACAAAACAATATATACGTACCATCGCGGGGGCCCTTTAGTGAGAAAACAACTCATTGGCATGGTCGCTAGGAATCTTTAGTGAGGCAACTCGATGGCATAGTTGGTGGGTGCCTCTGCTAAGAAAACAACTCGTTTGCACATCTTTGGTAGGCAAAACAACACATTGATATGGTCACAAGGCAGCTTCAGTGAGAAAACTACCCATTGGCATAGTGACTGAGAACCTTCGGTGGCCAAAAGAGCCCATTGGCATGGTTGTTGGGCACTTTCAGTGAGAAAACAACCCATTGGCACACCTTTGGTGGAAAAAATAGCTCGTTGGCATGGTCGTTGGGCGCCTTCCATGAGAAAACAACCCGTTGGCATACCTTTGGTGGGAAAACAACATGTTGACATGGTCGCTGGCACATTCAGAGAGCAAAGCAATCTGTTAGCATACCTGTGGCGAGTAAAATAATATGTTGGCATGGTTGTTCGGCACCTTCGGTGAGCAAAATAACTCTTTAGCACATCTATGGTGGGTAAAACAACCCATTGGTAAGGTCGTGGGCACCTTAGGTGAGCAAAAGAACCCTTTGGCAAGGTCGTTGGGCACCTTCTGTGAGAAAAAAACTCATTGGCAAGGTCACTAAACACCTCGATGAGAAAACAACCCATAGGCATGGTCGCTGGGCACATTCTATGAGAAAAGAGCCCCTTGACACACCTGTGGTGTGCAAAACAACCCATTAGCATGGTCATTGGACACCTTTAGTGAGAAAACAACCCATTAGCACAGTTGTTGGGCATCTTCGATGAGAAAAGAGCCCTTTTACATTGTCATTAGGGATCTTCGGTGGGTAAGAGAGCATATTGGTACAGACGTTGGGCACCTTCAGTGAGAAAATAGCTTATTGGCACACCTTTTTTAGGCAAAACAACTCGTTGGAATGGTCATTGGGCACCTCTGGTAAGCAAAACAACCTATTGGTAGGGTTGGGCACCTTCCGCGAGAAAAACAACACGTTGTAAGGTCACTAGGCATCTTCGATGAGAAAACAACCCATTGACACAGTCGCTTGGCAACTTCAATAAGAAAAGAGCCCGTTGGCACACCTGTGGTGGGCAAAACAACCCATTGGCGTGGTCGTTGGGCACCTTCAATTGGCAAAAGAGCCTGTTGGCACACTTGTGGTGGGCTAAACAACCCATTGGCAGGGTCACTGGGCACCTTCGGTGAGCAAAACAACATGTTGGCATAATCGTTGGGTAACTTCAATGAGAAAACAGCTTGTTGGCACAGTTGCTCGACAACTTCGGTGTAAAGACAGTCTATTGGCATTTCATTGGGCACCTTTGGTGGGAAAAAGAGCCCATTGGCATAGTTGTTGGGTACCTTTGGTGAGAAAACAACCTATTGGCACACATTTTATGGGCAAAACAACCCATTGACATTGTCGCTAGGCATCACCGGAGAGTAAAACAACCCATTGATACAATCCTTGGGCACTTTCTGTTAGAAAATAACTCGATGGCATTGTAGTTGGGTTCCTTTGGTAGGAAAATAGTCTGTTGGCACATCTTTGGTGGGCAAAACAACCCATTGGCATAGTCGATGGGCACCTTCAGTTAAAAAACAACGTGTTGGCATGGTCATTGGGCACCTTTGGTGAGAAAAGAGCCCTATGGCATTGTCATTGGGCACCTTTAGTGAGAAAAGAGCCCATTGGAATGGTCGCTAGGCACTTTGGGTGAGAAAACAGCACGTTGGCACAACTTAGGTTGGCAAAACAACATGTTAGCATGGTCGCTGGGCACCTTCGATGACTGGCCATTGGCTTAATTACGGAGCACCTTCGGTGAGGAAATAGCCTGTAGGCATAGTCTCTCGACACCATAGGAGATAAAACAACCTATTGGCATTGTCATTGGGCACCTTCAGTGGGCAAGAGAGCCTATTGACACAGCGAGAAAACAACCTGTTCACACTATTATTGGGTGCGTTCGGTGAGAAAACAACCTGTTGGCATTGTCATTAGGCAAGAGAGCCTAATGGTACAATTGCAACGTACCTTCATTAAGAAAATAGCCCGTTGGCACACCTTTGATGTGCAAAACAGCTTGTCACAATTGTGGCTTGTTGTGCCACGATTGTTGGTCATTGTTTCAACTCAAATGTCTCCGAAACTTCTCCACTCTTTAATGTTGATCTTGAAACACTAAAAAACATGTCAAGGTACCTCAAAAAACATAATATTTAAGCTCAAAGACTTGTGCTTACCCATAAAACATCTATATTAAATTAACAAACTAAGACAATTCTAACCTGAACACATATTAAATGATTTAATTAATAGATAAACATATATCAAACTAAGCCCTAAAATATGATGCAATTTACACTTATCAGTTGGTACGGTTGCTACGCGCCTAGGTGAGAAAACAATCCTTTGACACGGTCGCTGGACACCTTTGATGAGAAAACAATTCGTTAGCATTGTTATTGGGTACCTTCAGTAGGCAAGAGGGCCCATTGGCATGGTCGTTGGGCACCTTCGACAAGAAACAACCCATTGGCATGGTGGCTGGATTTCTTCGGTGAGGAAACAGTCCGTTGGCACACCTTTACAATGAAAAAGAACCCATTAACATGGTCATTGTGCATCTTCGGTGACAAAAATAACTAGTTGGTACACCTGTGGTTGTTGGGCACCGTCGGCAACAAAAGAACCTATTAACATAATCGTTGAGCACCTTCGATGAGAAAATAACTTGTTGGCACACCTGTAGTGGGAAAAATAACCCATTGACATTGGGCACCTTTGGTGAGCAAAACAACCTGTTAGTGCACTTTTAGTGGGCAAAACAACACGTTAGCATGGTCGTTGGCATCTTCAATTGGAAAAAGATCCCATTAGCGCAGTTATTGGGCACCTTAAGTGAGAAACCAGCCCATTGGCACACCTGTTGTCGAAAATACAACCTATTGGCCTATTCGCTTAGCATCGTTGAGGAGTGAAACAACCCGTTGGCACAGTCGCTAAGCACCATTAGGGAGTGAAACAATTCGATGGCACAGTCCTTGGGCACCTTTTGTGAAAAAACAGCCCGTTGGTGTTGTCATTGGGCACCTTTGGTGGGCAAAAGAGCCTATTGGCACACTTGTGGTGGGCAAAAAAACCTATTTGTAGGGTTATTGATTATCTTCAGTGACAAAAACAACCCATTGGAGCGATTGTTGGGCAACTTCGGTGAGAAAACAACTTGTTGGCATGGTTGTTTGGCAACATAGGTGCGAAGACAATCCATTGGCATTATCATTAAGCACCTTTGGTGATAAAAAGAGCATATCGGCACGGTTGTTTGGCACCTTCGGTGAGAAAATAGTCTGATGGCACACTTTTGGTGTTCAAAATAGTCTATTGATATAGTTGTTGGGCACCTTTGGTGACAAAAACAATTTGTTCGCACAATTGTGGGGCATCTTTGGTGAGAAAACAACTCATTGGCACAGTTGTTGGGCACCTTCGGTGAGAAAACAACCCGATGGCATTGTTGGTGGGTGCTTTTGGTAAGAAATTAGCCAGTTGACACATCTTTGGTGGGCAAAACAATCCGTTGACTCAATCCTTGGGCACATTCTATGAGAAAATAGCCCAATAGCATAGCAGTTGGGCCTATTTAGCAAGAAAACAGTCCGATGGCACATTTTGGTGGGCAAAACAACCAATTGGCATGGTCACTAGGCATTTCGGTAAGAAAACAACCTATTGGCACGGTCACTATTCACATTTGGCATTGTTGTTAGGCACCTTCGGTGGGCAAAATAGCCCATTGGTATGGTCGTTGGATACCGTCGGTGAGAAAACAACCTATTGGCACACCTGTGGTGGGCAACACAACCCATTGGCATGATCGTTGGGCACTTTTGCTGAGGAAACAACCCTTTGGCCTGGTCACTAGGCATCTTCGGTGAGAAAACAACCCTTTGGGACACCTTTGCTAGGAAAACAACCCCTTGGTAAGGTCGATAGGCACCTTCGGTGAGCAAAACAACATGTTGGCAAGGTAGCTGCTCACCATGAACGAGAAAACAACCTATTGGCAAGGTCACTAGGCACTTTCAGTAAGAAAACAAGCCATTGGCATAGTATCTGGGCACCTTCGGTGAGAAAAGAGCCTGTTGGCAAATTTGTGGTGTACAAAACAAGCCATTGGCAAGGTCACTAGGTGCCCTCAGTGACAAAACAACCCGTTAGTCATAGAGTGTTTAATGTACATAAGTTTTAATAAACAACCCTTAATAATTTGCAAGCACACAGTTTGTTAGCGTAATACCTAAGGTGTCGATCCCAAGAGGAGGGATAATCTAATCCTAAAATCTAAGGCTAGAAAACAATCCAAAAATTCAAATTGCACGAAACTAAAAATGAGAAATCAATTCAATCAATCACAAAAATACTAATTACTAGGTAACTGCAATACACCAAAGATCCAACCTAAGGAATTTACCAATTGAGAGAAAGGGAATTTTACGTATCCTTAATGCTAACCTAACTGATTATAAATTACTAAATTATTGGTTCTAGATGATCCTAGGGTTGATTACTTTCTCTTGAGTTATAACCATTAACCCTAATTAATCAACCCTAATCAGATTATAGAAGTTGCAATCTCTTAATTAACAACCTATCCAAAACGCTAATTAGTTTTGAAGTTTTCTAATAAACTATCCAAACCTTATGTAGGATCTCTCTTCATAAAATTTACTGATTTGATTTAATTCTAATTTCTATTAAATCAACTAAGTCTCGTTAGCCCAATTTAATCGCTTTACATCCAACTCACCCTCTCTGTTTATTATCAAATTATGCAATTGCAGAATTAAATCACAATAAATCCAAATAACGCATAAAGAATTTGATTTCATTAATTCAAAGATAAAACTCTGAAGGTGTGTTTAGAACATCTTCAACATTCAAAAATCCTATCATCAAACTGTAATTCCAATTCTATACAATAATAAAATTGAAAATAAATAGGAAATATGATATTGACGAATGGTGGGAGGTAGAGACATCGGGAACTCCAGATCTGGGAAGTACTTCGAGTTAGCTTCTTCTCCTCTTCTCTCTTCCTTCTTCTTTTTCTTGATCTCTTGATGTATTCTCTCTAGGGTTTCTCAAAGTGCCTGGTGCAAAAGCTCCCTTTGCCTCTTTTCCTTGTTCTTTAAATATCCTTTGTGTTTTGAGCAACCCTAGGATTTTTTCGAGGTCTGAAAGATCTAAGAAATCCATCGAAAATTGACATTTTTAAGTGTCTGCGTGTCTGCCCGATGCAGGGCACATTCTACGGGCCATAACTATAGGCCACATCTGAGCCTTCTGTCACGATCGTGGCATGCAGGCCACGATCGTAGGCCATGTCCTGGGCTTCTGTCACAATCATGGCATGTGGGTTGTGATCGTGGGCTATCTCTAGTGCTTCTGTCACGATCGTGGCCCATTGTTCCAGCCCTATGTTTCTAAAACTTCTTTATTCTTCAATGTTGACCTTGAAACACTAACAAACACATCAAGGTACCTCAAAAACATAATATTTAAGCTCAAAGACTTGTACTAACCCATAAAATATTTAAAGCAAAATTAATTAACAAACTAACACAATTCTAACCTAAACACATATTAAATGATTTAATTAATAGATAAACACATATCAAACTAAGCCCTAAAACATGATGCAATTTACACTTATCAGTTGGCACGATTGCTACTCACCTTCAATGAGAAAACAATCATTTGACAGGGTCGTTAGACACCTTCAGTGAGAAAACAGTTTGTTAACATTGTCACTGGGCACCTTCGATAGGCAAAAACGCCCATTGGTATGGTCGTTGGGCACCTTCGATGAGAAAACAACCCATTGGCACGATGGCTAGATTTCTTCGAGGAGAAAACAATCCGTTGGCACACCTTTGCAATGAAAAACAACCCATTGACATGGTCATTGCACACCTTCGGTGACCAAAACAACTCGTTGGCACACTCGTGGTGGTTGGGCACCACCGGGCATGATCACCATGCGCCTTCGGTGAGAAAACAGCCTGTTGGCACACCTATGGTGGGAAAAATAACCTATTGACATTTGGCACCTTCAATGAACAAAACAACCTATTAGAGCACTTTTGCTGGGTGAAACAACATGTTAGCATGGTCATTGGCACCTTCGGTTGGAAAAGAGCTCATTGGCGCAATCATTGGGCACCTTTAGTAAGAAAACAACCCGTTAGCACACCTATTATGGGCACATTAGCCTAGTCGCTTAGCACCATAGGGGAGCGAAACAACCTATTAGCATAGTCTCTAGGCACCTTTGGTGAGAAAACAACCAGTTGGCACAGTCCTTGGGCACCTTCTGTGAAAAACAGCCCGTTGGCATTGTTATTGGGCACCTTCAGTGGGCAAAAGAGCTCGTTGGTGCACTTGTGGTGGGCAAAACAACTCATTTGTAGGGTTACTAGGCACATTCGGTGAGAATACAACCCGTTGGCATGGTTGTTTGGCAACTTAGGTGCGAAGATAGTCCGTTAGCATTGTTATTGGGCACCTTCGGTGGGAAAAAGAGCACATTGGCACAGTTGTTGGGCACCTTTGGTAAGAAAACAACATGTTCGTATGATCACTGGGCACCTTTTGTGATAAAAGAGCCCTTTGGCATTGTCGTTGGGTGCCTTCGGTAGGCAAAAGAGCCCACTGGCATTGTCATTAGGTTCCTTTGGTGAGAAATTAGCCCGTCGGAACACATCTTGTAGGGAAAACAACCTATTGGTAAGGTTGTTGGCTGCCTTTGGTGACCAAAACAACACATTGACACTATCATTGGGCACCTTCGATGAGGACACAGCCCATTGGCACGGTCTCTCGACACCTTAGGGGAGAAAACAACCTATTGGCATTGTCGTTTAGCACGTTCATTGGGCAAGAAAGCCCATTAACATAGTCGCTAGGCACCTTCGATGAAAAATAACCTGTTGACACTATCGCTGGGTCCATTCGGTGATAAAACAACTCGCTAGCATTATCATTGGGCAAAAGAGGCCAATGGAATGGTCGCTGGGTACCTTCAATGAGAAAACAGCCCGTTGGCACACCTTTGGTACACAAAACATCTCGTTGACATAGTCGTTGGGCACCTTCGGTGAACAAAAAAACCCATTCACACTGTCATAGGGCCCCTTCAGTGAGAAAACAACTCATTGGCATAGTTACTAGGCATCTTCGATAAGAAAACAACTCGATTGCATATTTGGTGGGTGCCTTAACTAAGAAAACAACCCATTCGCACATCTTTGGTGGGCAAAACAACCCGTTGACATGGTCGCAGGGCACCTTCGATGAGAAAACTACCCGTTGGCATACTAACTAGGAACATTTGGTGGCCAAAAGAGCCAATTGGCACTGTCGTTGGGTACTTTCAGTGAGGAAACAGCCTGTTGTCACACCTTTGGTGGACAAAACAGCTCGTTGGCATGGTCGTTGGGCAACTTCAGTGAGAAAACAGCCTATTAGAATACCTTTAGTGGGAAAACAACATGTTGACATGGTCGCTAACACATTCAGAGAGCAAAGCAATTCGTTGGCACACCTGTGGTGGGCAAAATAATCTATTGACGTGGTCTTCGGCACCTTAAGTAAGCAAAATAACTTATTGGCACATCTATGATGGGCAAAACAACCCATTGGTAAGGTCGTGGGCACCTTAAGTGAGCAAAAGAACCCCTTGGCAAGGTCGTTGGGCACCTTCTGCGAGAAGACAACTTGTTGGCAAGTTCACTAGGCACCTTTGGTGAGAAAACAACCCATTGACACAGTCGTTAGGCACCATCTGTGAGAAAAAAAGCCCCCTTGACACACCTGTGGTGCGCAAAACAACCCATTGGCATGGTCGTTGGACACCTTTGGCAGGAAAACAACCCATTAGCACAGTTGTTAGGCATCTTCAGTGAGAAAAAAGCCCTTTTGCATTGTCATTGGGGAACTTTGGGGGGTAAGAGAGCCCATTGGCACAGAAATTGGGCACCTTCAGTAGTAGCTCGTTGGCATACCTTTTTTAGGCAAAATATCCTGTTGACATGGTCATTGGGCACCTTTGGTGAGCAAAAAAATCTGTTGGCAGGGTTGTTGGGTACCTTTCGTAAGAAAAACAACATTTTGGTAAGGTCACTAGGCACCTTCGATGAGTAAACAACTCATTAACAAGGTCGTTTGGCAATTTTAGTGAGAAAAGAGCCCGTTGGCACACCTGTGGTGGGCAAAACAACACATTGGTATAGTTGTTAGGTACCTTCAGTTGGCAAAAGAGCCCGTTGGCAAAAGAGCCTATTGGCACACTTGTGGTGGGCAAAACAACCCATTGGCAGGGTCGCTGGACACCTTCGGTGAGCAAAACAACCCACTGGCATAATCGTTGGGTAACTTCAATGAGAAAACAACCCATTGGCACAGTTGTTGGGCAACTTTGGTGCGAAGACAGTATGTTGACATTTTCATTGGGCACCTTCGGTGGGCAAAAGAGCTCATTGGCATAGTCGCTGGGCACCTTCGATGAGAAAACAACCCATTGGTACACATTTTATGGGCAAAACAACCCATTGACATTGTCGCTAGGTACCATTGGAGAGTAAAACAACCTGTTGACACAATCCTTGGGCACTTTCTGTTAGAAAATAACCTGATGGCATTGTAGCTAGATGTCTTTAGTAAGAAAATAGTCTGTTGGCACATCTTTGGTGGCCAAAACAACCCATTGGCATGGTCGCTGGGCACATTCAGTTAGAAAACAACCTGTTGACATGGTCACTCGGCACCTTTTGTGAGAAAAGAGCCCTTTGGCATTGTCATTAGGAACCTTTGGTGGGAAAAGAGCCCATTAGCATGGTAGCTGGGCACCTTAGGTAAGAAAACAATACCTTAGCACACCTTAGGTAGGTAAAACAACCTGTTGGCATGATCACTAGGCACCTTCAATGACTAGAACAACACGTTGACATGATCTCTCGGCACCTTAGGAGAGAAAACAACCTGTTGGCATTGTCATTGGGCATCTTCAGCGGGTAAGAGAGCTCATTGACACAGTTGTTGGGCACCTTCGATGAGAAAATAACCTGTTGACACTATCACTAGGTGCGTTCGGTGAGAAAACAACCCGTTGGCATTGTCGTTGGGCAAGAAAGCCCAGTGGCACCATTGCTGGGCACCTTCAATGAGAAAATAGCCCATTGGTACATCTTTGGTGTGCAAAATAGCATATTGACATAGTCTTTGGACACCTTCGATAAGTAAAACAATCTGTTCATATAGTTGTAGGGCACCTTCGGTAAGAAAACAACTCGTTGGCACGATTGCTTGACACTTTCATTAAGAGAACAACGTAATGGCACAGTCGGTGGGTGCCTTCGGTAAGAAATCAGCCCATTTACACATCTTTAGTAAGCAAAACAACTCGTTGGCATGATAGTTGGTCACCTTTGAAGTGCAAAACAACCCGTTGACTCAATCCTTGGGCACGTTCTTTGAGAAAATAGCCCAATGGAACAATATTTAGGCACTTTTGATAAGAAAACAGTATGTTGGCACATTTATGGTGGGCAAAACAACCCATTGGCATGGTCATTAGGCACCTTCGGTGAGAAAACAACCTGTTGGCAAGGTCACTGCTCACATTTGGCATTGTCTTTGGGTACCTTCCGTGGGCAACAGAGCTCATTGGCATGGTTGCTAGGCACCGTTGGTGACAAAATAGCTTGTTGGCATACCTTTGGTAGGTAAATCAACTTATTGGCATGGTCACTGGGCATCTTCGATGACTAAAACAATCCGTTGGCACAGTTATGGTGCACCTTCGATGAGGAAATAACTTGTAGGCACAGTCTCTCGACACCTTTGGAGAGAAAATAACCTGTTGGCATTGTCGTTGGGCACCTTCGATGGGTAAGAGAGCCTATTGACATAGTCGTTGGGCATCTTTGGTGAGAAAACAACCTGTTGACACTATCGCTGGGTGCGTTCAGTGAGAAAACAGCCCGTTGGCATTGTTATTGGGCAAGAGAGCCCAATGGCACAGTCACTGTGCACCTTCAGTGAGAAAACAACCCGTTGGCACAACTTTGGTGTTCAAAATAGCCTGTTGACATAGTCGTTGGGCACCCTCGATGACCAAAACAACTTGTTCGCACAGTTGTAGGGCACCTTTGGTGAGAAAACAACTCATTGGCACAGTTGTTAGGCACCTTTGGTGAGAAAATAGCTTGATGGCATAGTTGGTGGGTGCTTTTGGTAAGAAATTAGCCCGTTAACACATCTTTGGTGGGCAAAACAACTCATTGGCATGGTAGCTGGGCACTTTCGGAGAGCAAAACAACCAATTTACTCAATCCTTAGGCACGTTCTATGAGAAAATAGCTAATGGCACAGTAGCTAGGCACCTTTGGTAAGAAAATAGTTTGTTGGCAAATTTTTGGTGGGCAGAACAACCCATTGGCTTAGTCGTTGGGCACCTTCGGTGAGAAAACAACCTGTTGACACGGTCACTGTTTATATTTGGCATTATTGTTGGGCACCTTCGGTAGGCAAAAGAGTCCATTGGTATGGTCGCTGGGCACCATCAGTGAGAAAATAGCCTACTGGCGCAGATGTGGTGGGCAAAACAACCTATTGGCATAATTGTTGGGCACTTTTGGTGAGGAAACAACCCTTTGGCTTGGTCACTAGGCATCTTCGGTCAGAAAACAACCCTTTGGGACACCTTTGCTGGGAAAAAAAAACCCTTGGTAAGGTCTAGGCACCTTTAATGAGCAAAACAACATGTTGGTAAGGTAGCTTCACACCTTCAGCGAGAAAACAACCTATTGGCAAGGTTAATAGGCACTTTTGGTAAGAAAACAAGCCATTGGCATAGTGTCTAGGTACCTTCAGTGAGAAAAGAGTCTATTGGCAAGGTCACTGGGTGCCTTCGGCAAGAAAACAACCCGTTAGAGATCAGGTGTTTGATGTGCATAAGTTTTAATAAATAACCCTCGATGATTCGCAAACGCACGATTCGTTAACGTAATACTTAAGGTGTCGATCTTACGAGGAGGAATAATCTAATCCTAAAATCTAAGGCCAGAAAACAATCCAAAATTCAAATTGCATGAAATTAAAACAAGAAATTAATTCAATCAATCAAATTAAATTAAGAATCAATAACGGAAATACTAATTGCTAAGCAATTGCAACACATCGAAGAACCAACCTAAGGAATTTACCAATTGAGAGAAAGGAAATTTTACCTATCCTTAATGTTAACCTAACTGATTATGAATTGCTGGATTATTGGTTCTAGATGATCCTAGGGTTGATTATTTTCTTTTGAGTTATAACCATCGACCCTAAATAATGAATCCTAATCAGATTATGGAAATTACAGTCTCTTAATTAACAACCTATCCAAAGCCCTAATTAGTTTTAAAGTTCTTTAATAAACTATCAGAACCCTATGCACGATCTCTCTTCACATAATTTACTAATTTGATTTAATTCTAATTTTTATTAAATCAACTAAATCTCGTTAGCCCAATTTAATAGTTTTTCATTCGATTCACCCCCTTAGTTTGTTATCAAATTATGCAATCGCAGAATTCCAAATAATACATAAACAATTAGATTTAATTATTCAAAGATAAAACTCTGAAGGTGAGTTTAGAACATCTTCAACATTCAAAAATCCTATCATCAAACTATTATTTCAATTCTATACAATAATAAAATTGAAAATAAACAGGAAATATGATCTGAATGGATGATGGGAGGTAATGAGTTTGGGAACTCTTGATCAGGGAAGTACTTCGATTCAGCTTCTTCTTCTCTTCTCTCTTCCTTCATTTCTTTCTCGATCTCTTGATGAATTCTCTCTAGGGTTTCTCAAAGTGACTGATGCAAAAGCTCCCTCTACCTCTTTGTCCTGTTCTTTAAATATCCTTTGTGTTTTAAGCATCCCTAGGGTTTTTCTGGGGTCTGAAAGGTCTGAAAATCCCTCAAAACTTGACATTTTTTAGTGTCTACGTGTCTGCCTGACGCAGGCCACAATCATGGCCCTATGAGCCATGATTGTGGGCCACATCTGAGCCTTCTGTCACGAAGCCACGACTATAGGCCATGTCCTGGGCTTCTTTCACCATCGTGGCATATGGGACATGATCGTTGGCTATCTCTGGGGCTTCTGTCACAATCGTGGCCTGTTGTACCAAGATCATGGGCTGTTGTTTTGGCTAGAATGTCTTTGAAACTTCTCCGTTATTCAATGTTGACCCTGAAACACTAACAAACACTCAAGGTACCTCAAAAACATAATATTTAAGCTCAAAGACTTGTACTAACCCATAAAACATTTAAAACACAATTAATTAACAAACTAACACAATTCTAACCTAAACATATACTAAATGATTTAATTAATAGATAAACACATATCAAACTAAGCCCTAAAACATGATGGAATTTACACTTATCAGTTGGCACGGTTGTTACTCACCTTCGATGAAAAAACAATCCTTTGGAATGGTCGTTGGACACCTTCTGTGAGAAAATAGTTCGTTAGCATTGTCGTTGGGCACCTTCGATGGGCAAGAGGGCCCATTGGCATGGTTGTTCGATACCTTCAATTAGAAAAACAGCCCATTAGCACAGTGGTCAGATTTCTTCGGTGAGAAAACAGTATGTTGGCACAACCTTACAATGAAAAACAAACCATTAGCATGGTCATTGTGCACCTTCGGTGACCAAAACAACTCATTAGCACACCCGTGGTGGTTAGGCATCGTCGGTAGACAAAAGAGCCCATTGGCACGACCACTGGGCACCTTCAGTAAGAAAATAGTCGTTGACACACCTGTGGTAGGCGAAATAACCCATTAACATTGGGCACCTTCGGTGACCAAAACAACCTATTAGCACACTTTTGGTGGGAAAAACAACACGTTAGTATAGTCTTTGGCACCTTCAGTTGGAAAAGGAGCCCATTGGCACAGTCATTGGGCACCTTCGATGAGAAAACAGCCTGTTGGCACACCTGTTATGGGCAAAATGACCCATTGGCCTAATCCCTTAGCACCATCGGGGAGCGAAACAACCCGTTGGCATAGTCACTAGGCCCCTTTGGTCAGAAAACAACCCGTTGGCACAGTCCTTGGGCACCTTAGGTGCAAAAACAATTCATTAGCATTATCATTGGGCACCTTTGGTGGGCAAAAGAGCACATTGGCATGGTCGTTAGGAACCTTCGGTGAGAAAACAACCCATTGGCATACATTTGATGGGCAAAATAACTCGTTGGCATTTTCGTTGGGCACCTTCGGAGAGTAAAACAACCTGTTGACATAATCCTTGGGCACGTTTTGCGAGAAAATAGCCCGATGGCACTGTAGATGGGTGCCTTTGGTAAGAAAACAGTCCGTTGGCACATCTTTGGTGGCCAAAATAACCCATTGGCATGGTCGATAGGCCCCTTTCGTGAGAAAACAACTTGTCGGCACAATTATTGAGCACCTTCGGTGTGAAAAGAGCCTTTTGGCATTATCATTGGGCTCCTTCAGTGGGAAAAAGAGCCCACTAGCATTGTCAATGTGTTCCTTTAATGAGGAAATAGCTCGTTGGCACGGTCTCTCAGCACCTTAAGGTAGAAAACAATCGGTTGGCATTGTTGTTGGGCACGTTCGTTGGGTAAGATAGCCCATTAGCACAGTCGCTGGGCACCTCCGATGAGAAAACAACCTGTTGACACTATAGTTGGGTGCGTTCTATGAGAAAACAATCTGTTGGCATTATCGTTAGGCAAGAGATGCCAATGGCACGGTCGTTGGGCACCTTCAATGAGAAACAGCCCGTTGGCACTCCTTTGGTGGGCAAAACAGCTTGTTGACATGGTCGTTGGGCACCTTGGATGAACAAAACAACCCATTTATACCATCATGGGGACCCTTTGGTGAGAAAACAACTCATTGGCACAGTCGTTAGGCACCTTTGGTGAGAAAACAACTTGATGGCATAATTGTTGGGTGCCTTTGCTAAGAAAATAGCCAGTTGGCACATCTTTGGTGGGCAAAACAACACGTTGACATGGTTGCATGGCACCTTCAGTGAGAAAACTACCCGTTGGCATGACGGCTAGGAACCTTCTGTGGCTAAAAGAGCCCATTGGCACATTGTTGGCCACTTTCAGTGAGAAAACAACTCATTGGCACACCTTTGGTGGAAAAAACAGCTCGTTGGCATGGTCGCTGGGCACCTTTGATGAGAAAACAACCCGTTGGCATACCTTTGTGGGAAAACAATATGTTGACATGGTCGCTGGCACATTCAGAGAGCAAAGAATCCATTGGCACACTTGTGGTGGCCAAAACAATATGTTGGCGTGGTTGTTCGGCACCTTCGGTAAGCAAAATAACTCATTGTCACATCTATGGTGGGCAAACAACCCATTGGTAAGGTCGTGGGCACCTTAGGTGAGCAAAAAACACGTTAGCAAGGTTGTTGGGCACCTTACGCGAGAAAACAACTCGTTGACAAGGTCACTAGGCAACTTTAGTGAGAAAACAACCTATTGGCACAGTCAGTGGGTAGCTTCTATGAGAAAAGAGCCCCTTGACACACCTATGGTGCACAAAACAACCCATTGGCATAGTCGTTGGGCACCTTCGACAAGAAAACAACCCGTTAGCACGGTTGCTGGGCATCTTCAGTGAAAAAAGAGCCCTTTTGCTTTTTCGTTAGGGACCTTCGATGGGTAAGAGAGCCCATTGGCACAGACGCTAGGCACCTTCAGTGAGAAAACAACTCATTGACACATCTTTTTTGGGTAAAACAGCCCATTGACATGGTCGTTGGGCACCTTTGGTGAGCAAAACAACCTATTGGCTAGGTTGTTGGGCACCTTCCGCGAGAAAAACAACACGTTGGTAAGGTCACTAGGCATCTTCGATGAGAAAATAACCCATTGACATGGTCTCTTAGCAACTTCAGTGAGAAAAGAGCCCGTTGGCACACCTGTGGTGGGCAAAACACCCATTGACATGGTCGTTGGGTACCTTCAGTTACCAAAAAAGCCCATTGGCACACTTGTGGTGGGCAAAACAACCCATTATTAGGGTCGTTGGGCACCTTTGGTGAACAAAACAACCCGTTAGCACAATCTTTGCGTAATTTGGGTGAGAAAACAGCCCATTGGCACGGTTGCTTAGCAATTTCGATGCAAAGATAGTCTGTTGGCATTGTCATTGGGCACCTTTAGTGGGTAAAAGAGCCCATTGGCATGGTCACTGGGCACCTTCGGTGAAAAAACAACCCGTTGGCACTCGTTTGATAGGCAAAACAACCCATTGGCATTGTCGCTAGGCACCATCGGAGAGTAAAACAACCGATTAACACAATCCTTGGGCACTTTATGTTAGAAAATAACCCGATGGCGTTATAGTTGTTCACGTTAGGTAAGAAAATAGTCTATTGGCACATATCTGGTGGGAAAAACAACCCATTGGTATGGTCACTGGGCACTTCAGTAGGCAAGAGAGCCCATTGACACGCTAGTTGGGCACCTTCGATGAAAAAACAACATGTTGACACTATCATTGCATGTGTTAGATGAGAAAACAACTCGTTGGCATTATTGTTGGAAAAGAGAACCTAATGGTACGATCATTGTGCACCTTCAATGAGAAAACAGCCTGTTGGCACACGTTTGGTGGGCAAAACAGCCTGTTGACATGGTCATTGGGCACCTTTGTTGAGCAAAACAATATGTTCTCACAGTTGCATAGCACCGTCAGTGAGAAAACAACTCGTTGGCACAGTTTCTGGGCACCTTTGGTGAGAAAACAGCCTGATGGCATAGTTGGTGGGTGCCTTTGGTAAGAAATTAGCCAGTTGACTAATCTTTGACGGGCAAAACAACTCATTGCCATGGTCGATGGGCACTTTTGGAGAGCAAAACAACCTGTTAACTCAATCCTTTGGCACGTTCTATGAGAAAGTAGCCTGATGGCACAATATTTGGGCGCCCTTGGTAAGAAAACAGTCCGTTGGCATATTTTTGGTGGGCAAAACAACCTATTGGCATGGTCGCTAGACACCTTTGGTGAGAAAACAACCTGTTGGCATGGTCACTTTTCACATTTGGCATTATCATTAGGCACCTTCGGTGGGCAAAAGAGCCTATTGGTATGGTTGCTAGGCACCTTCGGTGAGAAAATAGCTCGTTTCCACACCTTTGGTAGGCAAAAAAACACGTTCCCACCATTGCAGGGCACCTTTAGTGAGAAAATAATATGATGCATATTTGGTGGGCACCTTTTGTGAGAAAATAGTCTGTTGGCACATCTTTGGTGGGCAAAACAACACGATGACATGGTCATAGGGCACCTTCAATGAGAAAGCAACCCATTAGCACGGTCCTGGGTAACTTTGGTGAAAAAAAGAGCCCGTTGGCAGACCTATGGTGGGCAAAACAATCCGTTGACATGGTCGTTGAGCACCTATAGTGAGCAAAACAACCAGTTGGCACAATCACCTTCGATGAGAAAACAATTGTTTGGCACGGTCGTTGGACAACTTCGATCAGAAAAAAGCCCGTTGGCATTGTCGTTGGGCACCTTGGGTGGAGAAAAGGACTAAATGGCATGGTCGTTGGGTGCCTTGGTGAGAAAGCAGCTTGTTGGCACACTTGTAGGAATGCATTTTTCATGCTCATGCGTCATATGATATGCTCATATTCATGAATATTGAATTTTTGCATATGAAAATAATTTTACATGCATTCATAGACATTCCAGGTATAATTGATTTATAATTGATTTGTCAATGTGATTTTGTGGAGAATTGTGGTTTTTATATGTTGAAAAATTGATTTGGAGAGTGTATTTAGGGATTTAGAATTTTTTGAGATTTTTAGAAAATTTCTAAAAATTTAGGTAAATTTTGGACTAGGAAAAATACCAAGTGGCAATACAATTGAAAAATAGTAGTATAATTAATAGTCAAATGGCAGTGAAAATTTTTATTAATGACTTTGGGATTTAATGATGTATGTTATTAAAATTTGGAGACAATTGGAGTAAAAATTAGAGTTGAATGAACTACTTTTAAAAGAGATCCAATTGGGACCATAGGAAAGTGACGAGTGGTAGTGACAAGTGTCACCACCATTTGCCACTCCTCTCCGCACTCACGAAACTCCACCATTTTAATTGAAAGACCACTTTAAAAGTTGTCTTTCACTTGCTTTTCTTCTTCATTTTCTTCTCTTCTACGTGACCTCCATTTTCTTCAAGCTTCTTCATCTTCTTCATGAGTTTTGTTGCTAACCTTCATTAACTTTGAACCTAGCTCTTTCATCTTTCAATTACTACTTCCACCATGTTGTCTTCTCCATTTGCCACAAGAAAAACTTAAATCCTTCTAACCTCCATGAAGATCGTATAAAGCTAGGGAGCTAGGGCTAAGTGTTATTTTTCAAGATTTGGAGCTAAATCAAGTAAGTATCTTGACAAATATCATGGGTTTTGGTTAAATGAAGCATTTGTGATGATATTAGAGGTTAATCTCATGAAATGGTGTTTTGGGTATGTTAGGTGTAAAAATCTGGAAAAAAACTTGAAGATGATGGATTGGAAAATGTTCACTGCATATGCTTCAGTGTTTTAGCCATAACTTCTTGTAGAGTTGTTCAATTGAGCTGATTCTTAATTTGGATTAAACTAGAGATATATGGATATATTTTTTATGAAGACAAAAAATTTTAATTATGTTGTTAAGAGTCTCAAAAATTGACATGAAATCTGAGAATTTTTAGGAATGAATAGTAAGAGAGTTAAAATTTTGATCTAAAACTTTCATGAATTTACTGTACTGATCTAGATGGATTTTGACAAAATGGTCTCATGAAAGTTGTATATATTTCTTTTAAATTTTCATTGATATAAAACTTGTAATTTTTGGAGTTCTGTATCAAAAGTTATGGAGGATCGAAGTAGAGATTTTGGTAAAGAAGAAGAAGAATTGTATGATAGCGACTTTAAAGTTTTCAGGGGTGATGAACATCCGATGGTTTTTTGGCAATATCTTTTTTTCCGACCTCTAAATGAGATGATATTTGATTTGGAATAAAATAGAGACATAGGTCTATAAATTATCTGAAGAAATAAAACTCTGAATCGGATTCTAAGATGGTTAATTTTTGGATGGAAGTTATGCATAGTACACTATTTTTTAATATGAACAGCCCAAAAATATTTGAGGCATATCTTCCAAATTACTTAACCAAATTGAGTGATTTTGGTGTCAATAGAAACATAAGACATAGAGGAACACTTTTCTAGAAGAAGATATGACCAAATTACGTCAGTTTCACTTTCTAATTGAATGTGAACAGTAGACCCGAAAGTGTGACTTGGAAAAAAATCCGAAGTGAGTCAATGAGAAAGGAATAGAGATTTTAATGGTTTTAGTGAGGCATAACCTAAGTATAAATTATACTTAGATGAGTTTTGATATGAGAATGACTTTGTGATGAAATTTATGGGTAAATACTCGGGATTGTCATGAACATGCATTATACATATTTCATTTCATACATGTGCATTATTAAACACTTATGATTGTACAAAGTGTGATATATGTGTATGGTGTTTGATATAGAGGAGCAACTAGAACTTCAACCTCCAAACGTTGCCGGAACTTCTAGGCATTAGCTTTGGGAGCAACTTGTGAGTAACCTAGACGGACTCACTTAATTACTTGTTTGCTTAATTTCTGTTTTAAAATGATTGAATGAATGTGAAATTGATTGTGTTGATTCCGAATAATTGACTGTCTAAGGAGTTCTATATTTGGGACTATATTGGAAGTGCTACTTGTAAGTGAATGGGAAGAAATAATTGTTTCTTGAATTGATTGATTGATTATGATAGATGCATTCCATACATGAGTGCATAATCAGATAATGAAAGTTGTGACCAAAGTAGCCACCGATCAGAGCTTAAAGCTCAAAGTGTGAAAAGAGCCTTGAGCTCAGACAATGATTAAAAGCCTAAGGCTCATTATATAAAATGAGCCCTATATCCTCATCGGATAAGAGACAGTTAGCAATGAGCCCGATATCCAAAATGGATATAGGACAGTTCAGGCACTCGGTCACAACAACGTAATAATTGGAAAGGAGTCTCATAAACATTCCATATGTATTTTGTTTAGTATGGTTGATTGATTGAAATACATAATTGCCTATGCTTAAGTGAAAATGTGATACATGATCAATTATGAGAAAATGTGATTATTTGTTATATGAAATGATGTGTTGCATGAATTGAATGAACCATCGATGATGGTTACCTCATTGAGTTCACAAAACTCACCAAAATTGCAACATTGTCTTTTCAGGACCAAGAGACAACTCTAGCTACTGAGAGGCTCTACCAGCCGTATTGATTGTGATTTGACAAGAGAAGTCATAGCTCAAAGGTCGGTCATCTGGGATTTTTGGATAGCTTAGCTAGATTGTATAAATATTTTCCTCTTTCATGTAATACTTTTGTACTAGGTTGATGATGTACTTGTAGTAAAGTTTGAAGGACACAATATAGACTTGCGGTTTTGTGAAATGAACTGGGGAAAAAGTTAAATTTTAAAATATCGTGATTTTCTTATGATGCTTTATAAGTGAATAATGATATGATGTCACGTGAAGTGAATGTAGCGATCGATGGTAGCCCGCCCTTATCATAGGATATGTACCAGAATGACCTTCGGGCATCCTGGTGTGTACCTTATGGTAAGGAGGCACTACATTTAGGTGGTATCAGAGCATGGTTGGCATCTATTGATACATGCAGAAATATTAAGCATGAAATATCGTGAGAAGTGCAGAAAATAATTGAAATTATTGTTTGTTATAGGTCATCCGCTCTAGGTGATCAAATTGATCAACCAGTTGACCAAGGATCGGTAGAAGCCAGTAGAGAGTCCTCTGTACCTCAACTGCAGGTAATGCCTCCTAGAGTTCTCGAGAGAAGGGAAAGGAGGTATAATAGGCTGCGGAAGCAAGGGACTGTGGATTTCTATGGTAGCACAGACCCTGTTGAGGCCGAGGGGTGGTTGGAAAGGATAGAAAGGTTTTTATCAGATGAACTGCGAGTCGGATGAGAGGTTCGACTACGCAGTGTCCTTACTGCAGGGCACAACTTACCATTGGTGGAAGACTACCCAAGTAGTACCACCAGGTCTTGCCAATTGAAGTGGGAAGACTTTCTAAGAGTCTTCAAAGATAATTATATGCCCAAAATCTATTTGGGCATGAAGATGGAGTTCTTGGAATTGAAGTAGGGTAGGATGTCAGTGGCTAAATATGAGATCCGGATTAATGAGTTGATGGGTTATGCTATTGCTCTGATCCCTACAGAAGAAGACAATTGTAAGAGGATTGAGGATGGACTCAAGATGGAGATCAGAACAAGGTTGGCACTTTCAGATTTAGGTACTTTCACTGAGTTAAGAGCTACTTCAATTAAAATTGAGCAGCTACTGAGAGGGAGACAAGCAAAGACTGGGCAAAGGTCCAGAGGGAAGAGGCCTAGCGAGAGTCAGGGACAGTTCTGGAAAAAGTTCAATAAGCGCCAGAACAAAGCATTTAGACCACCAGGTGGATCCAGGCAGTTAGGATCTGGACAGAGGGGTCGATCTTCACAGACTGGCAGTAGAAGGGGTGCAGTACAAAATCAGTTTCCAGTATGTGAGCATTGTGAGAGGAGGCATGGTGGTAAGTGTTGGAGGGTAACTAGAGCTTGCCTCAAATGCGGCTCCTTTGACCACCGGATCAGGGATTGTCCTGCTACTTTGGGAGCTCAGTCTGGTGTGAGTGGACGATTCGGGAGTGTTGCTACGGTCCAGCAGAGTGGAGGTAGTGGATCTAGATAGAGAGGCTGAGGTAGAGGCAGAGTGACCTCTGGAAGTTCTTCCATGAGGACTGAGGGGCGAGGTAGCCGACAGCAGTCCCAGGCCAGGGTCTATGCTATGACTAGGCAGGAGGCTCAAGACTCACCAGTTGTTGTGGCAGGTGTACTTCTTATTTATGACTTTGAGGTATTTGCACTACTAGATCCAGGATCCACACACTCTTTTATCGCATCGCATCTAGCATGTAGGCTGCATTGTACTTGGGAGATGTTACAGTATGGGCTAGAGGTGAGTACACCTCTAGGTAGTACTACTGTTATAGGAGAAGTCTGTAGGGGGTGCTTGGTTAGGATCGATCAAGCAGATTTGGAGGCAGACTTGATTATATTACAGTTGAGAGAGATAGACATTATCCTAGGCATGGATTGGCTCACCGCTCATAG
>JAOQMS010000179.1:41501986-41523217 GCA_027563885.1 Erythroxylum longipes | reverse complement strand
CACGTAACAAACCAAGATCACTGCTAGCAAGCAAAATATCATCCACATACAGTATCAAAAATATAAACTTGCTCCCATTTAACTTTTTTTTTGGTAAAATGTAAATGTATTATACCAAAATTGAGAATGTACACGATCTTGTAGGGCATACCCTAACCTTCAATAAGCAAACAGCGCTTCCTACAAAATACAAGTAGTAGTACAAAATCAAAAAATAGGAAAAGTTGATCGGGGCAGGGCCCCGATAAACAATCCCCACACATCAAAAGTACCACAATTACACCCACAACCTAAATACATCCAAATAAAATGAACAAAGTGCCCCAATACATCTCAAAGGAGGCTTATTTTACACCTATTCCATAATTAGCAAGATGTTATCTTCTACTAAGAAAGCATCAAAAGTGAGGCTAGGCATATAAATTTCTCAAACTCTTTGAAAATCTGCGGCTGACGTGAGCAGTGTTCCCGCGATGAACAGTGTTTCGAGCGGTGAACAGTGTTTTCTGACATGAACAGTGATTTTCGGCATGAACAGTGCGCCAGTTGAACAGTACTCTCCTAGAATCCACTGGTACTGCCGGAAGTGAACAGTACTTCCAGCAGTGAACAGTGAATCAGGCGAATGGAACAATAAATCTGGCAAGTCACAGTATGTCTGACGGCAGCATCTCCTGTGGTGGATAGGAACTCCGGCATGATCAGTACCAGCAAGGTCTAGATCTCAGAGCTAGAATGTATTTTCTGGACTTCCTCTCCTCCTCCATGTTACATATACAGCAGTACGCCAACAGTTAAGAAACCAATAAAAAGACAACAACCAAAACCATGTATCTAGACTACCAGCACAACAATATACATCACACCCCTGATCAAAGAGGCCCCTAAGGTGTATTCTTCAGCCCAGAATAATCCGCTCCAATCTACCCCTTCTTCCTCTTCACCTGCTGGCACCCACTTCTCTACAGGGGGTAGAGCTGATTGAAGGAAGAACATCCCTCAATAATCCGAACTAGTTTGCCCCCGCTTCTTCTTCACCTGCCAGCACCCACTTCTCAACACTAGGTAAATCTCAATTCAGAAATTACATGTGGCTTTCCTTATCAGTATCACAACAAGGTGCCAACATCTTTTACCACCGCACCCGCTGAAACCCTTGTGCAAAAGGTTGCATCAGTATTTCTATACACCAATCAGTAACTGGATTTCCAACTATAGGAACATGCCTGCAGAACATCATGATAGTTCCATTGCATCAAAAAGATATCATTTCAGCTAGGTATAGCCGAGGTAAAATTTTGTACACAGCTAGTTTAATCCTATGAACTACATCTGATATTGCACATGCAGTAGATTCTAGGGAAACCACATTCCTAGTCTTCCAAATGGTATAAATGGTATAGACTAGGGCTAATCTAGTTGCTTTACTCTGTAAGCATGCGTCAGGGTAGTCCTTGCGGATCCATTTAATCGCACTAGAGAGGGAGGACATGGTCCGCCTTATGCCCAGCCAAGATCGAATATTGCTCCATATTGTGCCTGTAATGGAACACTGAAAAAATAAATGACTAGTTGTTTCTCTTTCAGCTTTGCAAAAACAGCAAGTATGGTCTAGCTCCACGAATTGCAAGTGATCTTTGGTAGGTAACCTATTACGGCAACTCAACCATGCAATAAAGGAAAATTTTGGAGGGATATACCGTTTCCAAATAAGTTTCATCCATGGTTTAATGGGGTGCTTAACCCGTAGCTGTTCATATACTTTCTGTGCAAAGAGCATACTATTCGTACATAAGTTCTGTAGCCCATGTTCTATGCCCATACGGCCTCCCATGTGAAGAAGCAGTGTATCCCAAATTTGTGCTAGTCGTTTCATAAGAGCTGAATCTCGTACATGAGGCTGCCATTCCCACACTGACCTACCTTTTAAATAAACTGCATGTACCCATCTTACCCATAGAGAGTCTTCTTTGACATGGATATTCCACAACACCTTAGATAACAATGCAGAGTTCCATGTCTTAATATTTTTTAGATCCAGGCCACCCTCCTTCTTCGAAGCACAAAGTGTGTCCCAGGCCACCCCGTAATATCGACCACCCCATAGGAATATTCGACAGATTAAGGTTAGGCGCTCAGCAATAGTTGCCAGAATTGGGAATGATTGTAGCCAAAATGACAAGACTGCCTGTATAACTAAGTGTATTAATTCCAAGCGGCCTGCATATGAAATTTTTTTTCCATTCCATGCATTAATGTATAATTCTACCATGTCCAGCAAAACCGAGAACTGTGCAACGGAAACTTTCATGGGGGCTAAGGGAACCCCAAGATATCGGACTGGGAAGTCACCCGGTGTGTAGTCAACCATTTGGAGGATGTCATCTTTCTCCCTTCCAAAAACACCAGCTAAATAGATACTGGACTTAGTAGGGTTCACCCGAAGTCCTGAACTATCATTCAGCTCAACCAAGGTCATCATGAGGATTTGAATAGACATATAATCCCCTCGGGAAAATAGCATAAGATCATCCGCGAAAGCAAAGTGTGTTATGCCAAGTTGTTGACATTTCGGATGGTGATTAAAAGCATTGCCAGCATTCCTCACTTTCAAAAGTCGGGATAAGTACTCCAAACATAGGAGGAAAAGCACTGGGGACATCGGGTCACCCTGTCTCAAGCCTCTTTTACCCTTGAACATGCCATGAAGGGTTCCATTAATAGTAACCGAATAAATGGCTGAGGTTATACAGGCCATAATCCATCGAATAAACATCAGAGGGAATTGTAGCCCTTCCAGCATATCCCTAAGGAAAGTCCAGGATATGGTATCATAAGCTTTAGTGAGGTCAATTTTCAACATACATCGGGGAGAGATGCGTTTCCTGGTGTAACCCCTCACCAATTCTTGGTCTAAGTAGACATTATCAAGCATAGAACACTCCGGGATAAAAGCAACCTGGGCTGGATTCACGATTTTACTCACCACTGAACCCATACGTGCTGCCAGAATTTTGGTGATGATCTTATAGACCACATTCAAACAAGCAATAGGTTGGAAGTCTTCTACTCCCAGGTCAGACTGTCTCTTCGAAATTAGGGTCAGTATACTGTGATTAATCTGTTTTAACAAACAGTCCGAGGAGAAGAACTCCTGCACTGCCCTGGTGACCTCTTGTCCAACTACATTCTATAAGTGCTTAAAGAAGGCAGACGTGTAACCATCCGGCCCTGGGGACTTTTCTGAGCCAATATCCTGCAAAGCTCTTTGTATTTCATCTTCCAGAATGGGGGCCATCAATTGAGACTACATATCGGCATCCAATAGCTGACCCTTTGTAACTACATTTGGGTCCATCTTACTTACCGTAGGGGAAGAACCAAGTAACTCTTGATAATAGTGGATCAAACAATTTGCAACCTCCTCACAAGATTCTGTTTTTTCACCATTAGATTTAAGTATGTATGGAATATGGTTTTGAGAAGCATGAAAATACTTGTTGTTCTTATCTGCTTCCAGTAGATGGGTACATTTGGCCTTTTGCTGGTAAAATGATCTCTCTGCATCCATAAGGAAATCAGCCCTTTTCCGTTTCATTGTAACCTCCTAGCTCAACTCAACATCATGAGGCCTAGTAGGTAAGGTTTTGTAAGCTAGCTGAAAATCAGCTGAAGCTTCACTGACTTTTTGAGATATATGCCCATAAGCAACATGATTCAACTCCTTAAGAGATCTCTTCAAAGCTTTCAACTTAGCACAAACTGTATATTGGGCTATTCCAGGAACTTGTATTTCCCATCCTCTTTCTAGTATTTCCTGATATGAAGGATGATTCAACCATATATTGAAGAACCTAAAAGAATTTTTTCCCCCTTAAGTGAAATCAGTAAAAGCAACCACCAAGGGGCAGTGATCAGAATCCACCCGCATGTCCAGGAATTGGACTGAACATATGCGACCATTGACTTCCCATGCTTGGTTAATAAGGACACGGTTGAGTTTGGCCCAGAGCTTTTTCTTATGCCAAATAAAAAATTCCCTACGGTATGGAGCATCTTCCAAGCCTAGGTTCATACGGAAATCCAAGAAATCATTCAAAAGATAAGCAGAAAGGGGTTGACAACCCAGTCGTTCACTAGTTGAACTAACACAGTTAAAATCTCCCATAATAAGCCACAATGCGTCCATGTTTGTACCCAAATCCTCCAAACTCTGCCATAATTCCCTCCGTTTGCCTACACTATACAGTTCATACACAATAGAGACTGTAAACTTGAGTTGAGTAGTACAGCATTGTACTTGACAATGATGGTATTGTTCCCCCACTGCTACTACCTGACATTGAAAGAAAACCGGATCCCATAGAATACACATTCTACCAACTGCCATGGAGCTAAAATTGTGACTGAACTGCCATCCAGGAAATTTATTTGCCATCAGGAAGTGTAGCCTATCCACTGAGAGTTTGGTTTCAAGTAACCATGCAAATTTACATCCCTGCTGCCTTATGAGGGTGGCAACAGTATTTTGTCTCGAGGGCTTGTTTAGCCTTCAAACGTTCCAGCAAAACAACCTCATGAAGCAGAGGAGGGGGCTTTCTCGCCCCCTGATCTCTTATGTGTATCCGTATCAGCACCTCTTTTTGTACTATTTTCTCCTTGTTCCCGAGAAGTAGAAGGGCCCCCCTTACTGTGAATTCTGTTTTCCTTCCCTACAGCTCCTTGTTTAAGAAGTTGTCCCCATCTCCTTTAGCCATCATATTTGTGTTATGGCTTCTACCCTGATGGAAACCTGTCAAAGGAATTACTTCTTTTGAACTTCTAGAGGACATAGCCACAGTTTTTCCCTTGTTCAGTTGTTTAGAATTTTGGACTTGCTGCCAGTCTAGGTCCCTAAGTTTTTTACCCTCTCTTCGAGTTTGGTTTTCTGCTGATCCCCCAGCTGCACTTGTGGGCACTGTGGAAGTAGGAGGATTCCTAGAGTCTGCACCCGGCACATGATCCTTTTGCTGCCCAGAACTCATACCAACAACCTGCACCCCCTTTGGAAGTACTACTGGCCCTGCCGGATCCGTAGGGTCCGAATTGCTGATCTCTTTCCCCTTATTCAGATTACCACTGATTGGTACTGTACCCATCTTCCGAATCCCTTTTGTAGAAGCTTTTATATTCTTCTCTGCATTATTGCTAATAACTCCATTGCTCTTAAGTCCCTGTATACTTTAGGATTGTCCATCCATAGGTGGATGGTTCAGAGTTTCATCCTGAACTTGGGCAGCTGAATTCAGTGGGATTTCCACAATCCTGCCCCCCTCGAGGATCTGCTGCAATATCTGCTCAGTATGATCAACTGTTGAAGTTTCTGTAGCCACCTTTGTATTAGTGGACATGTTGACATTCTATTTCATTGGGTCCTCCACCCTCGGTTTAGAAATCCCCACACCCCCTTCATTGCCAGTCTCCTTGTTGTTCATCTTCCCACTCGGACCAACCACTTTGCATTCAAATGGGTTGTACCCAAACCTCTTACAAGCATAACAATATCTAAGATATGTTTCATAGACTACCAACTAGGAATACCGAGAGCCTCCTGGCGTCTTAACAAAAAAATTAGTAGTAGGTGGTTTTGCAACATTTATTTCCACTAGCATTCTAGCAAAGCCAAGTCGACCCACTTTTGTGATACCATCAGTACATATGGGTTTCCCTACCCTAGAGGCCAGCTTAGATAATCCTCTGTCATTCCAAAGTTCCAAGGGAACATTTGGAAATTGCAACCAAATTGGCACCTCCATGAATTCTTCATAATTGAAAGCAAAAGCAGTAGGAAGCTGCTTAAGCAATAGAGTTTTTCCAAACATCACATATGGTCCCCCAGTAAGAACACATGTGTTTTCTTCAGTATCAAACTGAAATATAATCCAACCTCTGTTATGAGGTAAAATTTTGCATTTCACCCCCCATTTAGTAACTAGGCCCTCCAAGGCCTTCATTCCTGGGAAACGGCCTGTGAAACATCTAACTAAGCAGTAAACCCATTTATCTTCAACTCTAATCGTATCTTCCAGCTCCATCTCTACTTCCTCCACCACCTTATACAAACTTAACTACATGCCTTTTTTCAAATCTCTGTTATTACTAAACAGACTAACAAAAGAGGGCTTAATAGTTTTTACTGATCCAGTAGCATCCACAGGTTTAGCTGCTCTACCAGTGGAAGGAAGTCTGTCGACTGAAGTAGTAGCAAGCGATTTCTAGGCACTAGTCTCTGATTCCCCGCTAGCCGAAGGACTTCCCTCCCCTTCAGACTCACTTGTCTCCTCTTCAGATTCAGAAGACTCAGCATCCGAAGTAGATTGCACCAAGTTACTTTCACTGTGTACAATGGGTTTCCTATGTTCAATTGAGGACTTCTTATCTGCCTTCCCCTTATAGGAGCCCGTAGCAGGAGCCCCAGTTACCCCCTGTGCCGTATCCAAGTTAGCATTTTCGTCATCAGAGATAAATTCTGTCAATTCCTCTCTCTTCTGCTCCATTACACATTCCTTGGTAATGTCTCGCCCTTTGTGAGGGGTTTTCTTCTTTTTCCCCATGCCTCAATGTGCCAAAGCATACAGCACTGACTACCTCCCACTCACCACTAGTCAGCTGTCTTAGTTCAGACAAGTTTCATCTGCAAAGAAAACAAAGCAACCAGCATCCACACTTTCCTAACCCTTCGTGATCACAGCCAGCAATCAAGTCAAATCTGTACCTACAGTGGAAAGTTACAAAGACGTTCCCCCTCGGACAAACTCCCCACCCGCAGCAAAAGCAATCCAACCAAGCAAAAGAAATTAGATTTCTGATCTACAGACAATTCAAGGAGGTTCAGGCTGTTACCAGTGCCAGTCGAGGCTGAATGTGTATGACAACTAGACGAAACAGAGTCTCCATCGATAAGCCTAGCATCGAGAATCGCACAAACCACCGCCGGTAACCTGCACAATGTGCCCACCCCTAAATATCTGTAGCTTTGTGTCCCAATCGCCGTCCCAAAAGCGCAAGACACCTATAATCAGCCAAATCTTAAGCAGAGAGCAAGTATCGCAAAAACCCTAAATCGGACATTCATTGCCAATAAACCCTAGTCGTTGTCGCGACAACAAAAATTTTGAGTTAGTTGATTTTCAATCACCCCTTCAGCCGGATCGACAACCCTAACAAGAAAAACCTAATAGTAATCGGATAAGGAAGGTGAGTAACAATAACCCAAAAAAACCTGAGTTTGGAGTTCGCTAATCGTGACGCAGAGGTTCTCCCAACACTACAACTTTAGTCGCGAAAGTAATACACAGTTTCAAATCACGCAAATCTTACACAGAGACACAATAGATGAGAGCCAGAAGATGTAATGATATCATTGAACTTATGTCTGGAAGCTTGTTTAAGACCATAAATAGATTTTTTAAATTTGCAAACTAGGTGTTCGTTACCTTTCTTTGTGCACCCCCCAGGTTGTTCCATATAAATATCCTCATCCAAAGTCCCATTTAAAAATGCAGCTTTCACATCCATTTGATGCAGCTCTAAATCAAAATGAGCTACGAGTGCCATGATGATTCTAAACAAATCCTTTTTGGAAATTGGAGAGAAGGTATCTCTGTAATCAATACCTTCCTTTTGAGTGAATCCTTTGGCCACAAGTTTGGCCTTAAATCGTTCGATATTGCCTTTAGCATCACATTTTGTCTTAAAAACCTATTTATAACTGACATGTTTACAACAATTAGGCGATTTGATGAAATCTCAGACACTGTTATGGGCCATAGAATTCAACTCTTCATTTATAGCTTCCATCCATTTACTAGTATCATCACTTTCCATGCTTGTGAAAACAAAATCGAATCCTTCCTTATCCCGATATCAAAGTCGGATTCCTATAAATACACCACATAACATATGAAATGGCAAATCTCCTTTCTCTTTGAGATCTCCTCAAAGGTGCCGGTTGTGGTGGCTCTACAACATTTTCAATGGCAATATTTTCTGGTGGTAATGAATCATCTCTATATGTTGTTCATGTTCCTCTACTTGTTCAACAAGTTGAGGGACAATAGTTTGTTGAGGTAAAAAGAGTGGTGGGATATCCACTCTTATCTCCTCAATATCTACCTTTCTTGGTTCATTACTCCCACTGATTTCACCATTCTCTAAAAATCTAGCATTACCAGTTTCAAATATTCTGACACTGTGGTTAGGACAGTAAAATCTGTACCCTATTGATTTATTTGGATAGCCAATAAAATATCCAGATACCGTTCTCGAATAAAGCTTTTTCTCATGTGGGTTATAGATTCTTGTCTCCACTAGACAACCCCATATATGTATATATCTCTAATTAGGTTTCCTACTAGTCCATAACTCGAAAGGAGTTTTTAAAACTGCCTTACTAGGAACTCTGTTCAACATATACATTGCGGTCTTTAAGGCTTCACCCCACAATGAAATTGGTATAAAAGAGTAACTCATCATACTCCTAACCATTTCCATTAATGTGCGATTACGCCTTTCAGCAATACTATTCTGCTGTGGCGTACTAAGCATTGTGTATTGAGCACGAATGCCAGGCCTTTCAATGAATTTGGCAAAAGGACCAGGATTTGTACTGATTCATTATATATGCCATAATATTCACCACCTTGATCCGACCTCACAATTTTAATCCTTTTTTCTAATTGTCTCTCGACTTTTGTAATGTACACCTCAAAGATGTCAATAGCCTGAGACTTTTCATGCGTTAGATAAACATAACCATAACAAGACAAATCATCTATAAAGGTGATAACATATTTTTCTCCAGTAAAACATGGGACAGAGAGTGGTCCACAAATATCCGTATGAATTATCTCAAGAAGCTCATTACTTCTTGTGGCACCTTTCTTTGTATGTTTAGTTTGCTTTCCATTTATGCAATCTACACATACCTGAAAATCAGTAAAGTCAAGATTTTGTAAAATCTCGTCTTTCACTAATCTTTCAATTCTTTCCCTAGAGATATGCCCTAGTCTTCTGTGCCACAGGATTGAAGAATTTTCATTAATTAGGCCATGTTTTGAACCAACATTTGAATGTAGGGTTATCAAAGCTTGTGTAAATTCATGGTTCAAGGAAATTATATATAAACCATCATATAAAATACGAGAACCAATTGTAACAGAATTTAACAACAAACTTAATTTTCCAGAACTAAATAAAATAGAATATCCAGCAACATCTAATTTAGATAAAGAAACTAAATTCCTAGAAATCGAAGGTACATAAAAGGTATTAAGAAGATCCATTTGATGATCAGTCTTTAAAAACAAGCGATAGGAGCTAACAGCTACCACTTCTACTTCGAGACGGTTTCCCATATAGAGGAACTTTTCACTTTCCTTCGGTTTCCTGGTTGTAAGGAATCCTTGCATTAAATTAGTCATATAAGTTATGGCTCCTGAATCAATCCACCAATTATTTGAAGGTACTTCAGCAAGATTGAATTCGTAACATACAAAAGAAATATTTATACCACTCTTTTCGAGCCAAGCCTTATGCTTGTTACAGTTCTTCTTCACATGTCCTTTCTTGCCACAAAAGTAGCAACTTACTGTGAATTTTTCATCATGACTCTGGCTACCTTCCCTAAGTTCACTTTTCTTTGGTGAAAAGTTCTTTCTTTTTCTGAATTTTCCTTTCTTCTTCATGACTCCATGAGATACAGCAAGAGCAAGATTATATCCTTCTTGTCTTAATCTCACTTCCTCCTAAATGCATTTAGGGGTAAGCTCATTTAAGTTCCACTAATCGCTGTTAGTATTATAATGGATCTTGAATAGAGCAAACTGTGATGGAAGTGAGTTAAGGACAAACTGTAACAAAAAGGACTCATCCATATTCATGCCTAGTGCCTTAAGCTTTGCAGCCTTTTCAGTTATGTTCAAAATATGCAGCTGAATACCTTTCTGACCATCATATTTCATGGTGGTCAATTCAGCCATCAGTGTCCTGCAAAGGACTTATCGGCGCGTTTAAAGTGCTCCTCAATAGATTTCAGAAATTCTGAAGCTGACTCGGTTTGAGGGAGAGAGGTCTTGGTATTATTGGCAATGGTCATTCTCATAAACATCAGACAGAGTCTATTTGAATTTGTCCAAGCCTTTGATTGTTCCACCTACTCCGAAGTACTGTCATCCGTAGCTTCAGGAGGTTTGTCAGTTATTAAAGCCAGGTCAAGATCCAATACACCGAGCGAGAATTGGACCATTTCATACCATTTAGAAAAATTCGACCCATCAAAAACAGTCATTCTAGATGCAAGAGAGTGTAACGAAGTGGGAACTATACAAAATAGAACAATGCTCACAATAAGGCCTCAAGTACAAAATTAAATAGTAATGAACTATTGATATCATTAAAATTCTCCTTTGGGTAAATTTTAACATGTCCAGTGTTCACTTGGAGGGAGCTTAAAATACTTCACTATTTTATGTCATTTATATGTTACCTTTGGGTATCCATTTTTTTAAAAAACAACATAAAATAAATAAATAACTAATAATTAACAGAAATTGACTCTTCTTTGAGTTAGTCTTATTCTCCTAATTATAAGGAGATTTATTATTAAGATGTTATAAGTCTCCCTTTATTCTTTTATGCAATGTAATAAATATAAGATTTGCTAATTTAGGTCACTTTGGTAGCTATCTAAACTAATAAACCTTATATTTATAAATTGTCTAATATTATCCTTAAAAAAGGGCCCAAAACTAGCCCAAAATAACAGTTTGGGCCTAAAGGCCCTGGCACCAGCACCTATTCTTTGCATGTCATATTCTCTTCACGTTTGCGCAGCATCTGGCACGTGGTGTAGCGCCTTCTTCGTCTTCCTCCAGACGATGCGCTTCTG
The DNA here is from genome assembly GCA_027563885.1 of Erythroxylum longipes. Lineage (NCBI taxonomy): Eukaryota > Viridiplantae > Streptophyta > Magnoliopsida > Malpighiales > Erythroxylaceae > Erythroxylum > Erythroxylum longipes. The sequence goes on along the minus strand of JAOQMS010000179.1, from coordinate 41,512,290 downwards.
CTTCATTTCTTTTGCGTTTTTTTTTATTTCATGGGTTTATTTAAAACCACAAGCCATCCAAATCCTAAATCCATGAACCTACCTTCCCAACGTTCAAGTTTCCATAAACTTGTCTTCAAAATTTTCATGAACCAAACATTTCTATTCTTTTCAACAACTATAAATCTATCTATAATCACAATAGAAAATGGCATTATTCTAAGTTGAATCATCCAACCACACAAAGAAAACTCAAGAAAACCAATTTCAAACATGTAAATAATCAACCTTTTCGTTTCAAGAACCAAGCCTTTCGGTTATTTCTCAATCAACCATAAAAAACATGTTTATAGGAACAAAAACTTTATCGCAAATAGACACAACAAACTCATAAACACACTGAATTGATTTTCGTTCCATTTCCACCGTTAATACCGAAAAGCATTTTTGGAAATACATGGGGATAGAAGAACAAAATAAAACCAGAAGTGTGCGTTCCATAACAGAAAAACAGCACAAACAAAACAAACAATTAAGACTCTGATACCAATTGTTAGTATTTAATGCGGAAATTAAAACACAAACCCAAGATTAATTGAATCTAAACTATCTCAAAAATAAGAATTGACTACATACCGTTTGAAGAACACGCAGCCATATTAAATCGATAAATTCCCTTTAATTGATAAGCCTTAAGTTCTTTATCTCTTCTTTTCCTTATCTAATTTAATACACAAAATTATTTTTTTAAACGATGGAAATGAACAACGACATAAAGGGGTTATATATCTTTTTTTTATAGATAGGAGAATCCTAATAACTGCTTTTTTAATATATACCCACCACGCGAAAGAGTAAATATCCTTTCCACCAGGTATTAGTTATTTTGAACATTCTTTTAATTAGCTAAACTTTTATAAATGAGTAAACAATTAAAATACTAGGTTAGTGGGTCACCCACTTAATTTAACGTGGAAATAACACTAACTACTCAATTTTTAATTAATTTAGTTCACAAAGTTTAGAGACCTTTTTCATTTGATGAGATATCAAATTTTCCTTTTTATTTTTCTTCCTTGTCTACCTAAAATTTATATGTACATATATACACGAATCCTTACGTTCTTACCTTAGATTAAAAAGTGTTAAAAGAGTTAATAAATTCTTCATTTCGTGTACTTACTACTGCACAACAATGGCGGCTACTGCACAACTCTCTCACCAACCCCACCTCTCCAAAACCCTAAATAACCCTCTGAGCCAAAACCCATTTCCTAAAAGCTTCGTTTTTGCACCGAGAGTAACCAAAACAACTGCAAAGTCCCTCTCTTTGAAGGCAGTGTTGTCCCAAGACTCCGCAAAGTCCAAGACTGTAGCACAAGAAACAACTCCATTCAAGCATTGCTTTAGCAAGTCTTCGGATGGTTTCCTGTATTGTGAGAACATCAGGGTTGAGGATATCATGGAAAATGTGGAGAAAAGGCCCTTCTATTTGTATAGTAAGCCGCAGATTACTCGGAACTTTGAGGCTTACAGAGATGCTTTGGAGGGTCTAAGGTCGATTATTGGGTATGCGATCAAGGCCAATAATAATTTGAAGATTTTGGAGCATTTGAGGAAGTTGGGTTGTGGAGCTGTGTTGGTTAGTGGGAATGAGCTCAAGCTTGCACTTCATGCTGGATTTGATCCCACCAGGTATGCTTATGTATTCTGTATCTGCTGCTGAAAGATTTCTTTGGAAGCTCGAGTGCTATATCATTTATTTGATCACACCTAGCTTTTACTGATCACTAACTGTGTGTTAAAAAGTACAAAACTTGATTTGCAGTATATGGTTTTACATTAGCTAGCTCTATTTAGGGGTTCATTGATACCGAAAGTCTGAGAAGGAGCTTTGTATTCTAATTTGGAACTTTGGATATGAACAGGTGTATTTTCAATGGAAATGGAAAGATCTTGGAGGATTTAGTCTTAGCTGCCCAAGAAGGCGTCTTTGTTAATGTGGATAGTGAATTTGATTTAGAAAATATTGTAGCGGCTGCCAGAATTGCTGGCAAGAAGGTTAATGTTTTACTTCGGATCAATCCTGATGTTGACCCTCAGGTATTTGCCTTCTACATTTAGAATGCAACGTTAAGTCAGATCCTAATTTTTGAACAAATATAATAAATATCTTTTCGGTTGACACTGTTGATCCAATACCAGGAGAAAATAATTTGATTGAGGTAATCCATTGCCTAGAGAATATTTGCCAATTCAGATTAGCTGCTGGTTGGTATGAACCATTTGAATATTGGGATTTAGGATAAGAAACGGGGGCCTTGTAATAATTTTATATGCTATTTTTGTACAGTCGTTGCAAAAATTGGTTGGACTTGATCAGGTTGTGCCATTTATTTTTTCTTCATATCGATGTCCTTTTAATGAGCCAAACCAAGACAATGAGAAACAATGTGTAAGACAATGAGAATGATGTAGTCTATGTTTTACTTTGATTACTTAAATGCTAACTATGGATAATGGTGGCTTCATGTTATATATAGTATTAAATTTCTTTTTGTTTTTGATATCCTATAGGTCCATCCATATGTTGCTACAGGAAACAAAAATTCAAAATTTGGTATTAGAAATGAGAAGTTACAATGGTTTTTGGATGCTGTAAAAGCACACCCAAACGAGTTGAAGCTTGTCGGGGCTCATTGTCATCTTGGGTCAACAATTACCAAGGTATGCCAACCTTTCTCCAATATGTAATTGCACTTTATATGCAAGTATGATGACATAGATTGTGGGGCAAGTACTGATGTATTAATCAATTGCTGTTAACTGGAAAAATCTATATTTCAGTGCCTTGTGGACATACTTCCGATGTTCTAAGCAAATCTCTCTCTCTTATGTTTGTAGGTGGACATCTTCCGGGATGCTGCAGTTATAATGGTCAACTACATTGACCAAATCCGAGACCAAGGATTTGAGGTTGATTACCTAAATATTGGAGGGGGTTTGGGTATAGATTATTATCATGCTGGTGCTGTACTTCCTTCACCAAGGGACCTCATTGGCACGGTGAGAATCTTAATTGTGCATGCTATATCCCATATTAATGTTCTAGCAACATTTTCAGGATGCATTAGTTTCATAACTGATTCACGTATTGTAGAAATGAATAATGTTGATATGCTTGGCTATATTCTGTGTCTCACTCATATCTATTACTAAACTCTTCAAATACTTGTGTGCTCGGTGACTACTACTTCCTAAATAGGATCTATTGACTCTTTGTATTTTAATCATCTTGGTGTCTTGACGGGCAAGGATGGCATCTTTGCTGTAGATAGTATCAATCTGTTGTCTTAATTACTTTCATGTATAGTGCACTGTGGTTCTGCATATATGATAACTTATATTGGCATTGTCCATCATTGTTTTAGGTCCGAGAACTGGTTCTCTCACGTAATCTCAATCTGATCATAGAACCAGGAAGATCACTTATCGCAAATACCTGCTGCCTGGTGAATAGAGTCACTGGGGTCAAAACTAATGGAACAAAAAATTTTGTCGTGATTGATGGCAGCATGGCTGAACTTATCAGGCCAAGTCTTTATGGTGCTTATCAGGTAAATTTGAATGCAGAATCACTAACCTTAGTGCTGAGTGCATTTAACAGCAGGATAATGTGCTTAGAGTTTATTGCATTTGTATCTTCCTTTCTATATTCTAAAAGTTTTTGTTCTCTCAATGTCTACGATTTCTATTGCATAACTGGCATCTTGTCGAGGACTTTCAGTATAGTACTTGGAAAGCATAATTCTATAGCTGCAGATAAAACTAAACTGTTGTTAACATCACATTTTATTATGGCTTTATCCTCTTCAATTTATCCTGAATCAGACTTTTTCTAGATTGTACTTATACTGGTTTATGATTCAAATGTTCTTGGACAAGTTTCTTTCAACTTGGACCCAGTTATTATTAGTTTTGACTAAATCATATCAGTGCCTGTTCATGTTGGATTTACCAACCACTAGATGCTCTAATTTGGTATCATAGCTTACTTTATCACTTGATGTTTATTTCCCATTCTTTAGCTCCCTCTTTCTTCTGATTCACAATAAAGTTGGTTATGCTTTCTTGCAGCACATAGAACTTGTCTCTCCTACTCCTCCTGAGGCTGAAGTGTCAACTTTTGATGTGGTGGGTCCTGTCTGTGAGTCTGCTGATTTCCTGGGAAAGGATAGAGAGCTTCCAACCCCTGATAAGGTAATGTTGTTTCTTTCTCATGGAAGTTTATTGAAAATTCCTCCTTTCATTTCCTGAAAATGTTTTTGTTTTCTAGGGAACCGGTTTGGTAGTTCATGATGCAGGTGCTTACTGCATGAGTATGGCATCAACTTACAATCTCAAGATGCGCCCTCCTGAATACTGGGTACTTCATAGCTTTGAGTGATCATTTTAACACCATTGATATGATCAAATTACTTCCAAATAATGTGACATTTCTTGAATAATGGGTACTTCATAGCTTTGAGTGATCATTTTAGCACCATTGATATGATCAAATTACTTCCAAAAATGTGACATTTGGTTCCACCACTTTACTAAAATCCTTCTTTTATCTAACATGCGGTGAAAGAGTCTGCATCTTAAACTTGGAACATCTCATTGATTAGCTTAACAATCCTCATTGCAAGATTCTGCACTCAACAATCCTTATTTGTTGAATGTTTTCTTGTCCAATGAATTGGTTCTCAATATGTGGATTATTTTGTTTAGGTTGAAGACGATGGATCAGTGGCCAAAATCCGGCACGGGGAGACGTTTGAAGATCATTTGCGGCTTTTCCAGGGTCTGTAATTACAGGCCATATGTTCTTTCTTTAACAAAATGGCCTAGGAGTTGCTTACATTGCAGTTTGAAGTTGCTACTGTTCTCAATTATATTGAAGTTTGCCTATCTCCCCCTCCTCAACATTGACAGATGAATTAATATATTTTGCATCATTGGAAAAGATTTGCTAGAAATAATGGATAAAATGCTAGAAAAGTATTTCTTTAGAAGATAGATGAGTTGAGGAACAGTCGTGTGTATCTGACCATTAGTCAAACGGGATAACGCATTTTGATCTTAGGTGAGTTGAGTTGGTAAGTTGGAGCTGTCATCCTCAGTTTCTGCTCTTTGGATACTATTTTCAAGGGAAGATAAATGCAAGTGATTGTATCTTTCAAGTTTCAATTTCATTTCAGAGATACTCAAATATTTGTCAACAAAAGAATACTGTGGATAGGGCCAGTACAGCATCTGATGAAACTGGATTCTTGGGTAGTTCCAATTCAATGGTTTAAGTACATGCCAATTCAGGTTTGATAATTTAAAAACCTCAGAAAATTTGGAACATTGCAGAAGTGAGCTGTACAACACTTGAAACTGTTGAAAGGTTTAAACTTTTGATGATTTCTTGTCGGTGCATCAGTCAGAACCCTGTGGCCTAACATTTTTTTTCCCAATGTTACGACCAGACAGAACTTCAGAGTTGGTATAGATTCATGATTGTTATACAGAGAATACTAGCTCGATTATATATCCAGCTGAACATATACCATCCTTTGATGTCTCTTCAGATTTGATTTATGGCTTTAAGCCATAGATAAAAGGATAAAAGATGCTGTGTTCTAACATTGTCACCCATGAATGTACAGAAAGGTCTCAGGAATCATTGTTTGTTAGCTTTGGGTCTGAATTTGAGATTCGAGAAGATGCCTCAGAGAAGCAATTTCAGAATCAAAGCATATGTTTCCGTGTAAGAGAATTTAGAATACAATTCTGGCAATCTTGCCATGTCCATACCACATCAAGAGCGTAAATAATTAAATATCATCTTCCAAATTCCCTTAGCTGCAAAATTCATATCCAATATTAACAATGGTGTATTATTTATATTTCTAAATAGCCCTTTTGCCCCTGCTCTAGATTCCAACTTTTTCTGATAGATAACAGAAATTCAATACTTGTACAAATAAGAGTATACCAGATGTACTCTAGAATACAGATTTTTCTTCATGTATTCGAAGCCTCTTTTGCCTGGCAATGAAAGCTTCAACAGTGGACCTGAACTCCTCGTTGCTCATGTTATCTGCAGGATATGACTTCTCTACCTGAGAATCAAGTACAAATAAGAGTATACCAGATGTACTCTAGAATACAGATTTTTCATGTATTCGAAGCCTCTTTTGCCTGGCAATGAAAGCTTCAACAGTGGACCTGAACTCCTCGTTGCTCATGTTATCTGCAGGATAAGACTTCTCTACCTGAGAATCAACACTTCTCCTGAAGGTTTCAGTCACTGCCCTTCTGAGTTCCTTGCAAGGCTTGTTAGATTTCGGTCTCTGAAAGTCTTCTGATCGACTTCTTTGGTAATTCCTGATTCCTGGAGCAGAACAGGTGCTCTCAGTGACACTGAATTCATACCGTTGCCTGCCCTGACTCTTCTCAACAAACTCTTCATAAAGATCGGATTTTGAACTCCTTTCCTTAGAATCATTCCCTGAAAACTGACCCGACTTGGCAAAAAGAGTGACAACTATTACGTTAGCGATCACAAACACAAAGCGAGGACTCAAGAGGATGACTGTTAAATCCTTGAAATACCCTCCAGAGTTTTTGACAGCAACTGGGAGTTGGATTGTAAACCTGGAAACTAAAGCCAGAACAATACAGATTTCGACTACCCTGAAACAATTCGCAATCTTTCTTAGTTGACGATGCTTCTTCATAGCATTTGCCTTCTCAACAGTTACGTTGCAGAAGTTGAACGAATCCATTTACTCTGGCAATTGAGAGATCAGATCAACTGTGAAAGTTCGCATAAAAGATTCAACAACTTGGGTTCTCACTCAAAAGCCTTGGCAAGAGCCATTTCTGCAAGTAGAGAAAAGACTGAAGCTGCCATGAAAACTGCAAATATCAAAGCTGATACGCTGCTGCCTGGAAGCATAGAAACAGAGAGAATACGAGAAAGATAACAAAGAAAAAACAGAACAAGCTGGCTCTTGTTTTCCTAGGCTTTATCGACTAGAAAATGCTGGTGTTGGTCCCTGAAACCTTGAAGGTCCTGGTTCCTGAAACCATGAAGGTCCACAGGTCACAGGTGTGCTATATATAGAGAGTGAAACATGTCAGGCAAATCTTCGTTTCCCAAGTGTTTCATCTTTTAAGTTTTATATTCTCTAGGAAAGGTTCCTTTTACTTTATTCACAATGTGGTAGTTGTGGGATACTTTTCCAAACATTAATATCTTTTTGTTAATTCAATTTTGATGCTAATAAAATACAATTGTGATATTTGTATAATTAATTTTTCAAAATTATGAAAATTCTTTAATTTATATATAATTAAAATTTGCAAATTATTAGAAATATAATATATATTTTTAAATTTAACTATTTAACTTTTTTACTTAATAATTTTAATATAATATTTGTTAAACAAAACGAATAAAACATTACATAAAGATCAATTAAATATTGTTGGCACAAAAATTTAACTCAATTTTTAACTCGAATTAAACTAATAATTTGTTGTAGTATATTTTAATTATTGATTTTAAGTCTGGTTTAAGTTCTAAATTGAATCAATGTGTCAGCAACATTTGATGTGCAATATTTATAATTTAGAAAATTAAAAATTATAAACAAATTGAAAATTTTAAAAGATTAAAAAATTATAATTACTTTAATTATTAAGAAAGTTCATGTCTTTTATCTTAATAATAAAATATTAATTAATATTCCACTACTCTAGAATATCCCCAAGGAAAATGTGTTCTTCATGTGACTTTCTCAAATGTTCCACAACTTCACTCACTTTCTCCAACCTAGTTGGTGTTGGTTTTACCTTTAGTGAAATGCCAAACATATTAAAACTTTATATTGACAATATTATATAGAATATTAGTTTTTCTTTTAGATTGTATGTGGAGCTTGAAATGATAGATAGAAATTATAATAGTTAACAAATATCCACATAAGTTACATTTCCTAATTTTATCTGCAAAATTATTAATTTCTCTATAAATTTGGTTAAAATTAATGTCAGGGGTTAAACTGGTAAGACAAGAAGCTTAAGATTTAAAAGATTCGATTAGTATTAGATCATCATAAATCAGATTAAAGATGAATAAAATTGAAGAATTTGAAATAAAATTGAAGGATATTGTCCTTAACTTAAAGTTTAATTACAAAAAGACTATTAAATACAAATTATCAGTTTATTTTGGTTCATAAAAATTGATTAATTTACGAAAATTGACCTATTAATTAATAAATTGATTAATTTTAACAACAAGAGTTATTAAAATAAATCGAACCGAAAAGTTAAAAATCGAATTAATTCAAAATTTTTAGTGTTTAACAGCTCGAATCGTTTTTGATTTTTTAATCATAGTTAAGAATCTACCAAATAATATTTTTGGAAGTTGTTAAACATCAATTAAAATCCTAATTTTCTTATGCATACTTTCTAGCAAATGTGGACATAGAGACAAACCCACGTGTGAAATTCCCACTGCCATAGAGATGCACCGAGGTGACCCACTTCCATTTATATCAAATTTTCTGTTTCCGTTAGATATTGCTATTATGTATTTACCTTATATAAATATATGGGTGAGATTTAATAAAATAAGGTTGAAATTATTTGAAAGCTTTAGATCTGGATTCATTGACGAATTGAGTTTAATAATATTTGTGGGATTGAATTAAATTCGATTTATACTGTTTAGAATAAATCTATAAATATTATAATTAAATTCAATTACATTGTTTGGAACACAATAAAAATAAATTCAACAACTTCATATGACTTTTTTATCCTTAACTAAAAACAGTATGTAATCGATGTGTGTGTGTTTTGTAGTAATATGTATATTTATGATGTGTATATTTGAAAAAAGAATTTTTAATATCTTGAAAAGAATTGACTCTTTAATTTACACACCAAATTTCAACATTTAAAATATGAATTGAATTCGTAAATAAAATAAAATTTAATTACATGGTTAAATTCAAATTATTTTTTTAATATTTCAAATATATAAATTAAATTTAATTATATAAAATTAATGAATTGAATATAATTTATCCGTGGTCCATGAGTAAGTTAAACTAAGGAGTTAATGTGATTTCTTACACACTAAGAAAGTACCACTGCGTAGTGTAACCACGTGTTTGCTGCGTTTAATTCAAAGCCTTTTTGTTTCTCTACTTGTAGACCCACCACCAACATGAGAGCCTTCTTTTTCCTTTTTAAAGGGTAGTTCAGTTGCCAAATCAACTCAAAAATTTTAGACTTGAGTTGTGTTATTTTTTTTTTAATTTTTTAATATTATATTTTGATATAAATATATAATATTTAATTTTAAAATGTTATAATAAAGGATAAATTTGCAATAACTTTTCCTATATATAAAAAATGGGAAAAATCTATTTTATTATTTTATATATCCACTCAATTTATCAATTTTTAAATAATAAAAATTGTTCCTATTCAAAACATAAAAAACAAAATTATCTCTTTGATGAGTTGTATAATAATTGAAATTGTAATAATACCCAAAAAATAAGAATCTATGTAATAAATTTATAGATTGAGTCAAAACTTTAGATAAAGGTTTTTTTCTATGTTATTATACTTTAAAAAGAAACTATTTTTTACTAATTTAAAAATATAATATTAAAAGTGAAGATAGCTATTTCTGAATTTTTTAAAATTTTTAATAAATAATTTATTTAAAATATACAATTTATAGAATATTATATAGATCCAACAATTTTAATGTTACTTTTATGGTGAATTAATTAATAATGCTGATTTAATTATAGGAAAATTTTCAAGAAATTTTAATTTGAATGTTTCAAATATATAATTAATGTAGATCTATCGGAAACATTTTCTCCATTAATTAGGGGTAAAGTTACATATATCGTAACCTTTACGGACCTTACGTGAAGCACGACTTCCATTAAAATGTTGTTGATATTGGCTTGATTTAGGGGAACAACAGCGGTTGATATCTTGCTGAAATCAACTTACTGAAATGATAAATACTTATTCTCAATAAGTACTTATATGTTTGGAATTATTGATTTGGTAATTGCTGAAACGTAAAAATAGGTACTTGGCAAGTGCGGTTATGGTTATTGAAAAGAGATCAAATGACTAAAAAACCAATTGATTTAATAAATTATTAATTGATGTATAAATAATTAAAAATATATTATTAGTCATATAAATTTAAAATTATAAATAATAAAATATTAAATTAAAATAAG
>JAOQMS010000179.1:41487027-41501886 GCA_027563885.1 Erythroxylum longipes | reverse complement strand
ATTTCAGCTAGTCTCTGTTTTTGTGATTCCTTGAATCTAGGAGCAGTTATTTGGAGTCTGTTTGCAAAGGCCTTTAAAGGTTGACCGTTTAATAAGAAAAAGACACTACGGTTCTTTGCGACATCTATCAACTTCTAGCTCTATCATTCTTGAAACTTCAATGGCTTTATCCTCTTCAATTTATCCTGCATCAGATTTTTTCTAGATTGTACATATACTGGTTTATGATTCAAATGTTCTTGGACAAGTTTCAACTTGGATCAGTTATTATTAGTTTTGACTAAATCATATCAGTGCCTGTGCGTGTTGGATTTACCAACCCCTAGATGCTCTAATTCGGTAGCATAGCTTACTTTATCACTTGATGTCTTTCGCATTCTTTAGCTCCATCTTTCTCTTGATTCACAATAAAGTTGGTTATGCTTTCTTGCAGCACATAGAACTTGTCTCTCCTCCTCTTCATGACGCTGAAGTGTCAACTTTTGATGTGGTGGGTCCTGTCTGTGAGTCTGCTGATTTCCTGGGAAAGGATAGAGTGCTTCCAACCCCTGAAAAGGTAAATCTTGTGGCTTTTTGGTGGAAGTTTATTGAAAATTCCTGCTTTCATTTCCTGAAAAAGTTTTTTTTTAGGGAACCGGATTGGTAGTTCACGATGCAGGTGCTTACTGCATGAGTATGGCATCAACTTATAATCTCAGGATGCGCCCGCCTGAATACTGGGTACTTCATAGCTTTGAATGATCATTTTAACGCCACTGATATGATCAAATTACTTCCAAGTAATGTGAATTTTGGTTCCACAGCTTTCCTATAATCCTTCTTTTATCTAATATGCGGTAAAAGAGTCTGCATCTTAAACTTGGAACATCTCATTGATTAGCTTAACAGAGCGCTTATTTGTTGAATGTTTTCTTGTCCAGTGAATTAGTTCTCAATATTTGGATTATTTTGTTTAGCTTAAAGAAGATGGATTAGTGGCCAAAATCCCGCATGGGGAGACATTTGAAGATCATTTGCGGCTTTTCCAGGGTCTGTAATTACAGGACATATGTGGCCTCTTTAACAAAATGGCTCTGGAGTTGCTTACGTTGCAGTTTGAAGTTGCTATTGTTCTCTATTATACTGAAGTTTTCCTATCTCCCCCTCCTCGACCTTAGCAGATGAACGGTATAGTTTGCATCATTTGAAAATGTTGGGAAATATTCCTAGGTGTTAATGACTCCTAAAAGTGAGCTAAATGAGATCAATTAGAATATTATGTACAACTGTTATTTTCCTAAAATAGCTCATTGTATTCTTAATATACTTTTACCTATGTATTGACTGTTAAAGGAATAATATATACACCCGTTCAGCTTATATATTTGCATGGTATCAGAGCATACCTGATCAGACCTAAACCCTAGCCGCCGCCAACTTTCTCTAATCTTACCCATCTATATCAACCATGCTCGACATCTCTAAATCCTCTAACTCATATGTTCAAACACCTCCATCTTATAATCCTATCTCATATTCTTATTCCGTTCAGATCACTACCATACGATTGAATGGAGAAAATTTTCTTTGCCAGTCCCAATCAGCTACAATGTACATCCATGATAGAGGCAAGATTGGATATTTGACTAGCGACAAGAAGGAATTAGTTGTTGATGATCCTGCACACAAAATATGCGATACTGAAAATTGTATGGTTATGACTTGGTGAATTGTATGGAAGAGGATATCAGCTCCAACTACATGTGTTACCACACAGCTAAGAAGTTATGAGATAATGTGAATCAGATATATCTTGATTTGAAAAACCAGACTCAAGTGTACAAACTGACTAAATTAGGCGAGATCCACCAAGGTGAGGACATTGTTACCAAATACTTTAATTCTCTGAAACGTTTGTGACAAGACTTAGATTTATTTAATGACTATGAATGGAAATCCCCTGATGACAGTAACCATTATCGGAAAATAGTAGAGGATAATTGAATTTTCAAGTTCTTGACTGGTTTTAATGTTGAGTTTGATGAGGTTAGAGGCAGGATTATTGGGAGACAAACACTCCTATCCATTGGAGAAGTCTTTGAAAAAATACGATGTGAAGAGAGTAAACAGCTTGTGATGCTTGTTAGACGAAATCCTAAACCTACTATTGAAAACTCAGCCTTGGTCACTAGGAATGCTACTAACTGTGCTAAAAAGATTGAGGAGACGTGACAGGAAATAAAGGCACTAGTTTGGTGTGACTACTGTAATAAAGCTTGTCATACCTATGAAAAAAGTCAGAAACTCTATAGAAAACCTGCAAATTGGAAGGGATCTCATGAAAGAAAATTTAATAAAACTCCATCAGCCCGTGAGGTAGATTATGGACAATTCACTCAAGAGTAGATTAACCACATCTTGAAGTTGATGAAACCCAAATCTGAGCCCTCAAGTGCTCCCAATGCATTTGTTGCGCAAACAAGTAGTGATTTTAATGCCTTGTCATGCTCCTTCCCAACAATTCCGCTCCTTGGATCATTGATTCAGGAGCTTTTAACCATATATAACCAATTCTTCTGATTTATTTCATACTTAAAACCTTTGTTCTGGCCATGAAAAAATTCATATAGCAGATGGGTCATTTTCTACTATAGCTGGAAAAGGTCCGATCACTCTATCTTCTGATATCTACCTTAAGTTTGTCCTTCATGTTTCTAAACAAGCTTATAATATGCTATTTGTGAGCAAACTAACTCGTTACTCTAATCGTACCATTACGTTTTTTTATTCGCATTGTATTTTCTAGGAATAGACTTCAAGGAAGATGATTGGTAGTGTTAAGTTGATAGATGGTCTCTACTACTTTGTTGATGACTACTTGAAGAATAAAGAAACTCATGACTTAAGTAGTATTTGTTCTACCCCTGATAAAAAACATATTTTACTTTGGCATAATAGATTAGGACATCCTAGTTTCTCATATCTCATAAGACTATTACCTCATTTGTTTAAATCTATGAATTGTTCAAAATTTTATTGTTAGCATTGCATTTTATCCAAAGTCACAAGACATTTTATCCAAAAACTATAAGACTATTTACCCGGCAAAACCATATCAACCATCTAAACTGTTTTACTTAATTTATAGTAATGTTTGGGGTTCATCCTGTGTTAAAACCTTTTCTAGAAAAAAATAGTTTGTAACTTTTATCAATAATCATACTCAATTATGTTGAGTCTATTTTATGCATGAAAAATGTGAAGTTGCTCAAGTCTTTCAAAACTTTTATACCATAACTGAAACTCAATTTTACACGTACACATTGTCTCTGCTCAAGATTCCTACCTTTTCTTATAGATAACACAACTCTAGAATACAGATTTCTCTTCATTTATTCGAAGCCTCTTTTGCCTGGCAAGGTTCAACATTGGACCTAAAGTCCTCGTTGCTCATGTTATGCTGAGGATAAGACATCTCTACCTGAGAATCAACAGGTCTCCTGAAGGTTTCAGTCATTGCCATTCTGAGTTCCTTGCAAGGCTTGTTAGATTTTGGTCTCTGAAAGTTTTCTGATGGACTTACTTTGGTAATTCTTGATTCCTGGAGCAGAACAGGTGCTCTCAGTGACACTGAATTCATATCGTTGCCTGCCCTCACTCTTCTTAACAAATTCTTCATAAAGATCGGATTTTGAACTCCTTTCCTTAGAATCTTTCCCTGAAAACTGACCCGACTTGGCAAAAAGAGTGACAACTATTACGTTACCGATCAAAAACACAAAGCGAGGACTCAAGAGGATGACTGTTAAATCCTTGAAATACCCTCCAGAGTTTTTGACAGCAACTGGGAGTTGGATTGTAAACCAGGAAATTAACTAAAGCCAGAACAATGCAGATTTCGACTACCCTGAAAAATTCGCAATCTTTCTTGTTTGACGATGCTTCTTCATAGCATTTGCCTTCTCAACAGTTACGTTGCAGAAGTTGAACGAATCCATTTACTCTTTGGCGATTGAGAGATCAGATCAACTGTGAAAGTTGATCTGATGTTGTCAAATGTTCCGCAACTTAACTCACTTTCTGGGAACCTAGTTGATGTTGGTTAGTGAAATGCTAAATATATTAAAACTTTATATTGACAATATTAAATGAATGTTAGTTTTTCTTTTTTAGGTAAAATGATTAATGAATTAACCTTAAATTTATTTACAAAAGAACCTCTATAATTTTTTTTATATCATGAATTTCTCAAATTTTAGTAATAAATTTTTATCCTTATAATATATTAACTAATAAATTATATTTATCAGTTTCTATTTTATATATCCACTCATTTTATCAATTTTTAAATAATAAAAATGGCTCCTATATATAAATATATATAACGGAAAAGAAAGAATCTATTTTATATATCCACTCAATTTATCAATTTTTAAATACTAAAAATTGTTCCTATTAAAAACAGAAAATACAAAAATATCTCTATGATGAGTTGTATAATAATTGAAATTTTAATAATAACAAAAAAAAGAATCTATGTAATAAATTTATAGATAGAGTTTCTATGTTAATATACTTAAAAAAAGAGACAATTTTTTACTAATTTAGGAAAATATATATTAAAAGTGAAGATAGCTATTTCCGTAAATTTTCAACATTTTTAATTAATAATTTATTTAAAATATATAATTTATAGGATATTACATAGACCTAACAATTTTAATGTTTAAATACAAGAATAATGTTTCTATTGTCTTGTGGTGTTATTTTACCGAAGTATTTTGTCGTACACTTGAAAATAGCTCAAAAAGTTTAGAGAGCATTTGGATAATGAGTTTATATCTATCTTTTCCGGTTGAAATCACACATAAAAATGACATTAATATAAATGAACAAAATAACATTTCCATTTTTTATCGGGAGAAGCATATCTTTTGAAACTGGAATAAATTTTCCTTGACATCTAATATAACGCATGAAAAGATCTTTGACCAAACATAGGTTAGCCGAAAAATCATTAGCAAAGACTTGTATAAACTGTTCTATCTTTTCATAAAAATCTATTCGCTCATGAAGGAATCGAGAAAACATTGATCGTAAATAAAAGACTTTGTTACGAAGAAAAATGATTTAAAGGAGCTTGTGTTTAAGAAGTACTTGTTTGGTTTATGATTCTTGATGCTTTACATCTAAAGCTAAAGATTAAAACTCTATAGTTATTAAAAGCTATCATTTTTTTCTTTATTATTCAAAGCTTGGAAAAGTTACTTTCTATGGTGAATTAGGCATTTTTCCATTTGAAAAACTAGGCTTCGATCTAATAATGTTGATTTAACTTTATTTAATTATTCAAAAATTTCAAGAATCTGAAATTTGAATATCTCAAATATATAATTCATGTGGGTCTATCATAAACAATCTATCTTTTAATTAGAAATAAGGTTGCGTACTATTGGACCTCTCCAAATTTTATGTCCAACGGGACTTTCACTAGAATGTTGTTATCACCAATCACACGGTCTCCTAAAAATATAAAATAGCAAGGGGTGAGCTGCCTATTCAATAAGAGTAACCGACCATATCCTTAAAATCAAGTAACTCAATAAATAATTATAAGACTTAGCCAACCAATTAAATTATACCTTTAATATGTATATACATAACAATGATCAGATTAATACAAACAGTTAACAAACATCTAGAAAATTTTACCACATAATGATTAACACAAATATTCCCGAGCCCAACTTAACCTAGTAGGCTTACATTCAATGATTTATCGGCTCATTTCATCACATCATAATCTCTCACTAAGTGGAAACGTAATTAAATTTATAAATATCAGAGCAGAAAATTTGAGAGAAAATGAAGAAGAGGGAGCTGTTTTCATTGGTGTTTATTTGTATTTTACATCAGATAACTATCTTTTATACAACTTAATGGTTATATGTTGGATTGTTTTATTTGTGGGCTTAACAATAATATTCTACTAAATCACGCATGGCAATCTAGCCCGAGTCGAAATCAACAAGGCAAGCCCTAGCTGACTGGGCCACGAGTTGGATGGGCTCAGGCTAGGGTTGTCTGGCCCGGCCTGACTCGTGATCTGATCGAGAGTGACAAAACGATGTCAATTTTTGAAATTTTTTAAGCCACGAGCCGACCCAAGCTGAACATGTCATGGACGAGCCAGACCTTACTAATGTTCTTTTAATCAGGATGTTAATTAAAATTACGAATTTTATTTTGATAAGATTTAATTGAAATAAAATTATTTAAATTAAAATTAAAATTAAAAATTTCTTATTCTTACTAACAATAATTCTTGATTAAGAATTAATGTCAATATTTCATAAAACACCAAATAATTAAAACTTATACATCAATCTTTAGATTAAATATTTGTAATCTATTGAGAATAATACATAATCCAATACCTAACTGTTAGTATTTAATGCGGAAATTAACACACAAACCTAAGATTAATTGAATCCATCTCAAAAATAAGAATTGATTACATACCGTTTGAAGAACACGCAGCCATATTAAATCGATAAATTCCCTTTAATTGATAAGCCTTAAATTCTTAATCTCTTAATTCTTCTCTTTATCTAATTTAATACACAGAATTTTTTCTTTAAATGATGGAAAGGAACAACGACATAAAGGGATTATGTATCTTTCTTTTATAGATAGGATAAGGGGACCAAGAATAACCGTTCATATTTGAAAGTGTTATTCTAATAACTATTTTTTAATATATACCTACTCCATCAAAGGGTAAATATCCTTACAACAGTTATTAGTTATTTTGGGCATTCTTTTAATTAGCTAAACTTTTATAACTGGGTAACAATTAAAACACTAGGTTAGTGGGCCACCCACTTAATTTAACATGGAAATAACATTCTCCCACTTGGCCCACTAAACCGAACTATAATATATATACTTTTATATAAAAATATATATTGAAAAACATGTTTGACACACGTGATCACAATTTCAACGAACTTAGCCAATACGCCCAAAATCATATACCATAATACTGAATCAGCTTAGATCATAAACGCTAGTCATGGCAGTCACATAACTATAACGTCATGTTTCCTTCCATGCACCACACATCAATAACCCTTACTAACCTAATCCTTAATGCCAAACCAGCCCCTATAATTTGTCTTGTTAGGACAATTCTTGTTTATCAAATAATAAAACGTGCACCCATAATTAAAAACAAGAATAAACAGAAACAATCTTTAATGCACAAATTGTCAATTACATAACCTCCATTCATTATCATATATATTATGGATTCCTCAAAAGACACGTCCTCATAACATGTTCCAAATGCCTTTGGAGGTAATCCTTTAGTTAATGGATCAGCAGCCATAAGTGTGGTTCTAATATTTTCAATTGACACTTGTTGTTTCTAGACTCTTTCTTTAACAATTAAATACTTTAAATCTATGTGTTTTGATCCATTAGAAAATTTCTCATTCTTAGAGAAGAAAACGATTGCGGTGTTATCACAATATATTCTTAGTGGTTTAGCAATAGAGTCGACAACACTAAGGCCTAAAATAAAATTCTGCAACCACAAAGCATAACTTAAGGCTTCAAAACAAGTAACAAATTCGACTTCCATTGTGGATAAAGCGGTAATTTATTGTTTTTCACTCTTCCACGATATTGCCCCATTTGCCAATTTAAAGACATATTCTGAAGTTGACTTTAAGCTATCGAGACAACCACCATAATCAGAATCTGAGTAACCGACAACTTCTAAATGTTCTAATATTTTATATGTGAGCATATAGTCCTTTGTTCCTTGTAAGTACCTCATAACCTTCTTTGCAGCTTTCCAGTGTTCGAATCCTGGATCACTTTGATATCTTCCTAACGTACCAATAGCAAAGTTGACATCTGGTCTAGTACAAGTTTAAGCGTACATCAAACTCCCTACAACTGATGCATAAAGAATTTTCTTCATTTACTCCCTTTCTATATTATTCCTTGGACACTGCATTTTACTTAATTTGTCACCTTTCAATATAGGTGCAATACCCTCTGAACATGACTGCATATTGAATCTCTCTAAAATTCGATTAATATATCCTTTCTGAGACAAACTTAAAACTCCTCGAGATCGATCCTTAAACATCTTGATGCCAATAATATAGTTTGCCTCACACATATCAACCATTTGAAAATTTTTAGAGAGATATTCCTTGGTTTCACGTAACAAACCAAGATCACTGCTAGCAAGCAAAATATCATCCACATACAGTATCAAAAATATAAACTTGCTCCCACTAACTTTTTGATATATAAACTGATCAACAGCGTTTTCCTTAAATCCGAAAGATGTAATGATATCCTTGAACTTAATATACCATTGTCTGGAAGCTTGTTTAAGACCGTAAATGGATTTCTTTAATTTGCAAACTAGGTGTTCATTACCTTTCTTTGTGTACCCCTCAGGTTTTTCCATATAAATATCCTCATCCAAATTCCCATTTAAAAATGCAGTTTTCACATCCCTTTGATGCAGCTCTAAATCAAAATGAGCTATAACTGCTATGATGTTTCTAAGTGAATCCTTATTGGAAACTGGAGAGAAGGTATCTCTGTAATCAATACCTTCCTTTTAAGTGAATCCTTTAGCCACAAGTCTGGCCTTAAATCGTTCGATATTGCCTTTAGCGTCGCACTTTGTCTTAAAAACTCATTTACAGCTGAGGAGTTTACAATTATTAGACAATTTGACAAGATCCCAGACACCGTTATGGGCCATATAATTCAACTCTTCATTTATAGCTTCCATCCATTTACTAGAATCATCACTTTCCATGGCTTGTGAAAATGAAACCGGATCCTTCATTATCCCAATATCAAAGTCAGATTCCTGTAGATACACCACATAATCATTTCAAATGGCAGATCTCCTCTCTCTTTGAGATCTCCTCAAAGGTGCCAGTTGTGGTGGCTCTACATTATTTTCAATCGCAATATTTTTTTTGGGGTAATGAATCATCTCTATTATGTTGTTCATGTACCTTTACTTGTTCAACAAGTTGAAGGGAAACAGTTTGTTGAGGTAAAAAGGGTGGTGGGATATCCACTCTTATCTCCTCAATATCTACCTTTCTTGGTTCATTGTAAAAAGGGTGGTGGGATATCCACTCTTATCTCCTCAATATCTACCTTTCTTGGTTCATTAGTCCCACTGATTTCACCATTCTCTAAGAATCTAGCATTACCAGTTTCAACTATTCTCACACTGTGGTTAGGACAGTAAAATCTATACCCTTTTAATTTATCTGGATAGCCAATAAAATATCCAGATACCATTCTTGAATCAAGCTTTTTCTCTTGTGGGTTATAGATTCTTGCCTCTGTTGGACAACCACGTATATGTATATGTCTCAAACTAGGTTTCCTACCAGTCCATAACTCAAAAGGAGTTTTTAGAACTACCTTACTAGGAAATCTGTTCAAGATATAGATTGTGGTCTTTAAGGCTTCACCCCACAATGAAATTGGTACAGAAGCGTAACTCATCATACTCCTAACCATTTCTATTAATGTGCAATTATGCCTTTCAACAACACCATTCTGTTGTGGCGTACCAGGCATTGCGTACTGAGCACGAATGCCACGCTTTTCAAGGAATTTGGCAAAAGGACCAAGATTTTGTCTTGATTCATCATATCTACCATAATATTCACCACCTCGATCTAACTTCACAATTTTAATCCTTTTATCTAATTGTCTCTCGACTTCTGTAATGTACATCTCAAAGATGTCTGTAGCCTGAGACTTTTCATGAATTAGATAAACATAACCATAACGAGACAGATCATCTATAAAGGTGATAGAATATTTTTTCCAGTAAAACATGGGATAAATAGTGGTCCACAAATATCCGTATGAATTATCTTTAGAAGCTCATTACTTCTTATGGCACCTTTCTTTATATGTTTTATTTGCTTTCCCTTTATGCAATCCACGCATACCTGAAAATCAATAAAGTCAAGATTTTGTGAAATCCTGTCCTTCACTAATCTCTCAATTCTTTCCCTAGAGATATACCCTAGTCTTCTGTGCCACAGGATTAAAGAATTTTCATTAATTAAGCCACATTTTGAACCAACATTTAAATGCAGGGTCATCAAAGCTTGTAAAAATTCATGGTCCAAGGAAATTTTATATAAACCATCACATAAAATACCATAACCAATTGTAACAGAATTTAACAACAAACTTGATTGTCCATAACTGAATAAAACAAAATATCCAGCAATATCTAATTTAGATAAAGAAACTAAATTCCTAGAAATTGAAGGTACATAAAAGGTATTAAGAAGATCCATTTGATGACCAGTCTCTAAGAACAAGCAATAGGTGTTGACAGCTACCACTTTTACTTGGAGACGATTTCCCATACAGAGGAAATTTTCACTTTCCTTCGGTTTCCTAGTTGTAAGGAATCCCTACATTAAATTAGTCACATGAGTTGTGGCTTCTAAATCAATCCACCAAGTATTTGAAGGTACTTCAGCAAGATTAGATTCATAATATACAAAAGAAAGATTTGTACCTATCTTTTCAAACCAAGTCTTGCGCTTGTTACAGTTCTTCTTCACATGTCTTTTCTTGCCATAAAAGTATCAACTTACTGTGAATTTTTCATCTTGACTCTGGCTACATTCCCTAGGTCCACTTTTCTTCGGTGGAAAGTTCTTTGTTTTTCTAAATTTTCCTTTCTTCTTCATGACTCCATGAGATATAGCAAGAGCAAGATTATGTCTTTCTTGTCTTAATCTCACTTCCTCCTTAATGCATTTACTGGTAAGCTCATTTAAGTTCCACTGATCACTGTTAGTATTATCTTGAATGGAGCAAACTGTGATAGAAGTGAGCTAAGAACAAACTGTACCAAAAAGGACTCATCCATACTCATACCTAGTGCCTTATGCTTTGCAACCTTTTCGGTCATGTTCAAAATATACTGCTGAATACCTTTCTAACCATCATATTTCATGGTGGTCAATTCTGCCATCAATGTGCTTGCAAGGGACTTATCGGCGCATTTGAAGCGCTCCTCAATAGATTTAAGAAATTTCGAGGCTGACTCGATTTGAGGGAGAGAGGTCTTGAAATTATTGGCAATGTTCATTCTCATAAACATCAGACTGAGTCTATTTGATTTTGTCCAGGCTGACTCGATTTGAGGGAGAGAGGAGGGTATCCATAGCCCCAGTGATTGCTGAGGCAACTATAGGGCAGGATAGCGAGCCCTTTCCACCTCAGATGCCTGAACCTTCTCTCCCTCAAACACAAGTACCTAATCCGTTTGATACCAAAATGTTTCAAGCCTTTGCTCAGGCTTTTGTGCAAGCGACGGGTCAAATGCCATCCACGTCTACTTCAACCCCATCCAAGAAAGGAAGACAATTTGATAAGCTGAGAAAGTATGGTGCTGTGGACTTTTATGGAACAACTGACCCTGAGGAAGTGGAGACTTGGTTAAGGAAGACGGAACGAATTTTGGAGCAGATGATTGTGAAGATGAAGAAAAGACGGTGTATACTGCGAGCTTACTACAGGATGATGCCTTGCATAGATGGGAAAGTGTACCAGGGAGCTAGTTTAAGTCACCAGTGTTAACACGGGCTAATTTCCAAGCTACCTATAAGAAGAAGTATCTGTTCGAGGTGTATATTCAACAAAAGCAGAGGGAGTTTTTGAGTCTCACATAGAGGGAGATGACGGTGAGTGACTATGAGCGTAGGTTTACCCAATTATCCAGATATACAGTCGAGTTGATGAAAAGTGAAGCAACTAAGTACCGACGATTTGAAACAGGTTTGCATTTGGCCATCAAAGAAAAATTGGTAGTGTAAAATTTTTGCGACTGTCAACAGTTGGTAGAGGGTTCCCTGAGGATTGAAAATGTGGAGAACATAAAGAGTGCAGTGAATAGAAAGAGAAAGGGAAGAGAACAACTAAGTAGGGGAGGTAGTATGCCTGTGTTAGGAAGGAGTGCCAAGACTTTCCCTACATTGTTTGAGGTTCAAAGCAGTGGCTCAAGTAGACCCAAACTGACGATAACTATTTCTCTTCAAGCCTCAACTGTAGGAGGAGGCAGAAGAGGAGAGGGGAACAAGCTATCCTTTCCAAAATGTGATCATTGCAGCAAATTCCATAAAGGGGAGTGCTATTAACTGACTGGAGCTTGCTTTATTTATGGAGAGAGAGGGCACATGGCCAGAGATTGTCCACAGTATGCTAAACAGGCGAGAATTCAGAGGCAAGATTCAAAGAGGATTGAGACTGTGGAATTTAAGTCTGTAACTGAAGCGGGTAGTTCTAGTGTAGCCAAGAAGGTAAATCCTCCAGGAAGACTGAAGGGGCAAGCACCAGCTAGAGTATTTGCAATGACGAGGAAGGAAGTAGAAACAGCTCCAGAAGTTGTGAATAGTACAGTTAAATTATTTCATAATGATGTTATTGTTTTAATTGATCCGGGGTATACACATTCATTTATTTCATCAAGTATGATTTTGCATGATAGAAATTTGAGTTTCCTTGATAGTCCTTTGATAGTTAGTACCTCGATTGGTCATCATGTCATTGTTGGTCATGTTTATTGAGGGTGTGAAATCCATGTTAGTGAGGTAACATTAGTGGTGGATTTAATGCCATTAGAAATGAAAGGGTTGGATGTGATTTGGCATGGATACCTTAGAAAAATATATTACTAACTTGAATTGTAAACAGAAGACAGTAGAGTTTGTGCTAGAAAAAGGCGAAAAGGTAGTGTTTGTGGGAGATAAGAGAGCAAGTCCATCTAAATTTATTTAAGCTCTAACAGCAGAGAAAATGAGGAAGAAGGGGAATGAAGCATACTTGGCATATGTGGTAGACACGAAAGCAGATGAAGAAAAGTTAGAAAATATTCCAGTAGTAAAGGAATTTCCAAATATCTTTCTAGAGGAATTACCAGGACTACCACCGTACAGAGAGATTGAGTTCACCATAGAGCTTCTTCTAAGCACTGCACCAATCTCTATTCCACCTTATAGAATGGCTCCAGTAGAATTGAAGGAACTCAAAGAGCAATTAGAAGAATTATTAGAGAAAGGTTTTATTAGGCCTGGCTCTTCGCCTTGGGAAGCTCCTGTTCTTTTTGTTAAAAAGAAAGATGGATCCTTGAAGATGTGTATGGATTATAGGAAGCTAAATCATGTCACTATTAAGAATAGATATCCCCTCCCACGCATAGATGATTTATTTGATCAACTACAAGGAGCAAAATTCTTCTCCAAGATAGACTTAAGATCGAGTTATCATCAATTGCGAATAAAGGAGTCTGATGTGCTAAAGACTGCTTTCAGAATACGATATAGGTATTTTGAGTTATTGGTTATGCCCTTTGGATTAACTAATGCTCCTGCAGCCTTTATGGATTTAATGAACAGAGTCTTTAAGCCTTTCCTAGACCAGTCTATCATAGTCTTTATTGATGATATATTAGTTTATTCTAAAAGCGACAAAGAGCATGAAGAACATTTAAGGATTGCCTTGGAGACACTGAGAAAGAAAGAGTTGGATGCCAAATTTGATAAATGTGAATTTTGGCTAAGAGAAGTGGCATTTCTTAGGCATGTTATTTTAGAAAAAGAAGTACATGTTGATCCACAAAAAATAGAAGCTGTTGTAAAATAGGAAGCACCCAAGAATGTAGCAAAAGTGAGGAGTTTCTTGAGATTAGCTGACTACTACAGAAGATTTATAGAAGGCTTTTCCATTATAGCAGCTCCACTCACAAAATTGACAAGGAAGGATCAGAAGTTTGTATGGACAGAAGAATGTCAGAAGAGTTTTGAGGAACTGAAAAAGAAACTCACAACTACACCAATTCTGACTTTGCCTTTTGGTAATGAGGGATATACAGTATATAGTGATGCTTCAAGGAAAGGATTAGGATGCGTGTTGATGCAAGGAGATAAAGTGATTGCATATGCTTCTAGACAATTAAAGCCTTATGAAATGAACTATCCCACGTATGACATAGAATTGGTTGCTATAGTCTTCGCATTGAAAATATGGAAACATTACCTATATGGAGTCACCACCAAGATATTTACAGACCACAAGAGTCTTAAATATTTGATGAGTCAGAAAGAGTAAAATTTGAGGCAAAGAAAGTGGTTAGAATTATTGAAAGACTATGATTTGATGATAGACTGCCACCCGGGGAAAGAAAATGTAGTAGCAGATGCACTGAGTAGGAAATCTACTATGACATATGTGAAAACGCTCTATATACCTTTGTTGAGGGAATTAGCCAAGCTTAAGGTGAAGTTGAGATAAGTTAAAGCTAGTGGTATATTGGCTAATTTTATAGTAAGGCTAGTATTGAAGGAAAAGATAAAAGAATTGCAGGAACAAGATGAACACTTGAGCAGGCTCAGAGAAGGAATTAAAAATGGTAAGCCTTCGGAAATAGAAGTAAGAGAAGATGGACTGATGGTGGTAGGAAATAGACTATGTATTCCAGATAAGCAATAGTTAAAGGATGAAATTTTGGATGAGGTGTCAAACCCCGTTTCCAGAGTCTAACTCTTACTTGCTCTGATACCATATCTGTTAGACCTGTTTCCGGATTCTGACTCTTACTTGCTTGCTTGCTCTGATACCATACACTGTCGGGCCCCTTTATCGGAGTCTGACTTTTGCTCTTCATGCATGCTCTGATACTATAACTGTCAGACCCCGCTTTCGGAGTCTAACTCTTTCATGCATGCAGACTATCGTAATACGTAAGTTATCACCCAACGATAACACCTTGATCACTTTCGGATTTTCTTCTCA
>JAOQMS010000179.1:41465182-41479989 GCA_027563885.1 Erythroxylum longipes | reverse complement strand
TTAATCTCAAATCACAGGATATGATAACCTAGTGGACAATCATTGAATTAGAACCCATACTATGCACAAGTTGCTGCTTATAATATCTGATCATGTTCCACTGAAGCTGACCAATTCTATTACTTTCATACATGTCACGTGAAATTTTTGTCAACTAGCAAAATTCATACTCTTATTAATTTAATTTAAGGACTGATTTTTAAAATATTGTTAGTAAAACCCGTCAAACAACAAGTGCTGATTCTTGGGAGAGATCACGTGGACCCTAGTTGTCAAGATCATGGGCTGTTGTTGAGTGTATTTGAGTAACGAGAGCCGTCGGTTCATGGGGTTAGGTGAAACTGTAAAGTGTGTCCAAAATCTGCAGATAAACTAGCACTCCCGTCTTCTTGTTTGGACTTCCATAACTGGGGCCCAACCTAAATTCCAAATCAGTGTCTTTCTTCTTTTCATGAATAATAGAAAAGGACAAGGGAAGATAATTTAAAATATCTTATCATTTTGAGATTTTAAAATTTTTCAATTTAATAATAAATTTATGAAAATTTATAAAATTCAAATTAAAATATTTTTATTCATATAACTAAACAGTAAACACCACGTAATCTTTAACTTAATTTGTATAAAATTTTTAAAAATTAATTATTAAATTAAAAATTTTTTAACACCAAATTAAAAACTTATAGGGAATTAAAAACTGTTTAATTGGTTATTCTAAAAAATAAAATTGAATAACTTGTTTGAGATCAATATCATAATTAATAAACAAAAGTTTTCAACAAATTTTTAGAGAATTGTCAAATTAATAATAATTAAAAATATATCAACCAATACAAATCAAAATTAAAAATATGATGATTTTTTTAGAAGAATTTGATTTTTTCCCTTTACTAAGAATTTTTATATGGTCATTAAATATAAGAATGGTAATGGACTGACCATGTACTTAAATTCAAGTATTTTCAACGAATTGACTTATTAGTCAGGCCCAAATCGACCCAATACTTAACTATTTTGTGCAAAACGAATAAGAGTTGAGTGTTGGGTATGGTTAACTCTGGACAGCCAAAGCTCAGATCTAATTAAAAGAGACGTTATTTTATGCTTTTGATTTTAAAAAATTATTTAAAAAATTGACAAGGCTGACTCATGGGTCGGGATATTGTCATCTCTAATTAAATGTTATTTAATTCAAATATAACTATTTTTGACTCTTTTACAGAAAATATCACATCCCAATCTGTGTTTTGTTTTCCTACTTCCAACCAAGCAAGAGAGAGCAATTTGTAAGAAATGACAACAACATTTGACAAGTGGATCCAAGCCATGGGATGTTCCTCCACTGAAAGCACAAATACATCCAGATTTGTCAGTAGGATGACATTTAGGTTCATACTCTATTCAATCTAATTTCTAAATCAATAAGTAAATTTTGAGTTAAATAAAATTTAAATTCAATTCAGAGTTAATGTTTAAGATAATATTGAATTCGAAAAATTTTAATTTGATTCGAATTAAAACAATATTATTTTGTTCAGAAATCAAAATTTTGAGACTGAACTAATTATTTGAAATTGTATTATTTTAATCAAAATTTCAATCATCAACAAGTTAAAATTAATGTTTTAAATATTAAACCCGAATTTAAATTGGTAAATAAGAAGCTTAAAGTTTAGAAAATTGACCTAGTATTAGACTATTATAAAATTAGTTAAACACAAATAAATTATAGAATTTGAAATATGCTTGAAGTTTAATTAAAAAATTGATTGATAAATAACAATTTATTTATTTATTTAAGTTTATAAGAATTTATTAATTTTAAAAAATCTACTGATTAATTAATTAAATGATTTAAAAAAAATAAAATTTATTAAAGTAAATTTAATAAAAAAATTAAAAATTAAACTAAAAAATGATCAACTTAAAATTTTTACTATTGAATTGACTGAACTGACTGAATATTTTAATCATCGGTTAAAATTAAACTTTGACCAAACCGATTACAAACTCTAGTGGTCAAAAATAAGAACCTATATTTATATGAGTCTGGACACTCAGAATAAGACACCGTAAAAATTAGAGAGGGGATCTCTCTCTGTTTATAACTGTCCCAACATTTTCCAGCCACCTCAAATCATGGACCCATGCCTTTCTTTTTCTAGTATGTTTCAACTTTCTTGAGATCACTAAAAATGTCTTTATCATTATTTTTGGCCACAGTTGAAAAGCACGTTTAGAATCAGCTGGACCGCTCACTCTTTCCATTAACTTCTTTTATTTTGTTTCTTCTTAGACTCAATAAACAGTCGTTTCTGTTTTTTTTCAAAGGGAAGAACTGACAGGTACTATTATTTGGATACATATTGAATAAATCTTCAAATTAACATAATAGTCTATAAATTACGTTAATTAGGTACTTTATATTGGACAAACTCTATATAACAGACTCGATCGAAAGAGTGTTAGTAGGGAGATTTGAATACAGGACCTTTTAGTCCTATGTCTCCCACTCTACCAACTCGACCATAGAAATCTAACATTTGATTTTCACATGATATAATTATGAATTATTGTGTTATATTGTACGATTTAATTAATATATAATTAAAATTTTTATTTTTATTTTTACAAAAATCTATTTAAAAGTGTGAGAAAAGATTTCTCATAAAACCTCTTGTGCTAAATGTCTACTTTTTAACACTTCTTGTTAAGAAAATAAATGTTATATACTTATAATTATTTATTGATAACTTAAATTGAATTTATTATTTAATTCTAAATTACTAATTTATTAATTGATTTTTTATTTTTTGACAAAGGTTAATTGATATTTAAATTTAAATTATTAATTAAAATTTCAATTGAAAAATTATTATATCTACTCTAAAATTATTATTTGCTAAATTTATATTCTGTTTTGTCATATTTAAATTAAATTTAATAGAAAAATCTTGCATATAACTTTATATAAAGATGAAAAAGAAACAATTGTTTAAAAGTCAGACCGAAAATTAAATAAAGAAGATGTTTTAAGTTTAAAACTAATAAATAATAAAAATTGAACAAAAATGAAAATTCTCAAATAGGATTAAAGAAGAAGACTATTTTTATCGATGTTTTAAAAACTTAAAAGTTAAACCGATAAGATAAGGAGTTTAAGGTTTAAAATGTTCATCATAAAATCAGTTAGATTGAATAAAATTAAAGAATTTAAAAAATGACAGAAGAATACTATACTCATCAATAAAAATTTTTAAAGCTTAATTAAAAAAGAAGAGTGTTAAATGAAAATTAATTAATTAATTTTAATTTATGAAAACTAATTAATTTATAAAAACAAACTGATTAATCAATAAATTAATCGAATTTTAACAATAAAAATTATTAAACTAAATTGAATTGAAAAAAATGGTCGATTCAAAATTTTTACTGTTAAACTGTTCGAACTAATTCAGTTTTTAAAACATTGGTTTAAATCTATCGAAGAAGTTGAAGTTTAATTAAAGACGGAGGCTGTTAAATGAAAATTAATCAGTTTATTTTGATTTATAAAAATTAATTAATTTATAATGATTAATTTTTAATAAAAAGAATTATTAAGGTAAATAGAATTAAAATATTAGTCGGTTTAAAGTTTTTATGATTAAGTCAGTTGAATTGTTTAAGTTTTTTAATTAATAATGGTTTGATTTGAAGTCATTCAAATTATTTGTTAAATTCAAACTTAAGTTCAATTTAATTGACCAACTTGTAGTTTCGTGATCATTCTTTCAATGATTTACAGTACAATTACACTAACATGCAACTTGCAATACTAATTGTCCAACACAAAGCTTGTCAACTTTCTAATGATAGAATCAGAATTGCTCTAAATTAAGTAATCCCACCTCCTCAATATTTTACTTTCTGTTGCACCATCAACACATTATTGAAAAAAATATAATTTTTTTTCAGTCTGACATTGACAGGTGTTTGTTTGGCTTATAATTACTTGGAAATGCAAGAGCCATGCCATGAAGGTGGTAACTATACCAAAGCAAAGCATTAGACTTTGGAACACACTAGAGGCATAGCGGCTAGTGAGAAGAAGAAGAAGAGAGCGATCATATCAGGTATATACTTATATATAGACCATAAAAATGGAGGCTTTCTCGTGAGGGGTCACGAGCTAATAAAGCCGTAATCACAGACCTTGATCGTTCCACGCGTCCACTCTTAGTTTCCACTCCCATTTTCAAGCATCTAAACTCTTCCCTTTGATCGCTTGATCAAACTGCCACAAAAGGGTTAGAAAATCTGACATTTGAGCGTAAAGTTTTATGTTTTGATGAAAAAGTTGGTTTTTTAAGGATCTGCTCGGTGTTTTAGATTCTCCTTTAATCTGGGTAGCACATGAAATCTTAAAATAACACTTTGGGTTGGCTTAGATTTGATTGTTCGATTGCTTTTTTTAATCAGTTTGAGCATGTGACACAACTGCCGTTCCATTTTCTTCGCGCGTATCTTTATGTGATCTGTACCGTACGTGTGTAGTTAACTTCCAAACTCTGCTTTATAGGGATTGGTGGTGTCCCGTAAGTTTCCTTGAGCAAACACTTGAAATTTGCTCCCATCATCGAGTTTGGAAGTCTACCAATGGATTCCTGCTGTGTGGTATTGAATGCCAGTACCCATCTGGCGAAAGCTAGCAAAAATGGATTCAGCAATGGAGATAAAGAGTTCTGGGGTGAGAAAATCCGAGGGAGTTTAAACAACAAAACTTGGATCAATCAGTTCGCAAAAGGGTTGAGAGCAGAGAAGAGGGTCAATTGCGTAAAAACTGGTGTTGCTCAAGCTGTTTTAACTTCAAACAATGCTATGGAGGCCATGGTACGTTTGATTTATTAATCATTTTCTGTAGTTTTCTCTTTAATCAAGGTTTGATCGTGTTTGATCGATACTGTTGGATCAGACCATTCAAGCTCCACGAATTGAGAGAAGAAGAGTAGACCCCAAAAATGTTGCATCTATCATATTGGGAGGAGGTGCAGGGACTCAACTCTTTCCTCTCACCTCAAGGGCTGCGACACCAGCTGTAAGTAATTAGTCATCTAAAAGAGTTGATTTATGTTCCCACTAAAGTAATTTTGTTGTACTATTTGGAAAAGGGGTGTCTTTATGGTTTATTATATCATCGTGTACACGAGATTAAGAGAGAAACGATACTTAAGAGTCGTAAAATTGTCAGTGTGGATGGACTGTTCCATTAAAATCAGTGAACCAGTCCAACTCTTAGTTTTGATTTGATTATATTCTTCCGTTTGAAGATTTGAGGTCTAATTGTGGATTCACGGTAATTTGCAGGTGCCGGTTGGTGGATGCTATAGGCTTATAGACATTCCAATGAGCAACAGTATAAACAGTGGCATTAACAAGATTTTTGTGCTGACACAATTCAACTCTGCCTCCCTTAATCGGCACGTTGCACGTACCTACTTTGGAAATGGTATCAACTTTGGGGATGGGTTTGTGGAGGTATGTTATGCTTCTAATTGTAATTTTATATTACACTGTTACAGTTGGATGCAATACTGGTTTCACCATCAAACTATAGGGAAGAAGTTAGCTTTTGAGATAGGATCACAAAATTGCAGTTTATTCGTTTTGTGCTTCCATCCACTTTCAGGGAAAAGGAGATTCAGCAATAGTACAGCTTTTCAAGTGTTAATGATATTTTTAAAGCAAACTTTCTGATGAACTGTGCAAAGCAAAGAATGCTTCATCTCATGGTAACTAATTGCAAACTCAACTGATTCAGGTTCTTGCGGCAACTCAAACACCTGGGGAAGCAGGAATGAAATGGTTCCAGGGGACAGCGGACGCTGTGAGGCAATTTACATGGCTTTTTGAGGTGTATATGCAAACTTCTATTGATTCTGTTTGTCATTTCTGGCAGAGACAAGAAAGCTAAAAAAAAAAATCAGTAGCTTCTGAAATTTTCTGCTTCGAATTCAGTTGGGCTGACAGATTATGCTGAATCTTGTAGGATGCAAAGAAATGTAATGTTGAAAATATGCTGATACTGTGTGGAGACCATCTTTACCGAATGGATTATATGGACTTTGTACAGGCAAGCAATTCTGGTACTTGTTAATTGAATGAACTTGTATCATGACATATATGACTGTAATATGAATCTAACTTACTTGTCTGCTATTATTAACAGCATCATGTAGACAGTAATGCCGATATCACAATTTCATGTGTGGCAGTAGACGAGAGGTTTGTGTGCTACTGATATGTCCTGTTCATTTTGTATATTTTCATTTTTCTTGCTTTCCAACTTACTTTTTCTGGAAATAAATCTGAAGTTTGTGAATATTTTTCAGCCGTGCATCGGATTATGGATTAGTTAAGATAGACAGCAGAGGGCAGATTGTCCACTTTGATGAAAAACCAAAGGGTGCTGAACTGAGAGCAATGGTGAGCATAGCAAAGATATATTGTCAAAGATGAGCAACTAGATCATTTCAATGACCAAATTACCATACATTTTAGAGTGAATTTTTATCAGGGAGTAATAATCTAATAACTGGATGTAGTTTAACTACTTTGCTTTATGGATATCTCTGCAGCGAGTAGATACCACTCGTTTCGGATTGTCACAACATGATGCCGCGAGATCCCCCTATATTGCATCAATGGGAGTTTATGCATTCAAGACAGATTTTTTATTGAAGCTTCTAAGGTGGAGACATCCTACAGCAAATGACTTTGCTTCTGAAATCATTCCTTTGGCTGTTATGGAACATAATGTACAAGTAAGGGAACTCCATTGCTTTTGTTCTTTTATTTCTAGATGAGGTGTATAGGATGAATGACATGACTCTGTTGCATTGAATCAACGAGCTATTTGTCCATTAAGATTCAGTTTACTACTGGTTATCAAGGACTGAATTACCTTTTCTCTTCTTTTGGCAGGCATATGGTTTTAGAGACTACTGGGAGGATATAGGAACAATCAAGACATTTTATGAAGCTAACTTGGCCCTCACTGAAGAGGTTGGTTTTAGCATTTTCGGATGATCATTGCTATCCTCCTTGTAAATGACTTAACTTTGTATCACTGGAATTTACTGAATCTTCTGTGCAGTCTCCAATGTTTGAGTTCTATGATCCAAAGACACCCGTCTACACGTCTCCTCGTTTCTTACCACCAACCAAAATTGACAAGTGCAGGGTATGCTATAATACTTTGAGCTTGTACTCATAGTTTTATCAGGTTCCTTGATATGATTTAGCTGCCTTCTGCAGATTGTGGACGCAATAATTTCCCACGGTTGTTTCCTGCGAGAATGTTCAGTGGAACACTCGGTGGTTGGTGAACGCTCACGTTTAGATTACGGTGTTGAGCTGAAGGTGAATAACAAAACTTTCCATGATTGCTTAGACTTTTATACATGGTAATTGAAGAGTTAACTCTCTTGTTGGCCATTTTCAGGATACTGTGATGTTAGGAGCAGATTACTATGAAACTGAACCTGAGATTGCATCTCTCCTGGCTGAGGGAAAGGTCCCAATTGGTGTTGGAAGGAACTCAAAAATCTGGTAATTACAATATAGCATATTCATTTTCTGTTCCCTTTTGCTTTTCACCATTTTCTTAGATCCATTCCGGGCATCCAACCGGAAGGGTGACTCTATCGTTCGTTTTCAGAACATGGTGATTTGGCCAAATTAGACTGTCATGAAAATGATGGGTTCTGAGAAGAGAAAAAATCTAATTTTTACTGCAGGAAGTGCATAATTGACAAGAATGCAAGAATAGGCAAAGATGTGACCATCATAAATAAAGATGTAAGTGACTTTGACTTAGTACAATTACTCTCAACTACAACCTACTATAGAACAGAGGATTCCAAGCCTCTGCATCAAGTTTCTGTGCAGAAACTTTCGTGCCCATCTGAAAGTTTGTTCTTTATAGGGGGTTCAAGAAGCAAATAGGCCACAAGAAGGGTTCTACATTCGGTCTGGGATCACCATCGTACTCGAGAAGGCGATAATACAGGATGGTACAGTTATATAAGCTGGAATTGCAAGAACTGAAGTTAAGAAGAAGGTTAAGGGCATATTTTGAAGCAGTTTCTGAATGCCTAAAGAGCTTTTGACAGGAGGATCATGGCTTCGTCTTGGTCCTGAACAAGAAATGAAATTGTAAGGACCATTTTCTTGTTGAAATAGAGCCTTCTCATGGTAGTTCAAGTCCTGCAAAAGGGTCTAAATAAATGGAAAAACTCAACTAGAGCTGGCCACTTGGTTTCTTTGTAGAGTACATATCTGTAGCAGAGTACTAGGCAACTCCTGTATCAGTAACCCTATGAAATAACAGGATCGGAACTTCTAATGACTTGCTTGTATTACTATCATTAGCAATTCCTAATTTAGAGATAGCAATGAGCTCCGGCCCATTGCAAAAATTTTTACCCTGGTTGAAGCTCGAATGAGTTTGAAACATTCGGTTCGAGCTTGAATCCTATCGAAGTTTCGCAAGTTCGGAAGTAACTATTTCTCAAAATTTAAAACAAAATTATTAACTTACACGAGACTAAAAAGTTTTGTGTTTGAATTCGCTTATTTATATTCTTTCGAGTATGTCATATAGAACTTGTCTAGTGCAGAGTATCCGATTGAAATGATTTACAAGCTATTGCGTTAATCTAAAAATTTACTTAGTGCGTATCCAAAAAATAACAGTTATAATTTTCTCTGTTTGTTTTAATATCTACTCAATCATGTCAAACTTGAGCAAATTTCAAAATTCAGTTAAATCAAATTTGATTAATTGGCTTCATATAAGGGATGGTATTTAGGCTTGGACTTGCTCGAAATCAATAGGTCAAAGCTAAGTTCATCGAATTTTAGGTTTGATTTTTTTGAAAAATTGAAGTTTTGGCTAGGTCAGACCTAGGAAGATAATTATAAAGAAAATGCAAAAAATGACATTATTTTATTTTTAATTTGAAAATAAAAAATTAAGTAGAGTCAAGTCGAGCCAAAATTCGGGTTACTTCGAAAAGGGTCGGGTTTAAGACAGAAGCTAATGGGTCGGACCGGCTTGGCCCATTACTATCACTGAACCATACTGATCAATCCCCAGTTGACAAGTATTATTTTTTCCAAAATAAAAACCTAATTTATGAGGAAGTTGGTCAAATGGTATGTCATCCTCAAAATATGATCCGATCCAATCCGACTCAAAAGAAACGACAACTTCTTCTGAAACAAACGGCACCAAAATTATAAAGAAAATTATAAAGAAAATGCAAAAAATGACATTATTTTATTTTTAATTTGAAATAAAAAATTAAGTAGAGTCAAGTCAAGCCAAAATTCGGGTTACTTCGAAAAGGGCCGGGTTTAAGATAAAAGCTATTGGGCGGACCAGTTCGGCCCATTGCTATCACGGAACCATACTTATCAATCCCCAGTTGACAAGTATTATTTTCCCAAAATAAAAACCTAATTTATTAGGAAGCTGGTCAAATGGTCCGATCCGATCCAAAAGGGACGGCGCTTCTTCGGAAACAAACTGCACCGAACTCGAGACTCAGGATTTTCCAACATATTACGTGTCCCAGTGCTCTCGAAATCCAACCCGGTCTTTTAGCTTCCACGTGGCACGTCGCCACCTTGTGGGCCCCACATAAGACAAGACACTTGGTTAGTTGGTTCTCCTATATTCACGACGCAGAAACAGAGGAGCACAGACAAAAACTGAAGCAGAAACAGAGAGAAGTGAACACGCACAGAGAGGAATCTGAACCTGAAGAGCCGATGCAATAATCAAAGAGCAACGACCTCTCAGGTAATTAGAGGACGCCATGAAAGGTCAAGAAGGTGGTAGCTTGGAGGAGAAAAAGGAGACTATCATCTCCCACTTCATGGGAACAGGTGACAAGGAGCATCAAGAACTAGATCCTGGAACTGCCCTACAAACGTTCTTTGATCACATTCCCATCAGTTCAATCCCTGGAATCAAGAACTCTCCAGGTTGTTGTACCCATCTTGTTCATTTCAATTCTGGTTACTGGTTCTTTTGCTTATGCTCTGTTTTATCTTCAATTCTCCGTTCAGTGGTGGAACTAAAAACAGGGGGTACAGTAAAGGATGCAATACTTTTGTTGTACGAGAAAAATGTGTTTGGAGCTCCAATTGCTGATGTTCTTGACCCTGATACTACTAAAATTGGAAGATTTACAGATAGATATATAGGATTCATAGATATTGCTAGGATGGTTCTATGGTGGATCGAGGTAAAAATCCAAACACCATTTGAATGCTTGATCTATTTGAATCCAAAAACTTGAATATTTTTCTCTGTTTAAGGAAAGTGAAAGGGTCCTGAATCAAACTAGAGATGTTCATGATCATAAGACAGGAAAAGATGGAATCTTTGACTTGCTTGAACAGAATCTTGAGATTTGCCAAACCAAGGTTATCTACGATTACTGCTGTCAATGATGATTCATCCATCTTCGTATACTTCTGAGTTTTTCTTTTTTTTGTCTTGAATTTGCAGGTTGGAGAGTTAGCAAAGTCATTCCTTTGGGATCCGTTCTTACCTGTGCGATTGGAAGACACGCTATTTCATGTTCTGTTGCTTCTCTCAAAGCACAAAGTCCAATTCGTGCCTGTCATTGATCAAGCAAACTTTCAGATCGCTGGTTTCATAACACAGGTAAATCTAACCCGTCTGAAAAAGTTTCAGTTTTTATCAAATTTCTGAAAGGGTTCGTTAACTCTGTTTGGCACAAACATATTTGGTAGATTGAAGTAATCCAGTTGTTGCTTCAATCCAGTGGGCTAGAGTGGTTCGATGGAATTGCAGATAAGGCTATATCTGAGTTCAGGTAAACACAATCAACTTTCATTCACTGTTCATGCTTGAATCGTCACTATGTTTTTGAACCCTTTTCGCTTCACCAATCAAGCATTGAAGGTGAACGCTTCTCAATTGTATATGGTGATCAAAATTTAGCAGAAGCTCTTCATATTTTGTGGGAAAGCAGAGTTGGTGCAGTTTCAGTGCTTGATCGCAGATCACAGAAACTTATTGGGTGCATCAGGGACACTGATATTCATCTTCTTTTCGAGAATAACGAACTGTTTAACAATAGAAAGTACGTACATAACACAATTCTTGGTGTCTAGTTGGAGAAGAAACCATTGATTGATGATGAACACTTAACAGGATCAGAGCTGTGGAGGAATTTATTCAGATGGAAGCTGCAAAACTTAATTCTGAATCTGAGAAAGATCTAGGACGTGTTCTAGCCCCAAGAATGAACAGACCATTAACCATCAGAACAAGCAGCACTCTGAAGCAAGCAATGAAGAATTTATCAGATACCAAGAACAGTTTCTGCTTTGTGGTTGATGATTCAGAGAAGCCAGTGTTCATGATCACATTAAGAGACATAATTGTTCAGTTTGCCCCACCTTGTATCGATTCAAGTATCCATGGAGGTGGGTTCTTTGAAACTGCACTAGAACAGGCAGGTTGCAAGGTTAAAAATGGAACCATGATTTCTGACAGAAAATGAGTTTTTCAGTACTCTACAAGCTGTTCTTCCTTAATACTACACCACAGTAAAAATTTTTGTTGAAGCAGGAGATCCGAAAGAGTTTAATAATACGAAATCTTATTCTTTATTAACAAAGATGTTGTTTCTAAATCAAATTGGATTGAAATTTTATAAAGTCCGGAAAGGGATGACAACAGGTTAGGATGGATCGACCTAAGTCAGGGCCTGAACGACAGGCTATGGGTGGGCCGGGCTAGGCCGGCCTGTCCTTCATTTTTTTAAATAAAATTTTTATAGATAATGTCGTTTTAAAAGTACTGATCAAGTCACAGGTCGGGTCAGCTCACGACTAATTCGCGACCTACCAATTTAACCATAGTCATTTTGAAAGTAATGATCAAGTCACAAGTCAGGTCGGGTCAACCTGCGACTAACTCACAACCTGCTAATTTAACCATAGTTTGTTTGTAACTCGACCAACCCGAGCCGAAACGACATTCCTAAGCTTAATTTAGCTTTTGCACTCGAAATCAAAAAAATTGTATTGGATCCGTATCTATTAGGCTCGAACTTTTTTGTCAATAAACAAAAAAGAAAAGAGGAAAAACTTACCCAGCTCAGCACTCACCACCGTGTCACTTTTCCTAAATAATAGACGAATAACATTGCGCCTGTCATTCAACCGCGTCACTGTCGGTAATCCCTATTTTTCCTCCCCTCCATTTTTTCTTCTCTCTTTCGAATCATATTTAAGAAAATTATAAGCAAAATGTTTCCATTCAAGCAACTACAGATCTGTTAACTTTGATCCTATTTAGGTATTTTTCCAATCAAATATTTTCCTTTTTAATTTCCATCTTCAAGTCAACAGCTTAAGGTCAGTTTCTTTTAATTCCTTTATTTTTCTCTGATTTTCTGAGCTTGTTCTTATGATGTGATGCACTTTGAGACCTTAATCGCTACATACATGTGGATTACAGATGCTTGTTTGCTTTTGTTTTCAATAGGGCGTTTACATTTCTGTGTATTGTGGGTTCTGGTTGGTTATAGATCTGATTGTTGGATTTTTGATGGGCACCTCTTGTCTTGGTGCTGTGAAATCCTAGTTTAATCATTTCAGATCTTGTGGTCGTTCTTTGGTTTTGATTAAGTGGATAGATATGCTGGATATGGGCTTGTTATGGGCATCTGGGTTCTTTATAAAGATGGGGAAATTTAGTTTTTTTTTAATGGATTTTCCAAGCTTTCTTGATAATTTGCTTACTTGGGTTTTTATGTTTATGTATATCTAAACGTACATAGGCTTGTGGTGTGGTGGGTTTTGGCTCATTTGTTGTAACAATTTGAGGATGGAAATAAGCTTAAATGGTGGATTTGGTTGGGAAATGGAAATCTTGTGTTTCATGAGCTTGGATTCAATGGCGTATGCAATTGATTTTTTGGGGTTTTTTTAAAAGTATAACCATTTTGCAAGATGTGTTAATATTTGGTTATAGATTTCGTGCTTTTCGGATAGCAAGGGGTAGAGCATAAATGTAATGAAATGTCCATGTATTGGCTTTATGTCGTGATGATTCCACAGCTTTTCTTTAAAATATGCAGGACTGTAAGACCTGAATCAGATGGATGGAGGTGGGGGGGAGAGTGCCTCAGTGGCTTCACCTGTAGCTCAATGGGGACATGATGCTTGGAGGATGTATCAGTACTATCTGGATAAGACCACACCTCATACGCTCTACAGGTGGATCGGGACCCTTGTTGTCATGGCTATTTATTCTATGCGGGTTTACTATGTTCAGGGGTTTTACATCATTTCATATGGACTTGGGATCTATATGCTTAACTTGTTCATTGGATTTTTGTCACCTCTCGTTGATCCTGAAATTGAAGCTTCAAATGGCTCTCTTTTGCCAACCAAGGGTTCTGATGAATTCAAGCCATTCATTCGCCGACTTCCGGAATTCAAGTTCTGGTGAGGAAATATTTTCTCCTCTCTCTTTTTGTTTCTTGTCCTGTTGGTTGAGTCCTTCACATACAACTTCGCTTTACTCATTGCTGTATGATTTAGCTTTCCTGTATATATGTACGATATGTTCACCAAATCAATCTTTCATGATGCTGGATAATATTGGAGGGAAGTATAATTGCAGTCATAGACCAATTTTTCTATAGATATTTAGACAGATTTGGTAAAATTAATCTTCAAAATTTGTACATTCAGACCTATTTTTCAGACTTCAACTAATTTTTGATGTTGCATGCTATATACGTCATTATAAATGTAAAGTTTCTCATAAAATTTAAGCATGGTAAATAACACTGGGCGTATGTTCCACATCTAATTGGAAACACCAGCAGAAGATAAATCTTTGTAGCCTGTTCACCTATATAATGTCGAGAAAAATGTTCAGAACCAGTACATGATGTTTCTAATTGATTTCTTGATGATTTACAATGCATTTGAGAATAAATGATTGGGATTGGAAGTGTTAGCAGTTAGGTCCATTGAGATTCTTATCTCAGATGACTTCCTAACTGCTTGAGGTTGATTTCAAGAATTAACTGTCCAGTTTTGTGCTCCAGAATGAATCCCTTTTCTTTGCTACTTGTTTATGTTTCCAGGTATTCCTTCACAAAGGCATTCTGCATATCATTTCTGATGACTTTCTTTTCCATATTTGACGTTCCTGTGTTTTGGCCCATACTGCTCGTCTATTGGATTGTTCTCTTTTCCCTTACCATGAGGCGCCAAATTGCGCACATGATCAAATACAAGTATATCCCGTTCAGCATAGGGAAGCAGGTGGGTTTCGGTTATCTTTTAGCAATCTCTCTCTGTTACTGAAAGAACTTAATTTAGTAGAATTTGAGGTTGTGTTAGACGAACTTATATTTCCTCTCTTCCACAGAAATATGGTGGTAAGAATTCTGCTGCGAGTAGCAGTAATTACCGTGCAGACTAAAGCTTCGTTGGTTGGTTCATAGGCACTTTTAGAAGAGGAACAGATGGGAAGAGAATTGTAGAACTGAAGATTCATGACTGTGTTTTTATTATTTAGAGAAACACATTGATTATACGCTGGATTTGAATGTGCTCTTAACCACACTACCTAAGAGAATTAGTTGTACTTTGCAATGCAAATGATACAACGAGGTCTGAAGTTTGGACAAGTAAAACTTTCTTGTTTGTACATTTATCCAGATGATTCAGTCAAGGTTTTGAATATGGTATCCAAATTT
>JAOQMS010000179.1:41421943-41441668 GCA_027563885.1 Erythroxylum longipes | reverse complement strand
AAAAAAAGGAATCAGAATCAAAGGAAACATTTAAAAAATAGTGTACTCTTCCGATAAATCTTATATATAGAAAAAAAAGTGATATTGATTTCACATCTCCATCTTCATATTATTACCGGAAAGTTTTTTTTTGGGGGAAAGGAGGGGTGTTAAGCCCAAGAACAAAAACAACAAGAGGAAAAAATTATTTAAAGTCTCCTACTCCCCTAGGATCTCTATACAAAATGTCCCTTAAAAAATTTAGGACATGAGTATACTTAACAAAATGAAGAAATGATTTAACACCCCTGTTAGCCAAAAGATTTGTTTAATAATTACTTTCTTTGTAAACATGCAAAATCTTGACAGTCCACGACTGTGCCAAGAGATTATGAATGTGCCTAAGGATAGTAGCATGGGAACTTGCAGACTGATCAGGTTTGTTAATCACAGTAACAAGAGCAGTAGAATCAACTTCAACCATCAAGTGATGAATACCCAAATCCCAGGCTTCTTCCAAGCCATAAAGAAGACCCTGGCATTTTACAGTGAAGACACTAGATATGCCCACATTAGCTGAGAAAACAACAATGAAACGGCTTAGATAATCATGTAACAACCATCCAGCTCCAGCTTTGCCAGGATTGCCATAAGAAGCTTCATCTGTGTTAAGCTTCACCATACCTGATGGCGGAAGAGACCACGCAACATATAGTAAGGATGAATGTGATTCATAAAGATGTAGAGACGCATGAAAATCAGCTACAATTTCTAAATATTGGTTGAAGGCATCATGGAACACAGCAGTATAGTTTGATGAATCTCTAGAGCCGAGATTGAAAACCCACCGATTACGATTATTCTAAAGACACTAACAAACTATTCCAAAAAAAAGCATTCCAGTGATTAAAATGATTAGCTTTTGACAATGATAAATTATGTAACACCCAAGAGTTACCGTCAGCATAAAAGAAATCAGTAGCAACAGAGTTCCTCAATGCACATTTCCAAACTTGGACAGCAACAGGGCAATCCCTGTGAACATGAGAGATAGATTTAGGAGCAAGAGAACACTAAGGGCACTTGTCATAAGATGTTAGGTGCCTTCTTATATGTTTCTGATTTGTTAACAGTTGATGGCGAAAAGCTAACCAGAGGAAGTTTCTAATTCTCTGGGGGCCTTTCCATTTCTATATTCTAGCCCAATTATTGCTAAGAGGATGCCAATTAGCTTAAGCAAGCAATTAACACCTATAGGTAATTTAAGAAAAAGACAACTTGTTATTCCACCTTAATTAATCATGCAAATATAATAAATCTTCCTGTAAGAAAATTTTGTTATATTTAAATATAATTAATTACAATTTGTGTCATTTTATTAGCTGTGATCTATAATATATATATTTTTAATTAATCAAAGATGTTGGGAGTAATCTTTAACTAATTAAAATTATATTAATCACATGACACCTCATTTTATACAAAACTATAAATAATAAAAGTCATACATAATCCTTTACAATTTATTAATAATGAATCAATATCATATATTTGCATAAAATAAATATATACATGAATTTAAAATCAAACAATGATTAAAATCTTGTAATTTAATAAAACTGTTTTTTTTTGTTTTATAGCTGAAATTTATATGAGTTCTATATATAAATACAAAATAAATATAGACTATACTGTAAATGCAGTATACCCTATCACTGGCAAAAGGCGTGTATGCAATAAAAGCTTGGGTCATTAGTGAAAAGCATTTACTCGGCTAAACAAGGTTATGTATTGTAGCTCAACTGGCAAAGGCTTGGGTTGTGTGGTGCTTGTCATACTGGCAATCTGTAGGGTGGGGGTTCGAATCTTAAAAGTAACCTTTAAAATTTGGGCTTCTTATATGGTAAGATCAGTGAGTAAGCTCAAGTCCCTGATCAATTGAGACATATCTCGCAATTTACATCCTCTACCAATCTCAAAGGTACAGGATGTAGGGGCTCTTAATGTTAAAGTTCTAACATTTAAGGTTATGTATTGTAGGATTCTTGAAAAACTTTTTAAATGGCCCCACGAATTACAAGGTTTTCGTGGCTGCACAATTCATGCAACAATAGAAGCAAAAGACAAGGTCAAACTTATGGGTCCACGAAAAGATGTCAAGTAAAAAGGTTACGCTGAACTAAAACTTGCCCGCGAGACAAGTTTCTGCAAACCTTTATACAAACTTTCCAAAGACTAGGCCCCACGCAGTAAAGGTTGAATTGTCAAAGTTTGCAGGGAAAGGCGTGAAACAATTACAGCAATATGTGCAACAGAAAACACACCCAATCATTTATGTAATTGCACAAAATCAACAACATTAAGGCAACGGTAAATTTAGCTCTGATATCAACTTTTAGACATGATAATAATCTATATATATATATATTTATTTATTATAAAAAATAAAAATGTGGAATATTATTATATACCTCTTGTTATTGATGTTGAGAAATTTTGGACAGAAATAAGAGGGCTTTTTTAAGATTTTAGCAATACAAGAGATGGTGTATACAGAATATTGCTAAGTCTAGGGACTTAATATTACTTTTTATGGAATTTATATTTCTTGTTGTTTTCCATAAAAACAACAGAAGAATATAATCGTTCAAAAGGTCACGAGATTTCACAATAAACAAACACGACCCATCGTATAAAAACTATTGGCTAACTAATTGATAACAATTTGTTTCATTAAACTCGCCTATATTTGATTAGCAATCATAATCATCAGGTTAGACTTAAATAGTTAAAAACATAAGTGCTCACAAATTCAATGATGGCAAAATTAGACTAAAAGTTAATATTAATAAGACAAAAAGTTTAACGCGTAAAAGATTATATTATTATAAAATGAATTAAAGATTGAATAAAATTAAAAAAATTTTAAAAAATCGCAGAATATTATCTTTATTCATTAAAAATTAAAAATACTATTAGATGAAAATTAATTGATTTATTTTAGTTTATAAAAATTAATTAGTTTATAAAAACAGATTAATTAATAAATTGACCAGTTTTTTAAATAAAAATTATTAAATGAAATCAAATAAAAAATAAAAAATTAAATAATTTAAAGTTTTTAATATTTACCCCGTAAAATTGTACAAATCAAAACCTTGCCAGTCAAAAGGCTGAATAGTGGGTTTGATCTTTTGTCAGAAAAGATAGAAAGCTACATGTTGCTAACTTTCTCCGTATTGATGATAAAGACTCATTTTTCCAAAATCATTAACATTGGTGGGGTTCTCCACAGTCCACAGTCGCTTGGCAATGGTAGGTTTTTACTTTTTCTTATCCCACTTGGATTGACAAGATAATGCAAAGTTCATTGTTACTGTAAATTGTTGAAATGGAAGTGATGTTCTTCTTCCTTGATCAAATGCTACAA
Organism: Erythroxylum longipes; assembly: GCA_027563885.1. NCBI lineage: Eukaryota > Viridiplantae > Streptophyta > Magnoliopsida > Malpighiales > Erythroxylaceae > Erythroxylum > Erythroxylum longipes. The sequence goes on along the minus strand of JAOQMS010000179.1, from coordinate 41,438,259 downwards.
TTTAGAGACTTTGTAGATCAACATCCCAACTTGGGGTTGGATGGGTTTGCTAATAATAAACCACAATTTAAAATCAGAAAAATAAAAAAATAATTACATCAAACTCTTATAATTTTATTTACTAATAATATTTTTTTGCAAAATAATTTATTTGCCAAATTTATTTTATTTATATTTTATTTTAATTTAATATTTTATTATTTAATATTTTAAATTTATATAATTATTAATACATTTTTTAATTGTTATTAATAATTTATTAAATAAATTAACTTTTTAATTATTTTATCACTTTTTAACGACCACAACCGCACTTGTTAAATACCTACTTTTACATTTTGAAATTACCAAAAGAGCAATTTCAACCTGGTAAATACTTATTAAAAATAATTTCTTATCATTTCTAACATATTCACTCCCGACAATACCCCAAATCTCGCCTTAGTTTGTTACAGGCCATTATAGATATGGCACATATTACCTCGACACTGATGCTATTACTACGTCGTTTCGTTACTTCCTCTTGCTCTTCTGCTTCCTTCTTCGACGTTGTCTTCTTTCTTCCTTCTACTCTTCGCATGTGCTGCTTTTGCTTGTCTCAAGGCAGGAAGCATTTGTCACAACAGGTGACATCCAAGTTGTTGGGAAACTAGTTCCAGATATAGGGAATGCCTGTATTTAAAGTAGAGTTCAGTAACAAAACCAAGAACAGTTCGGGCATGGAAGTTGATGTTCATGAGACAGTTTTATACCTCTTTTGGGAACAAGTTTTCGATGTTCAAATCAGGCCTTGGATTTACAGAAGCCTGCTTCATCGACAAGAACTGTTCATGGAGAAATTGGGAAATCCTTAAAAGTTGGATAATGGTACCTAAGAAGATGAAGATATATGGAAGAAACTTACCTCTACTTGACTTTGAAGAGATTTAATATAGTTAATGATCTCATCAAGCATTTTTGCTTTTCCTGTGATCTTATTGCACCCAGGAACCAAATCTTGCAGATACTTCATTCTTTCACTAATTTTTTCTCTCCTTACCTTCATACAAGATCAACAAATTCATGTCTGTTAGAAAAAGCTGCACAAGAAAATCTAGGGAAACAGAAAGAACATTAAGCACCAACTCACTCGTTCAGATGAACGGTGACTATCGGTGGCTTGACCATGACGAGCTCGGACATGGATGTAATCTGGCTTTTGAACCTCAGTTACTTTGGAATTGTCCTTTGAAGTCTCAAAAAAAGCTTCTCTGCTGCTTTTGCTGGTATTCATATCTTTGTTCTTTGATTCTTCTTCTTCTTCACTTCCTTTAACTCTTTTTTCTCTGGTTTTATCTTCTGGAGCAACCTAACATGGCAGAACATAAACTTCCATTAAGAAATGCATTCAACAAAGATGAAAACTTTCAAAATGTGAACTTTTACTTGAGAACGACTAACAGAAAAAAAAAAAAAAAAATTGCCGAAGCTTAGAAGAAACAACGATCGAAGTCTGAAGAAACACACACCTTGGGGTTATTATTATGATCCTTTTTGAAGCTTTCTCTGTCAACCACAGAACTGAATTTCTCTGACGCAACTGAGTCTCTGTGTTTGTCAGTCATCGCTGCCTCCAACACCGCCGGCGGACTGCTAGAAGGCCGACAAATGTCATAATTCATAACAAAACCCGACCCAATACTCACATATCCACCACAGGGCTCGAAACCCGATAGACCGGGACGACAATCATTATCCAACAAGCCCGGGTCGGGTTTGATCGACGACGACGACTACGACGACGACGGAGATAACACAGAATATACTTTTTAAAGAAAAGAAAAAACAGATTAGGACTACCAACCAATATCCAGAGTCGATAATTTGCTTGTGAAGTGCATCAGCCTTTGCGTAGTTTCTCTCAGCAGCCATCTGGACTTCATGTTGAACGCAGGATGATTCTCTTGGGTCTGTTGTTGTAAAGTAGACAGTGATGGTGTCTCCATCAGGTATAGCTTTTGCATCCACCTGGTTTGATCATTTAAACAACAGCTATTCCCAAATCAAACCCTTGTTTGAGATTACGCAGTCAGAGATGTTGTTATTACCGGTGGTGTCTGCAATTCGAACTTCACACCTTGAGGTAGTGATGTGGGCACAGCGGCGGATAGTTCATGAAGAGTGTGAGGAAGTGGCAGACCATAAAAACCCAACAAACCCTGAAACCATTACACATATCACATTTGTATCAACATTTGACTGGGTTTTACGTTAAGCATCTAATTGTAAGTTGTGTTCAGCTGCCTACCTCAACATCTGCATTTTGGTGTCCCTTTAAGGTCTGGATGATTAGAATGGAGGCTTCTTCGGGCGTTTTGGGAGGAGGTTTGGCTTCTCTCCACGCCTCTGACAGTTTTCTATACCTGAATACAACATTTCAAAATGATTCAACATACTTAGCAACTAATCACTGAACTTGTTTACACAACTACCAATTGTCTTGAGCTCTCTTGGGTGAGACCACGTGGCTACTGAGTCCTTCTGGGACCTTAGGAAATGGAACAGAGAGGGAAAATTAGAAGCATATTATACTAACAATTCCCAACATAACACAAGCAGCAAAATTTTATGAGATAATACCTGAGAGGTGATTTCGAAGTTGAACAGATGATGGACTAGAGCGGAAACACCGACGGTGGTGGTGGAGACGCCATGAGGACCGAGTGAACCGGAGTCGTCGGAGACGGATGAATGTCCGCACAAGAAACGTAAAGCGTTTCCCATATTGTGATTTTCTCAAAGCTCTGCAAATTCTGAGGATCGTAATCAACTGAAGGTGGAGAAAAGGAAATGAAGGGGGTGATGAACCGGGAAAGGAATCTAACTAATAGGACGGATAAAGGTTACCTGGCATCTCTTCATTGGGTAAAGTACTAATTGTCGACTTGATAAGACATATAAGCTACGCATATGCTAATAACGGGAATACGGTGTAGTTTTACTCCCTTCAATAGAAATACTCAATGTCACTCAAATTTAGCTTATGTTTGAACATTCTAATAGAAGTAAAGTTTAAGATTTTAGTAAGATTAGAAAATAACAACCATTGGAAAAAATTTCTATTTAGATGATCTTAACTTTGAATTATAATATTAAGATGATAATGTTTTAAAATAATGAAATTTTGTTTTGAATTATATGTGAATTTTATTTCAATTTATAATTTTAATAGAATTTTTTGTTGAATATTGAATGAGTGGATTCAGGATCAATTAGTGCGTGCATTTTATAATTAAAGAGAGAAACAATACCAGCAATGACTTTGGGTGCATCCTGATCCTTACTAGCTTTCAATGCATAAACTCGAGCCGAAGCAGAAGGTATAGCTGGTCGATCAATAGCTTCTAAATGAGTACTTGGATTAGGTCTATTCTGACCAGATCCTCCACTACCTCTACCTCGTCCTCTAATTCCAGCAGATACATGAGAGGCCTCCCTACTAGCTTGTAATGTTTGAGACTATCTCATAGGGCAGTTAGTTATCAGATGCTTAGTACCGCAACATCGGAAACATGCACTCGTAGCTCTCCCACAAGTACCCCAATGATGTCTGGAGCAATGAGGACACTCCGGAGCACCAGAACCTCAGCCCGCTAAGGAACCCCTACTAGAAGCAGTCAATGAGGGAAAGGTTTGTCGCCTTCCCCTAGCTGCAGATCTTTGAGTAAATTCCGGTGCAGAAGAAACACCTTCACAACTTTGATTGCCAGAGAACTGACCTCCTCTATAGGATTGTCCAGTTCTTATAGAACCCATCACTAAAATACCCCTAGAGGGGGATAGGGCTAAGCAGTGCGAAAAGAGTTTTCCATGAGATGGGAAATGAAATCTCATTATAAGAATAAGAAGGGGTCGTTCGGGCGTATCTAAATAAATACTATGTTTACATATGGATCCCTCCGTCGTTCCATTCCATTTAGGATTAGGAATAGGCGTAATCGGACCTATTTTTTTTACATATATACCTCTTTATTTGAGACCCTATTCTATTCACCTCATTGGGCTTCTATTGAATCGAGAAATAAGTTTGATTGTCCATTTTTTGATATAATTTTGATATAATAATATATATAAAGTATCTTCCGGATAATTCAAACCGAAGCAATTGGATGTCCGACTTGAGCCTAGATGACATGACCGATCAATAGAAAGACTCCAAGACTCTACCTTTGTCATATATTTCATACATCACACTAGATAGATATCATATTCATGGAATACGATTCACTTTCAAGATGCCTTGGTGGTGAAATGGTAGACATGCGAGACTCAAAATCTTGTGCTAAAGAGCGTGGAGGTTCGAACCCTCTTCAAGGCATAATATTGAGAATGCTCATTGAATGAGCAATTCAGTAAGAGATCTCAGATGGAATCGATATCGATATATCGATTCGATTCGAGATCTTGGAACAAGTTCGGCAACGGATCCAAAAATCTTAGTGATCTTCTCTACCTTCTATCTAATGAATGGCGAGTCCGTTTTGAAATCGTCCGCCCTGCAACCACCCCTAATTATATGCTTCAACATGAATTACATAAGGGTAGAACCTTCCCTGAGCCCTTTCTCTCTTCACCATCTCTTGCCTCTTTATTTTCATAACAGCTTGCACCAGTTGATGGTAATTTACTTGCTGCAATAAAGTGAATGCCAAAGAATCATTCAAACCATCCTCGAACTGATGACATCGAAACTCCTCAGTAAGTACCGATTCAGGTACATACTTATTGAGCTGATTAAATTCTCTGTCGTACTCAGCAACAGACAGATTCTACTGCTTTAGGTTCAGAAATTGCTTCCACTTCTCCTTTTATAAGCCTCTGTAACATACTTAGCTTTGAACTCTTGGATAAAGAAATCCCAAGTCAAAGGCACTGGTAGCTGAGGATTTCTCAAAACGAACTTCCACCTCTCATTGGCTGCTCTCTGAAGAAGAGAGATAGCACAGTGCACCATCTGATCTGGCGGACAACTGATTTCATCTAATACCCTTTTTACTTTCTCTATCCAGAACTTAGCTCTTTCAGATTCCTCCAAAGATGTCCCAGTAAATTCCTCAGCTCCATACTTCTGCAACTGGTCAATCGAAGTCTTTGGTGCGGACATACGGTGTAGTAATGTCATCATGTCCTGTGATAACTTAACCAGAGCCTCTCCTTAAGTTGGAGGAGGAGGTGGCATCTCAGTTTCACCTCGATTAACCACAGAGGGTCCAAAGATAGGTGGACGAGATCGCTCAGGATTATTACTCTCAGCAACCTCGTCAACGACTTCGTGAGATCTTTCTATTTTTATTTCTATAACCAAAACATAGGACAAACAGCGTTAGGCCAAAACACAACTCTTATATCCCATTATAAGCAATAGCTAAGTGCTGATTACACTAGAATCGCCTAAGTCATGCTCTGATACCAAACAATGCAACACCCAAATATCCCCTGGAAGGGTATGCGGATGTTACCTAAGACAGGACTTAAACATATCAAAACAATGCAAAGCGTTGCCAGAATTCAAAGAACCAATCATTACTTTTCCATACATATTCGACTTTAAACAAAATTTAACCAGCACACTGAATTTATTCGAATACATGCTTCAATTACAACACCATCCTGAATTAAAGTTATTACATTACAAACCCTTAAACAAAACAGTACTTATCTTAAGTTCAAATTCACTATGTATTACAATATTTACAAACTTTTAACAAAATACATCATGTCTGATATTATTACATACAACCCAAACATACATTCCCAAAACAAAACACATTCTTTGTTGGCCACTGCAGTTGTTATTATCCCAGTCTTCAAACCCTCCTATCTGAACCTACATGGGGCAAAACCACCATGCTAAGCATAAAGCTTAGTGGGGAATAAACTAAATAGAATATAAATTGACAATTGTTTCAAACAGTCATTCAAACATTCACATATTCAAAATCACATCATATAATAAGCAATGTTTACTTATACATTTCCAAACCGAACCAAAGTATCATGAATCTCAGAACATATCAGAACAGGTTACACATTTGCTTCAATGCAAAACTCACCAATTTCAATATTGAATATTATAATATCAAAGCAAAACTTGTCTGTAATAAGACAGAATTTGCTGATTTCATAACAGAGCTTAGATGTTTTAGATCAAAACTTACTTATATCATAAATGAGCATATAACAGAATACAAAACAAGTTAGTCTGTTAATCCTTTATACAGAAGTGGGTAACGGGACTAACACAGGAGATATCGTGACCGGTATCACAGAACATGAGAGACTTATGTCTCAATAACAAGAGACACCGAAGCGTCAATAACAGGAGACACCAAATTGTCACAGGAGCAGCTGCAGACCCTTCTAGGCATGCCTATTTACCCATGTCTAAGACTTAACAGTTTTAAAATAAAAATGGTTCTTTTCAGAATTCTCATACGAGGAACATATTCTAACACATACCACTTTATTCCATTTTGTTCAACTTGACATGTTCACAGATTTTCAAACAAACTAATATGTCATACAATTACAAGTATATGTAATAATGCATCAATAGAGGTATTAAGTCTCTACAAATTATGTATATTCACACAAATAGAAAGCACTTCCAACACAATCCCAACTATCAAACTCCTCAGACAACTAATGGTCTGAAATTATCACAATATTATCACAGAAATTTTCAATTCACATACATCCATATTCTATTCATAATAAATAAGCCTTTGGAACTCATTCATTCATAATAATACCAAGCAATTCAACATTGTAAACCATACATCCTTTACATTATCATCTCAATTAATAATGTATAATTAAACTAACTATTACTCAATTAACCTTATATAGTCATCAATTGCACAAAATCTCTTTTTTTTTTTACCTTCCTAACCATTTCCCACAATTGTGGGATAAGGGACCCGAAACCTCCAAACAGTTGTTTTCATAGAATAGGTTTTTGGACCAATTTTGTATGGCCATTTTGACCTAGAAATTGACATTTTTAGACAATTTATTCTTCTAAACAAATGTTCCTCTATGTATTAAGTTTCAAACAAAATAAAAATAATGCAATTTGGTTCATTATTCTGAGAGTTATACCCACAATACTAAAGAATATACTTAACTATGGACAACCACCAGAACTCAATTTCAAGCCAAATTTCAAAACCCTTAGTGATAGAAATCAAATTCGATTCCTTCATAAAAGTTGTAGATATATGTTTCTAGTTTAATCTTAATTTAAAATCATCCCATTTTGATGTCTACAGGTCAAGATATAGCTAATATACTGATACCTGTTTAGTGGAACCACTCCTTCTAACAAGTATCCAACATGTATCAAGTTTCTAACCTCAATTCTTTCTTAATTCAGTACACATTTTATCCACTTCAAATATCAAACAACTCATGTTCTAACATGATACCAAGTTTAGTATTCCCTTACCTCTTTAAAATTCAAAATAAAAACAACTCCAAAGAACCAACAAAATTAGCCCTTCCAAGCAATCAGCACACATCTAAGATTGAGGTGAAAATAGGGTGCTCTTAGCACCAAAAAGACAGCAGTATAGAAGATAATTTAAGCTAGCTTTCTTGATGTAGTATCTTACTAGGATTCCAAGTGAAAATGATCCAAACTCTAGCAAAATTTCAAAAGTTGAGAGGGAATGAGAGTTTCGGTGGAGAGGAGCAAAGTGAAAGAAGTAAAGAACATTAAAGCATAAAATTTGCCACCTTTGGTTGCTAGGTGTCTCCAACATACTTAAGCATGTGTCAATTAACATGTCATGCCATGTAGCACTAGATTATGCTGCCCTTTGTCACCTAAAGATGCTTTCATTAGTCACTTACCAAGCAGTCCACATGTCATTCCAAGGTTGGCCCACTTGTCACATAACAATTGGTCCATTTGTCCATTAATTACTATTCTATTTGTCACTCATTTAACTATGCTAAATGTCAATAACTCATAGGCTTCTAATAGGCCATTTATTACTTAATGAATGTTGCCATATATCATTAAGTAATTAGACCACATGTCACTCCACGATTGGCCCACTTGTCACACAATCAATGATGTCAAATGTCAATGCATTAGTTATGCCAAATGTCACTAATTCATAAGCTTAGTCATTCTAATTTTCATGTACCAAATTGTCTTGCCACTTGACAATTTTCTTAGTCCAAATTGTACTTTTAAATACCTCAATTCTCTAATGGTGTCAATCCATTCCAAACCACTAAATATGATCCACTTGACAAAAAATTCAAGTCATATGTCTTTCATATTCTAATCATAGCACAATTTTAACGACTATCACACAGGTACTTTTCATAAACATGTCTTATTTCAACTAGGGTATACTTTGGAGCCTTAAAGTGGATGTTCATCACCAATTACCATAGAAGCGACAAAATTTTTTTATTTGTTGCTGCCATGGGATGTTATAGTCATTTCATTTTCCCCTCTTATAAGATGAGGGCAAAAAATATTTGACTTCTTAATACCATTTTCTTCCAACCTCACCAATCCACGTGTTACGAGCATATAAATGTTCGTTTAAGTGCGTAAAAATAGACAGTGACTTAGATGGTCACATACACGGTTACACACACGCCCATGTAACTCCTCGAAAATACCTCGTTGAAGGCAACAATCCCATATTTAGTATTTCATAAAACATTGCGTGCATTTTATCTTGATGGTGGGTGGGCGGCAAAGATAAGCCAAAAAAACACAACTGCAAGACAGCTGGGAAGCATAGTAATGAGTGGCGATGCGAAGGGACTACTGGAGGGGCGGCAAAGAGAAGGCGGCAGCGGCTAGAGGGGGAAGGGGTGAGTTAGGTGATGACTGGTCACTAGCGCGATGAAGGGATGTCGATTGTTGAGGGCTGAGCTAACAACGATGGTGATTGGTGTGAGAGAGAGGGAGAATGGAGAGAGAAACATAAGTGACAGAGGTGAAGAGGAAGAAATAACCTAACGTAAAACGACGTCGTTTAATTTTATGAGAAACAACAGTGTAAAACGACTTGTTTTGCTTCTAACGTAAAACAAAAAAATGACATTATTTTGCTCATCAAGTCAGTCTGGCCTCAAGCCAACCTTAGGCTCAGGCTTGCCTAGGTTGACTACGAGTTGGATCAGGTAAGGTCCAATTTGCCTTCTCCAATAGTTGTTAATGGCTCATATTTCTAACAAGTCCCTTCTTATGTGAGCTTATATAATGATTTACCCCTTGCCTAATCTCTATCTAGGTTAAAAATTTTTATTTAGACTCGAGATGGCTCCAAAGTTCAATCGACTCGAATTTAATATGATTATTATTTTTTAATTTAGAATCTGATTATCATTTTTTAATTTAAAATCTATTTGATTCGACTCGGCTTAAAACTTGAAAATTTAAATAAGAAAAAGTTCAAACCTAACCTGAAATTGGATCAAATTACGCTAAATCAAACTAAACAATTGTCAAGTTTAATGAAAATAATTTGCCTCGAGGAAGGGACTTAGCATTCATTCATTACAACCTCCGTAGTCCCACCTCGGCTCAAACTCAAAACTCAATTTCTATGGTCCTCTCATTCCATCACCATGGCTCCCTCTTTTTTTTTTTTTTTTGGGATGGTGATATCAACTCATATACATTGAAAAAAGGAAGGATTTGACCTGAAAAGAGGTTTTAATCTTATTGGTACTGTGTCACTTAGTATACATACAAATATATACGTTTATGTACTTAACATGAAGAAAAAGGAATCAAATCAAAGAGAACATTTAAAAAATAGTGTACTCTTCCTATAAATCGTATATATAGAAAAAGAAAAAGTGATGTTGATTTCACATCTCCATCTTCATATTATTAGCCTCCAGTGAACCTGCAAAAGTTGACACACGATTTTTCAGAACAAATTCTTAACCTTTGTAATCAGACATGACAAGGCATCTCCTTGTCCTATGTTGTTTCATTAAACCTGCTTAGATTTGATTACAATCATAATCATGATTAGTTCATTTGAGTCTATCATAAATTGTTGTAATCATCTAGACTTAAATACTTAGCAACATCAGGACTGTCGAAATCTTTCCTTGAGATCTCATTTATGTCATATAAAAAGGTATTAAATTTATTCATAATATCACATCATATCTTTATCACTTTTTAAAAAGTATTAATAACACCTTAATGACAAGATAATGCAAAGTTCATCGTTACCTGTAAGTTGTTGAGAGGGAAGTGATGTTCTTCTTCCTTGATCAAATGTTACATTGTAGAGACTTTGTTGATCAACATCCCAACTTGGTGTTGGATGGATTTGCTGAAAATGAAAGAGAAATTAACATCAGCAAAAATAAAAAAAATTAATTAAATTAAACTCTTTTATAATTCATCTCTAAAGTTATATTTTTACATCATTTGTAATATTGGCATCGTTAGAAAATTAAATTATAAATTATAAAACTACATCGGATTGCTTGTACTATGTGTATCATATGGCACAATCAACATAGGTGCTATGTTATATCAGGGATCAAATCTAATCTCCTTTATTAATTATGGTGTTCCTATAAATCTTATCCACATATTTATGTGGATAAGATTTAATGAAATAGAGTTATAACATAGTAAGTAAAGAGATGATTTGATTAGGTTATATCAAGCCTACAAAAGGTAAATAGTTAATACAAAAACATAATTTTAAGAATAAAAAATAATTTTAAAAAATCAGGACTAGTAAAAAACGGTTCAAACTTCAAACTACAGTTTTATTTTTAAAAAATATCACTTATCTCTGACTTTTTTTTTTAATCATCTGTATCTTTGGTGTCATTATTTATTAAAAAATCAGCACAGAAAATGATAAAATGACGTCGTATTGCTTATGTTAAGCTGCACAACCAAAACCTACACAAGCAATACGATGTGATTTTCATTCTTGCACGAGCAATACGACGTAGTTTGTCATTCCTCGTTTAACTTTTACAGGTGATACAAGATCATAACTTCAGGAATAAACAATAATTTTAAAAAATCAGGACTAGAAGTCAAAAGGGTTCAAATTTAACTCATAAAAGAATAAGAAGAACAGAGAAGTGGCGTGAAGTGTTAAGACATTACAGTGAAAAAAGATGTGTCAAGAAATGTATCCTGGACCGAAACAGGAGCAGTAATGGTTCTTCTGAGTCCCATATCCAATCCACAAGTAACCATATGTTGTTGCACAGGGTTAACCTCAAGGTAGGAAGCATTTGTCACATCACATGACATCCCAATTGTTGGGAAACTAGTTCCAGATGCAGGGAATGCCTGTGTTTGAAGTAAAATTGAGTTCAGTAACAAAATCAAGAACACTTCAGGCATGGAAGTTGATGTTCATGAGACGACAGTTCTATACCTCTTTCAAATGAAGCCTTGGATTTACAGAAGCTAACTTCATCGACAAGAACTGTTCATGGAGGAATTGGGAAATCCTTAAAAGTTGGAAAATGGTACTTAAGAAATGAATATATATTGAAGAAACTTACCTCTACTTGTCTTTGAAGAGATTGAACATAGTTAATGATCTCATCAAGCATTCCTGCTTTTCCTGTGATCTTATTGCACCCAGGAACCAGATCTTGCAGATACTTCATTCTTTCACTGATTTTTTCTCTCCTCATCTTCATACAAGATCAACAAACTCATGTCTGTCAGAACAAGTTGCAGAAGAAAATCTAGTGAAACAGAAAGAACATTAAGCACCAACTCACTCGTTCAGCTAAACTGTGACTATCGGTGGCTTGACCACGACGAGCTCGGACATGGATGTAATCTGGCTTTTGAACCTCCGTTACTTTGGAATTGTCCTTCGAAGTCTCTACAGAATTTTCTCTGCTACTTTTGTTGATATGCTTATCCTTGATCTTTGATTCTTCTTTTTCTTCTTCACTTCCTTTAACTCTTTTTTCTCTGGTTTCATCTTCTGCAGCAACCTAACGTGGCAGAAGACAAACTTCCATTAACAAATGCAGTCAACAAAGATGAAAACTTTCAAAATGTGAACTTTTACCTGAGAACGATTAACAGGAAAAAAAGAAAGAAAATTTGTAGAAGCTTAGAATAAAGAATGATCAAAGTCTGAAAGAACACACACCTTATCAACCTTTCTTTTTTTAAAGCTTTCTCTGCCAACCACAGAACTGAATTTCTCTGACGCAACTGAGTCTCTGTGTTTGTCAGTCATCGCTGCCTCCAACACCGCCGACTGACTGCTAGAAGGCCGACAAACGTTATAATTCATATCAAAACCCGACCCAATACTCACATATCCACCACAGGGCTCGAAACCCGATAAACCTGGACAACCATTATCCACCAAACCCGTGTCGGGTTTGACCGACGACGACGACGACGACGACGACCGAGTCACCACCTCGCCGATACCACCCTGAAACCCATGGAACACACTGCTAAGATCACCAAAACAGCCCTCATCTACTTGCTGCTCTTGTTCCCATTTCAAGAGGGCTCTTTGTCTCTCCATCTCCGTCACGTCCGTACAACGCAACATCTCCGGCAACAATGCTCTGTTCATCGAATAAACCATCACACCAACCAAAACACCAAATACAAACTACTTAAAGAAAGAGAGAAAAGACACTGCGTCGAGTTGCTGCCAAAGCACGCAGGACCGAAAAGAAAAAGTCCCTGCACGTACTTTTACGTGGCCAATGACAAGAGTGACAGGACAGAGGAGTACTAGTACTCTAGTCTAGCCACAATCTGAATGTGAGTGAGCGTGTGAGTGAACCAAGGGTAAAGAAAGAAAGAGCGAGGTTGGGTTTATATCAACGGGGCAAGAAGAGAAAAGAAAAGGTCGCCGGAATCTGACAGCAACTGGCCCGCCGGAGATTTATGATTGCTGTGTTTCATAAGAGAGTTTGATCGATCGAATGTGTGTGTTAAATATGTAATCAAGGTTGGGTCGTGGGCTGTGGGGCCCACTGACATGACCGCCATGTGTGAGCATGTATCGAGCACCAAAAAACGGCGTAACGTTCGTTCGTGAGCATTGCATTGCGTCAGCCTCTTCCCCCGTTGTGTGCGCCTACCCCTGGCTTGAGTCAGGTCAGTTCGTAAATGGCAACCACCAATCCATCATAGTTACATGGTGAAGTAAATTATAGGTATAAATATAAATTGGATAAATAATTAAAAATTAGTAATTTTTAATTTTAGTGTTTTATTTTTAAAAATTTTTAAATTGGCCCCAAAAAGAGCAAAATTTTTATTTTCTTCTAATACCATTTTGGGCCGATTCTTGTTATGTTACAAATTAGAATCCGCGACCCGAGGGTGTAGGTGAGTTGATAATGAACTCTCCTAGCTTAAGTGAGATCGAGGGTTTAAACCTTCTTCATATATGCAGCAGTTTAAAACTTGGGACTATAACTTTGCCTTCTGCAAGGAATCTACCCGACTCGAACGGGGATTAGTCTGAGTGTGGATGACTTAAAGGTATCTTCCTATAGTTGAGGCCTGTCTATGACACCTTGTGGGCAAAAAAAAAAAAAAAACCGCATTTACGTTAACACGTGGTAGTTAGATTAAATTTGTTTGACCAATCAAATGTTGACGCATAAGTAACGAGGCAAACGGTTGTTGTGATTGGCTTGTTTGTGAAAGCCTTGACTTTTCATCACGTCAAATCTTCTGTTCTAGTTATTCTTTTTCAATTTTGTTTAATTAAATCTCATTTATATATTTATATAGGGTCCATATAAATATGTGGATAAGATTTAATGAAACATAATAAGAATATCATAACCGATATAAAAGATCTAATTCCACTTTTAACAACATCATAAGTACATAAGAGACAAGAAATTTTAACCATAAATAAATAATGCTAAACTATATTTTATTTCATTATTAAATTTTGATCTTTAATAAGTAGTGCTTAATTATATTTTTATAAATTTAATAATCATTATTTTTATCGCGTGATATTTAGTAAAATTTTAATAGTAAATAATAATAAGTTAATTATATATTTCTAACAATTTTTAGTTAATTCAGTAATTTAAATTAAATGGTACGTTTTATTATAATTATTGATAATAAATTTTGAAGCAGATCAAATCTTTAACTCTTAACACAAAATCTTATTAAAATCTTTGGAATTTATGATGGAATTAAAAATATGAGAATATTTTCTTTTATTCCATTATTCAAAAGAACAAGAGTTTGTTTTACGGTGTCGTTTCACAATAATTTGTTTACTTCAAATTCAAGTTTTGCTATTAGGAAAGTGATTGACGTATCACAGAGATTGTATTGTCAAAATTGTTGGTTGAAAGGATACATCAGTCCTAGGTTAGAATAGTGACCTCAAATTTCATGCCCAATCAAATAAATAAATTATGATTATGTCATTTATCATTAAATTTACCTAATAAAGAAATGAAATGTTGAATCTTTCTAGTCAATAAAACAAGTAACATGAAATCTATTAATGACAATGGCCGAACTGAGACCTTATTGTTAGAATATTTCATATTGACTAAACATGAAAATATTAAAAGGTTTATAAGTGGTAAGGGTCAACTATCTAAATGACTAGTTCTAGTCATTTTGACAATTATTGACCCAAACTCGATTCTTGTTAATAGATTCTACACTCTACCTATATTAAAAAAATTCTAATACTTATTTTTAGGGACATAAGTAGCTTAAAACCTAATTGGATTTAAATAAGTTTTTAAAAATTGACTAAATTGTTTCAAAATAATTTGAATTGTGAAATTTAAACTGAAATTCGTTCTAAAATTTAAGAAAGAAATTTTTTAAAGTTCAAATTTAGTTCGAATTGTCATCAAAACGGATTTTATCTGTTATTTTAGAATGAATCACACCAAATTCAACCGAGTTATTTTACCTTTCCTAAATATTGAAATGTTGTGATCATCATATGACTTTTGAACAGAACTTTGTGCTTGAATGTGAAAGACTTGGAACTTAAAAGCTTCATCTACTTGTTTACAAACAAGTTGATTATTTTACCCTATTTCTCCTAGAATTTGGAGAAAAGAAGGATTTTTTTTAATAACAAGGCATTTAATTATTTTGCATTGTTATAATCACGTGGAGGTGTGTTCTATTTTTGACTTATAAGTAATTTAAAATTTATAAAATGAAATCATTTTGTTAAAATTTAATGAAGTAATTTTGTTTTAGTCAATTAATTTAATCATTTTTATAAGTTAAATAAAATAAAGATGTTTTAATCAAAATTAGTTAAAGTTACACCAAGTCCATACTCTTAAACCTGATTAAAACGTAATTATTTTGAACTTAATCTATTACTTTTTGAGTTATATTTGAACTAAAATACCAACCATAATTCAAATACCAACCATAATTCTATTGTAATTTCACCATATTTAAGGGTTGAACAAAAACAAAAGTCCTAATCAAGTCCCACTTAGGTATTTCAAGTAATGTGAAGATAGAAGCAATATATAATACGGTTTTGGTGGGAGCAAGTCCAGAGTGGATGAATGCTACTTCCATTGTCACTCACACTTTCTTTCTCCATCCCTTTGCCCTCTAACCCCACTCACTCTCTATTTGCATATACACTTACACATGACCTTATACCACAACTAAAGGCAAATGGGTCCTAGCATTCTACATCCCATTTCTTCAATCGCTCTCTTATTGGCCTTTATCAACACTAAAAGCTACCCCTTTTAGCT
The DNA here is from genome assembly GCA_027563885.1 of Erythroxylum longipes. Taxonomy (NCBI): domain Eukaryota; kingdom Viridiplantae; phylum Streptophyta; class Magnoliopsida; order Malpighiales; family Erythroxylaceae; genus Erythroxylum; species Erythroxylum longipes. Next base: position 41,422,476 of record JAOQMS010000179.1, on the reverse strand, counting down.
CTTAATCCATCTTTCTCTTGGCCCATTCAATCAACTTGCTCTTACACTTTGTCTTTAGCCTACCATTGATTTGAGAACCTATCCTATACAACAACTAAAAAAAATATAGTTAATACCATCAATTGAAGGGTGTTTATATATACCTTTCTGATATTGAAAGCACAATTCTACAAGTGGGGTTGAGTTTGTTTGGGGTCTTATTTACAATTTGAGGTCGCTTTAACTTGCCTTCACAGGCAACAATATTATCACATACACAACTAAACATAAGAAACGATCAATCCTATCAAAGCTGTGTTATGAAAGTATAACAACTCCAACTTTCTTTTATTCTATTTTTGACAATTACAAACCAAAGTTGTGTTATGATCGGTTTCAATCCATATAAAGAAGTTGCAAGAAAGTGAAGTTGGTAGGCTTGCATCAAAATTAGGGTTAATTACACTGAAACTTTATATATTTTGATTTTGGTATTCTAATTTTTATATTATGAAAATTATCAATTACCTGTTCTTATAGTATTATTTACGTAT
>JAOQMS010000179.1:41403306-41418390 GCA_027563885.1 Erythroxylum longipes | reverse complement strand
GGTGATTATCGTTCTCAATTTGAGGCTATCACTAACCGCACAGTCCATTTACCCATCCAGTTTCTTATCCATTGCTTCATTTCTGGCCTGCGTTCTGATATCAAACATCCTGTACTTGTTCACCGACCCACCACATTGGACGAGGCTATGTGTCTAGCCCAACTTCATGAGAAGCGCATCTCACTAGAAAAGGGCCTGACTAGACCCACCTTGGGTAACACCAAACCATTGCTACCCACACTCAAAACCCACATAACCCAGTCCGTTTTTACCCCCCTTCCCCCTCACTGTTGACAGCAACCCTACCCAGTGGAACCAAGGTTCCCTTTCGTCACCTAACTCCCACCGAAGCTGCTCTTCGTCACTCAAAGGGCCTCTGTTATCATTGTGACGAAAAAAATACCTGGGATCACAAATGCAAGGCTAAACCCCGGTTACTATTGCTCGAAGAGGACACTGACTCACCTGCTCCTGGTGACCCACCGAACTCCCCACCGCCTCCTACCTTCGATGAGGACTGTTCTCCACCGGCTTCTTCTTCTGAGTTGCACTCTTCCATCTCCTACAACGCCCTTGCTGGGGGCTGTTCTGTTTCCACCTTGCGGTTCCAGGGCAAGGTCCATGGGAAACTTGTTCAAGTGTTGCTAGATGGTGGTAGCACGCACAATTTTGTGCAGTCAAGTGAATCTGACAGTCACTGCCACACTGCATTTTTCAGTCTTAGTTGGCAGTGGCGAGCGTTTGGTGTGTACTGACATGGTGCGGCAGGTTCCCTTGGTTATTCAAGATCAAGAACTCTTGGTTGATTTCTTTGTTTTACCCATCCAAGGCTGGGATATGGTATTGGGAATCGCATGGCTGGCTACTTTGGGCCCTGTGTTAACTGATTATGCAGCCTCTGTTTTCGAATTCACTCATAACTAGCGGCAAGTTCGCTGGACTGGAGATATTGCTCCTATTGCTCAACAGGTACAATTTAATGGGTTGAAACGTCTGAATAGAATCAATGCTATTGCGCAGTTTTTCCGTCTCGAAATTCTCCCAGAACCCCCTTAGGATGTGTCTGTTGTTTGTCCTGAGATTTCCAGTTTATTAGCTGCTTTTGAGGATGTTTTCACCAAGCCGCATGGGTTACCCCCCTCCCGCCCCTGTGACCACTCTATCCACTTGTTACCCGACAGTGGGCCTGTCAATGTAAAGCCATATAGATACCCTCATTTTCAGAAACAGGAAATGGAAAAGCTTGTAGCCGAAATGCTCAAAGAGGGAGTCATTCGGCATAGCTCTAGCCCCTTTTCCTCTCCGGTTTTATTGGTACGCAAAAAAGATGGTAGTTGGCGTTTTTGTGTAGATTACCGGGCGTTGAACGCAATTACAGTTAAGGCTCGATTCCCTATCCCCTCAATCGACGAGTTATTCGATGAACTTCATGGCGCCCACTATTTTTCGAAGCTTGATCTCTTGGCTGGTTTTCATCAGATTTGGGTTAAGGCGGGCGATGAACCAAAGACTGCTTTTCTGACCCACGACGGTCATTACGAATTTCTCGTTATGCCGTTTGGTCTTACGAATTCGCCCTCCACTTTTCTAGGTCTTATGAATGAGGCTTTTCGGCCTGTTCTTCGCAAATTCGTCTTGGTAGTCTTCAACAATATCTTAATCTACTGCCCTACTTGGCACACTCATTTGGAACATCTTCGGCTGGTTTTGGAGATATTGCGACAACATAGACTGGTGGCTAAGCGTTCCAAGTGCCTCTTTGGCCTCACTTCTATCGGGTATTTAGGCCATGTCCTCTCACAGCATGGGGTTGCTGTCGCCCCTGAGAAGATTGCTGCCATTCAGGCATGGCTCGTGCCCTGTTCAGTCCGAGAGGTTCACGGGTTTTAGGGCCTCGCTGGGTACTACCGTCGCTTTATTCGCCATTTTGCATCTGTAGCTGGTCCGTTGACTGATTTATTGCGCAAAGATGGCTTCCAGTGGACGGATGCTTCTGCTAAGGCTTTTATTCAACTTAAACAACTATTGAGCACAGCTCCCGTACTTGAGCTCCCTGATTTTACCAAACCCTTTATAGTTGGGATGGATGCCTCGGGTACAGGAATTGGTGCCGTTTTATCCCAAGGCAAGCACCACGTTGCCTATTTCAGCCAACAACCCAGCCCAAGTATGCAACACTCTTCCACATATCACCGCGAGATGTTCGCAATCACTCAAGCCATTGCCAAGTGGCGTCAGTATCTTTTGGGGTGTCGATTTACCATTTTTACTGATCAGCAGTCTCTAAAAAATCTCACTCAGCAGGTCTTTCAAACACCAGACCAGCAGAAATGGCTCGCCAAGCTCCTTGGTTATGATTTCGAGATTGTTTACCGCCCAGGGAAATAGAACAATGTTGCTGATGCTCTATCTCGAATTCCGGCCTCTCAGTTTTTTGCCCTTTCCCAGGTTCAGTTTGATATTATTTCTGATATCCGTCAAGCTAATAGCACTCACCCTGAGCTACTGTCCTTACAGCAGCGTTTACTGCAAAATCCTCACGCCCTTCCTGGTTATGTGTTCAAAGATGGCTTGTTATTGTTCAGGGGTCGGCTAGTGCTCCTGTCCAATTCCCCCTTGCGTGATACATTGCTTCTTGAGTTCCATTCTTCTCCTATTGGCGGTCACACCAAAGTCACGAGAACCTTTCACCGATTGGCATCTCAGTTTTTCTGGAAATCAATGCGCAAGGACATTAAGCAATTTGTTGGGGACTGTCAAGTATGTCAACAGATGAAATCTTCTACTTTGAGCCCTGGAGGGCTGCTCCAACCACTACCCATTCCCAACTTAGTATTTGAGGCTATCTCCCTGGATTTTATTACTGGTTTACCAGCTTCCAAAGGCAAAACCGTGATTTTGGTTATTGTTGATCGCCTTTCGAAGTACGTGGATTGCCTACCAATTTTTCTAGCCTTTCGGTTGCTGCAGTCTTTGTCTAAGAAGTTATTCGGCTCCATGGCATTCCAGCTGAAATTGTTACGGACCGTGATGCTCGGTTCTTAAGCGAGTTTTGGAAAGAAGTTCACCGCCTCCAGGGTACTACGCTTCGCATAAGCACCGCTTACCATCCCCAAGCGGATGGTCAAACCGAAGCTCTCAACAAGTGCCTTGAGATGTATCTCCGCTGTTATATCGCTAACAACCCCTCCTCTTGGCTACCAATGCTACCTTGGGCAGAATTTTGGTACAACACCGCTTACCAAACTTCAGCCCGCATGACCCCCTTTAAAATCCTCTATGGTTGCCCACCCCCGGCCATCCCTCGCTAGGTTAAGGATGCTACTGGTAAAGCAGTGGTTGAAGGTCAATTTCTAGAGCGGGATCGGCTCTTGTCCCAGCTGAAAACCAATCTCCACAAAGCTTAAGCTTGCATGAAGTTCTTCGCTAATCAGCATCACCGGGAGGTATGTTTTGCGGAAGGAGACTGGGTCTATGTCAAGCTGTAGCCGTTTTGCCAACATTCTGTCTGTTTACAACAGCACAGTAAACTTGGTCGTCGTTATTTTGGGCCTGATAAGGTCATTTGCCGAGTGGGACCAGTTGCTTACCAGATAGAGTTACCAGCTTCTGCCCACATCCACCCTGTTTTTCATGTGTCGTTCCTCAAGAAGTGTGTGGGACAACCTGATCAGCAAGTTAACCCACTCCACTTAGTTGACTCCTCTGCTCCTTTGGTTCTACAGCCCCTCTCGTTGTTAGCAAAACGAGTGGTGCAGCGTGCTAATTTCTCGGTTGTGCAGTACTTAGTTCATTGGGAAGGCTTGTCTGAGCGTGAGGCAACTTGGGAGGACAAGGACCATCTGCTCCAATCATATCCACACTTGAACCTTGAGGTCAAGGTTGCTGTTGATGGGGAGGGTACTGTTATGGATCAATCCTTGTTGCCGCATACCACTACTGATGAATCACAGGCCCTAAGGAGAAGCTCAAGGTCAAGGACTGTTTCGGGAAGGTTGAAGGATTATATACTGACGTCCACTTCAGCTACTGACAGGTCAGAGAATGTTTATCGGTGTGCACACAATGGGTCAACTATTTGAAGGAAGGTGGTACCCAAAGTTTTAGTTATGATATTTCTGTTATGCAATTTGCAGACTCTCTCTCTCATCTCTTTCCTAATGATGTTTTCTCATCCTCTTTCTTGTTTCCTTCGTTGTTTTGAGCAAAATACGTTGTAATTTTCCCTACTATCAATATCAAACACCACTGTTACTCTGGTTTTTTGGGTTTTATCTTCATTACTATCTATTTGGCACTCACTACATTTTCCTAGCCATACTTGGGAGTAGAGGGCGTCCGGTTGAGAGGAGATGCGCCATACCCATTTAGCTAGAAGCGCCTCATTGGTCGGAGCCATTTTTTGGAAACCCAATCCTTCCTTATTTTTCGGACAGCAAATATGATCCCATGAAATGAGATGGAGTTTCCTCTAACTTGTGGAGTTTTTTTTTTTTCTGTTGCAGGCAGCGAAGGTGTCTTAGTTTGACATGCATGGGCTTGCAAGCATATCCCCAAGAAACCAAAGCTATGTCCTGTGCTCTAATAATTAAGTTCATCTACCAAGATATGGTAATGTTGCTTTTTTTCAAAATATAATTTGGCCAAATGTTGTCTCACATATCTTGGATTATAGCATAGAATACAATCTAGGTGTTTGGCAAATAGCTTATGAGTTGTTTTTTATCTTTTTGACTAAAAGTTAACTTTTTGACCATCTTGAAAAGTTATGATGTGTTTGGTGAATGACTTATTAGTTAGCTTATTTAACTTTAATAAGTTGATTTCTAAAAGCTCGATAAGAAGAGCTTTTGGAGTTAGCTGTTTGCCTAATGATAGTAATGTCCTCTACTTTACTCTCTACTTTTGCTCTGTATATTTTTAAAGTTGGCTTTTTTTGATCGTACAATTAGGTCGTGAAGTTTGGAAGAATATAATAAAGGGGTTAATTAAACTTTTTAATCTTTATTTAATTTTATAATATTAGTTTACATTTAAAAATACCATAATATTTAGTTTTTGAACATAAAGAGTTCACATGAAATTAATATTTTTAGTATATAACTACTATATATGTATCGTATCTGTGTTATACTATAATTATAGATATTTTTAATTTATTAAATAATAAAATTCACATATATTATATGAAAAATTACTAATATGATGTAGTTCGCTGCATCATTCTTATTAATAGAGAATTTAATGTTAGATTATTATTATTATTATTATTATTATTATTATGTTTTTTATTACGGTTATAAACTTAATTTTTGTAAAATTAAATATCTAAATATAAATTCTTATAAGAATATTCAACGAAATACTAAGAAATATAATATTCATGTCCTTATAATTTTTTTTAAAATCATGCCCTCATAAGTCATTTTACACATCAACAGCTAATACTAAATAGCTAATTTTACCAAACAACTTTAATAAACAGCTAATGATATCCGCTATTCAAATCAGCTGATATAATCAGCTATTAGCCAACTGCTGATATAATCAACTAATAATTAATGCAATCCGCTGTTTGTCAAACAAGGTCATTGTATTTATGTGGAAATATGATGTAGTTTTGAAAAATATTAAAATACAAGATATTGTAAAAAAGGCAAAGAATATTTTAGAAATGAGTTTGAATCGACAAACAAATCCCAAATTGACTGAGTTTAAATCAAATTTAGAAGTCTAATTTAAAATTAATTTTATCAAACTTCAAAATAACATTGTTTTAATCGGAACCTTAATTTTGACAGTTTGAACAAATTTAGGTTATTATCATCTCTAAATATTTTTAGTGTTAATTACTAAAAAAAACTCAAACTTTTGTTAATTTTTTAATTATAGTCCGAACTTTAAAAGTAACAATAAAATGCTCAAATTTTCAAAAATTTTCAATTCTAGCCTATCATTAGTGTTTCCGTTAAATTTGCTTTCGTGACTTGTCACGTGTTTCAGGAACTTTATCTATTAATACACATTTATCAAAATTAACACAATAAATGAAGATTTGTTACACAATCTTGATGACCTTACGCTTTGATTTCAAATTTTCCCTTAGTTTTCAGTTTGTTCTCTCGATGCCCTCACCCTTCAATTTTCAGATTATGCAGCTCCAATGCCCTCACTCTAAGGGCATCAGGAGAATGAACTAAAAGCGAAGAACTTATTAGTGCAGTAAGTTGTCATACAAGAGTAGTTTGAAGCGTTAAGAGAACAAACAGAAAACAAATGGTTGAAGGTATCGGGAGAACATTAGATAACATTAGGCTAGAGTTGAAGAAAATTAAAAGTTTTAGAATTTCATTGTCACTTTTTTAATTTTGGGCTATAATTGAAAAAATTAAAAATTTGAGCATTTTATTACTACTTTTTAAAGTTCGGGTTATAATTAAAATTTTGACAAAAATTTAAGTTTTTTTAATAATTAACCCATATTTTTATATAAAAATAAAGAAATATTACAATAATACAATTTGTATATAAAAGCTAAAAGAAAAGATTGTGATCTTCAGCTGAAGTGACAGACTGACACATAATAGTCTTTTTCATTTTAAGTGAAGGTATTAAATGATATTGCAAGTTAATTTGATTTTAAAACCTATGAAACTTAATTAGTATAATAAATTTAAAACCTCATCTTCAATCAATATTGAGACTGGTTTTACTTTTCTGGTTTTATTTATTTATGTATATTATCAAAACAGATTTTTCTGGTTTTATTTATTCTTGTAATAACTTATTTGATTTATTCTTGTTTTTTATTCGATTTATTCTTATTCTATTTATAATGTTTCACATATTGTGTTACATATTTTTATATTTTTATTTATAAGTATTTATTTAATTTTTTATTATTATTTTACATTACACGAGGGTCTTTCGAAAATTACATCTCTATCAAATATAAGTAAAGTCAAGTAATACTAAATCGCTCCGGATGTTGTGTTTCAGCGGACTCTTGTTGTTATTGTTATATATAACCAAAACAGGCTATACATTGCACCGATTGCTTTGTTTTGGCTCTCTCTAGCATTTTAGATTGTAGCAATTAAAGCTGCAATCTGAAACTAAATAGCATGGTTCATGCTTGCATCAGATTTTCCACTTTATAAAAAGTGAAATAAACTCCAAAAAATTTTTGGAGATGTGTTCTACAACATGAGGCTCGTCTTCCTTCTAAATAAAGTAATATATTGACTAAGTATAGTAGGAGTTACTTAGCTGTAAAGAAATACATCCTTTAATAAAGTTTAGATAACTTCAGCTTTATGATCGATTGATTTATCGTATAGGGTCATGTTTCAGTGCAAAAAGTGGCGAATTCTAGGTGTTGAGTTGGCTCTAAAGATAACAAACCGATTCGAGTTTAAGTTTGGGAAGGTTGATTCGAGCAAATGATCTAAATCAATTTGACTAAAAATTAAAATAATATCATTTTGAAGTCGATTAGATTTCAAACCGTTCTATCGATTAGGTTGAATTCAAGCTGAATAACTTGATTCCGGTTAGTTTTCAAGTTAAATAGGACCTGATCGATTTCTGACCTTAATTAGCTATAAAATTAGTAAAAATAAACTGTTTTAAAATATTAATTTAAGTAGAAATCATAAAAAGCATAAATTCATTTTTATAACTATTGATATTGCATTACAATGGCATCAACTATATGTACACCACTTCACGGCTAAATTTAAAAGAGATATTATAGTGACATTAGTACAATTTTAATTCACCCATTAGCTTAAAGTTGTGCATCTGAAACTTCTATAATCACAATTAAATTTTATATTGATCATAGCTCACAAAATAAATAAAAGTGTAAAAAGTGATTATCTACTAGGAATCAATTAGTTTACCTAATTAACAAATAGAATGTTAAACTGGAAAATATTCTATTAACAAATTCACTTCATAAATGCCTTAATTTCCATGAAAATTAAAACAAAATGTTCAAAAGTAAACTTTGTATGAAGTTATTGAATTTTCTAAAAAAATTTTCTACCCCAATTATGTCAACATTTTGGCCAAACAGACGTTTTAAGAGCAAAATTCAATACGCAACGCTCATTGCTTTACAAAGATCGAAAGAAGGTCATTAATCTTATGCAGTCTTTGTTTTGTTTTACACAAAAAAGCTTGTTTATGTGACTCGTGTTAGTAACCTTCTAATTACAAAGAAATAATACTTGATGTGTTAGGATCTTTGTACCTTTATATTGTCTTTGATCCCAAAAGATTGATGAAAATTGTGTTGATTTTGCATAATGTAAGAGTAGCAAAAAACAAAGAATATAATATTACTTCAGTTCGATAGCTTAAATGCTATTTATATCTAAGGATCTCACAATTTGTAGTTTCGCTAACTTTAAGGAAAGAACAAGTTATAAGAGATGGATTACTTTTAGAAATACCTGCAAGAGTTCTATAAACTCTCTTTAATACCCTTAGATAAGTACTCTAGCACTCTCAAACTCACTCTCTTTTCTTGAATCAAAAAACGATTTGCGTGTATCTGTGATGTGTGTGTATTGTGACTCTGAATGTGTTATTTATGGATCAGATGAGGCTTGTGATGATCTGTTTATTTGGTCCACGCCTTTTAATTCTTCTGCTTGTGCTTCTCACGTGAGCTTTTTATGTAACTCTTACGTGTTTCACTTATACGCATGTCTTGCTTCTGTTTTGCGTTTTGTTCCTTAGTCAAATTACCTTTTTCTTTCTTCTTCAAATTTTCCGGATACTCTTCACACACTATTAAAATACCTAATCCTAAATTTCTAAATTTGTCTCATATTGACGAATCTTCATTGAGGGTTTATGGAGAACTTGTGAATATCTTCACATGATGCAATTAAATTGCTAGTTGTAACAAATTAAAACTAGAACTTGGGTTAGGCAAAAACTTTGTCAAACATAAAACACTTTTTTTTTCCCTTTTAAATCTTCTTTTGCCCTTTATTTCTGGAATGAGTAGACATTTGGATTGCCTGTTCATGAATCTATCTCTTTTATCAACAAACTTTAGGTGTTGTAGGTTAACCTTCCAGTACTTATCCGCGAGAGAAAAGGGGAAAGAGAAAAGAAAAAAGGAGTTCATGAACACTGTTACAATGCGTAAGGTTACAATTTGCTTAGTCATTAGCTACTCATTTTCTCTTTTGGATAAATGATATATAGTTCCCTTTAGCTTTAAAAACTTATTAATTTTTAAAATTTTTGAAAAAACTCTTTGTAATTTTTAATTTTTCAGAAATATCTCTTATTTTATATTTCAATTAAAAAATAATGACAAATACACGCGATATGAATGTCATATTTAGATCAGTCAAATACAGTTTACATGACGATTCAATTCAACTCTTAAATTCAATATAAACTAATTAAATTATGCTTAAATTAATAATTTATTATAATCATCTTAAATTATTAATTTAAATAGAGTTTAAGTGATTTAAGGTTAAGAGATAAGTTGGATTATCATACTATTGATATTTGATTAGTTCATTATTAACCGAAATTTAAGAGAAGGTTTTATTTGAAAATTCTAAAAATTTAAGAGTTTTTTTTTATTTTTCAAAATTAGAGATTTTTTCTAAAATGTATTTAAGTCATTATCTTCTTTTTTTTTTTTCTTTTCTTTGAAGAGTCATTGTGTGAAAAGAAGAAAGGAAAATGAAAAAGAACGCATTTAACCAGAAAGGAAACATACTTTAACGTAAGAAAAAATTATCAATAGTTAGAGGATAAGGTAGAAGAAAAATTGGGTGCATGCATGAACAAGGACAAGAATGGTCAAAAGACAACGTATGACAGTTTCACCTATTCAAACGACAGAATTAAAGAAGAGACCCCATGTCAAAAAACCCACCATTCATGGCCTAAACCAAGGCATGCATATCTCATTTTAGTTGTCTCCATATGATGCAGCTTTCTGTGATCTTCATCTTCTTCATATCCTTAGTTTCATCTTTTCTAATAAAGAATAAGGTTGGTAAGGGTTTGAGCGAGATTCACGTGTCTTATGATCCAAGGTTATTTCAAATTTGTCTTAAAACTTAACCAGAACTAGGTCAAACAACTCACATTTAGCATCGAGCTTTAACTTAAAAAGCTTCGTTTTAGTTAAACCCATTTTCTTATCAGAAACGAAGTGTTGTGTGGCACCATTAAAATGGCAAGCAAGGGAAGATACACGATCGCAAGAGATATCAAAGATCACCATCATTCGATGCTACGAATAGTATCTAATGGTTGAAGATTATATCTTTCTAACGTGGTTTATTACTTATTAGTAATAGAGACGGCAATAAGTCAGTTGAACTTTGACGGACTTAAAAATTATTATTATTCATATAAAAAAACAATTTGTTTTGTTATATATAAAAATTCAAAATTTTAATCGAGTTAAAAAAATGACTCAAGCGTAATCCAAAACTCGTTAATTTTAAGATTGATAGGCTAAAATTTAACCTTTTTGTCATCTCTAATTAGCGAATATTTTGGAGTTCACGCATTTCCAACAACAAATATTCCCATTTGCAAACATAATAATCATCCCCGAGCTAGTTACTTAGTTATCAAATTTTCCCTTGTTTCATAAAAGTTTATCAAATGCAACCTTTTTAGTAATTAACTATAAGATTACATATTTTTTAACTTATCAAATTCTTATCAGAACGTTATCGTTATTGTTATTGTTATTGACGAGTAAATTAGTATGTCTTCGTTAATTTATACTACCAAAGAAGATATGCCCATGTACTAACCTTTGAATATAGTTGCTTCGATAGAATTAAAAAGAATTTATAAATGCACACACACACGATGTTTCTACTTATTCAACAATCTGTACTTAAGATTCTTATCAGGATATGATTGCAAGGAGGCTCTATATTAGGCCAAAATGTCAACCCTATCATATATATGTATACACTTGATACATGATCGATCATTTCCATGAGAGTTTTCTCGAGGAACCCCTTTTTTCCTTTTTCCTTTTTGTTTGGTGATGTTTGCTTTTAAAGATGAACATGGTTATCATGAGACCATTGACCATATGCATTGATTCACAAATTAGTCATATGTGGCACAGGACAAACCGCGTACTCAATTTCTCATTAATTGATAATATTTAAAAAAACTCAAGAAATTCATATCAAATTGATAATATTAAATTCGAGTCATATAAAATTTGGGAAATTATGATAAAAATATTTACTTATTCAATAAATATACTGACTACAACATAATTATGTTATATTCAAAATAAAAATTTATTTCCACAAATATGTAAAATATTTTTGTCATCTATAGTTACAAAATTTCAGGAAATGTATATAACAAAGACCGAACAAGAGACCCAATTATTAAATTGTGATGATAAGCTTTTGGAGAGGGTGAGAGATACCATTAGAGGTACACTTTATAAATGGTCTTTGGTTACTATAATGACATTCATTGAAAGCTAAAAAGATTGAAAATTTAGTTATGACAATACCTTGGATTAGGGTTAGACCAGAAAAGACCCAAGGCTCAAAATTTGAGCTAAAGATCGATCTTAGATTAAGTCTGAGTTTGTTAATTTAAATTTTAAAAATGATAGTGTTTAAATTTGATATATTCAGGCTTCGGATTAAATTAATTTAGATATTTTTATTTTAAATAGAACAAAATCTATACAACGAGTAGTATTTATAACTAACACACAAATTGCCCCATGTGCCTACTAATTTAAAAGTTATAAATTCAAGTTACGGTAAAAATGATTAAGTTGATTTAGTTTTAGTAATTTAAAGAGATGATTGATTAAGAGAAAAGATACACTAAAATTTACAAGTATTAATTATATTGAATTTATCACTAATTTGTTAAATAAATCATTTAAAAGTACATAATTTATAAATTATTAAGTTTATCTTAAATTTATCCAAAAAACTCAGGAATAGAAGTTTCAAAATTATTAAAAAGAAGTAGAAACCATGATGAATAGATAAAATTTTCAAAAAAATTTATAAAAATTATATAAAATTTTCGATAAATTTTCCAAAAAAAAGATGTCACTAGGCCTAATAGTGTTGGACCTAAGGTTTATTTAAGATGAATTTAAGTAATTTGGGCTTTTGAGTATAGCAAACATGGATTACTTGAAGGCTTGTAGGACTTAATGGGTTAGTGTGGCTCATGAGTTTGAAATTGGGCTTATTGATACTTAACTTGGTTGGTGGTGATGGGTAGTCCAATAATGGACATTCACATTCTATGTAATATATATATTTTTTAATTTTTCATAGAAAACTTCCTCTTTAGTTTATTTTTCACTCTACAAAATTAAAATTTTACTTCTTTTACTTAAAATTCAACTAATTTATCCATCTTATTGTATTTACCATCGGAGTATTGTAATTATATTGATTGCTAACTAAGGAACTGTTTGGTGGTATCTGTTTAGTTGTTGATGTTAATAGAGTTATACTTTTATTATTGATAAAAATTAAAAATTAGGTAAATTTTAAATACTAAATTAATTAATTTTATTTAAATATTTTATATAATATTTTTTTAACAAAATATTAGTAAACATTTATTAAAATTAATAATTTGACATGTGAAATTTTATTTATAAATTAATATTTATTTTAACTATAAAACTAACCTTTTTTTGAAATTTCTGTATTTAAGATACTTTAAATTTAAACTATTTTATTAGATTAAAATTAAAATAAATTAAACAATTAAATTACATCAATCATATTTTTTATTATTTAATAATATTGAATAACTAAATGCCATATATTCAGTTGAAGGTAAATTAAATTATAAAAAATGAGAAAATTTTTAATAGTTTTAATAAATTATAAAACTGAAAATTTTAAAAATAAAATAGAAATCATAAAATAAAAAACATATTTTCCCTAAATTTTAAAATAAAAATGAAAAAAGAAAATTAGAAACATAGAGATCCTAATAAAATCATTTTGTAACACTTATTTCCCAAACTTCCAACTAGATTTTGATTCCTAAAACCATACCATAGCCTATGGGCTTAACTCAAACTCAATCCACAAATGTATTGTTTAACTAGTGGGCTCTTTTCCTGTTTTTTTTGCGTATGTTGTGAAAGCTCATATACGACTCCCTTTGGTTGGTACTCGAGAAATGAACACGTCTAAACAACTTATCATCAGCTGGTATATGCACACAGCCTAAGGAAACACTTTCTTTCTTTACGAATCCAAAACTATATTCTTTCAATATTTTCAAAGATCTTGGCTTTCTAAAGCAAGATTGCATGGACTCAGACTTCATATACACTTTTGACAAGTGAAATTCGTTGTTCTTCACTTTTATAGAAACACCAAGTGTGTGTGTGGAGCTAGATTCTTGAAAAAGAGGCAATAATAATGATGAGCCAAGCTATGGACATTTCATAATTGAACCTTCCAAGTTGTTAGGAAGGACCACCAAATGTTGGAAAATGAATATTCAGCATTTTGCAAAATGAGAAGTACCATATACCAACATTTTGCAAAATGTTGGTATGTGCATAGATAAAGAACCACTCTATATTGCCATTACTACCATGGAAAGTTAGGTTGGTAATTGCTCCTCTCTTGATAGGTATAAACCACTATTTCTTAGGGTTGGCAAGAATTTATTTTGATCAGGACAACTCAAAATTTGACCTCTAACCAATTTAAGATAAAATGATGTTGTTGTATCAAAATTTTAAAGATGATAGATTCTAAAGTGTCATAATTTTTTGAAAATTTTCAATTTAGTACTAAATCTTTTAAAATTTTTAATTAAGTAACTAATATTCTAAAACTTAATAACTTAGTTCAAAATTCTAGTTCCAACGAACCACCTTTAAGTATCTGCATGATAAACTGAGGACCAAATAGGTTGTGTTTTAGTTCACGTGGATGCATACATATCCATTAATTTTTTATGGGGACGCGTATATATTATTGTTAAAGGTGATTCTAATCATATTAGTAAAATGCTAATAAAATTAACATTTTAAATTGAATTACTAATGTTTTAAAAAATTAGTCCCTTAATTAAAAATTTTAAAAAGTTTAGGATTAAATTAAAAAAATATTCAAAAAAATTGGTACTTTAAAATATGTTATTCTAAAATTTAATAAAATTATGTTATTTGATCAATTTAATATTTAATTATTGAACAAAATAATATCATTTTATCTGACCTGAAGTGCTATTTAAGTGTATTCCTTCCGTAGTTCTTAGGAATTCAGAAATGCTTGTAGATTTTAATTGTAGCTCTCTTTAAAAGCGACCTTTGTGGTCCAATTTAGATCCCAAAAAGACAGATATTATATGATTGTTGTGTGTAGGAGATTTTGGGTTAGGCTTGGCTCCAAGATAGAATAGGACCCATGAAAGCTATTGCCTAACCCCACCATAAAACCATTCCAATTTCTGAGCAGCCACCCTAACTAGGTTTGACTAATCATATGATAATCACTATCAACTAGTCTACACTTCCCATTTGTCAATAGGATTAATCTTTTTTTTTTTTTGGGCTCGAGCTTGCCCTAAAATTTTATATTCAAATTTAAGTATTGATTCAAAGTTTGATCAAATTTGATGATTTTTACTTGAGTTTAAGATAGTTTGAGTTTTGGCCAAAGCTGACTAAATATATTTCTATTTTAAAAAATTATAAACTATGCTATTTTAGTTTAAATTTTGAGATTTCAGAATTCGAGTTTTAATCTGACTCAAATTCTATTTTTTTTAAAGTCTAAGTTTTACTAAAATTTAGTTAATTCAAACTGAGCGGATAATTTTTATCATTCCTATTTTTAAGATATCCCTTGTAATTATGGATCTAAACATCATATTATGGCACTAAAAACCTGAAGCCATTCTAAAATTTGGCCAACTCGAGTAAGACCTATTAACTTCAAACCAGGTAGATAATTAGCCATTCCTACTTTTGAGCTGTCCCTTGTAACTATGGCTATGAACATTAGATTACGGTACTAACAACATCCCCGGATTTCCTTTTCT
>JAOQMS010000179.1:41383723-41397881 GCA_027563885.1 Erythroxylum longipes | reverse complement strand
AAGGTGTAGTTAGAACATAGAGTGTCTGAGGACTAAGAGATGGATCAGAGGTCCGTCAGCTGACTCCCGAAGGAAACCAATTGTTATCATTTTGTAATGTTGTTAGAACCTGTATAGAGTTTTGTAAATAATCGTTGAGAAAAACAGTGTAAACTTTATCAGTGAATGAAATAAATGTCTTAATAAAAAAAATGATAATACCTTTTGAGTATACTAGTTAAAGCCATGTGTAAGTTAGTTTTGTCATTGCTCCAACATACCATTATCATATATTATGTTCCTAAAAGCTTAGGTACGTACCCCTATAGTAGTGGGATGTTGCAGTGTGTTAGCAAATATATAAAACCAATTAAGTTAACCACACGCAATAGCTTAAGCTATTGTGGTGAAATGGTCGCTTAACAGTGAATTTTCCATTTTAACTTTTTTTAAGATAAAAAAATTATAAGAAACAGAGCTAGTCAATACTAAGCAAATCCCTTGGTTGCATTGACTCAGACCCATTACCAAACTTTCATGTCTGACCTGTGAGAATTTACCAATCCCGAAGTCCTTATCCCTCACCTGTAGTGCTTCAAGAAGTTCTGTTTTTTTCCTCTTTATTCTCAGAAATCACCTGTCAAGAACAAAACTAAGAATACCTGGATCTACTAATACTGATTAAGTTATAATAAACTTAATTACCTCTAAAATGTCCTTATGCATGAACTCGGGTGTCCATTGCGATCTGCAGGAAACTCCATTCAACAATTCTTTAACACCTTTAATGTTGTTTGGGATCAAAAATTCTGACCAAGATGAGAACCCAAGTCTTGCTAGACTAACATGAGAAATGGAATCTGTTAAAGCCATGACCGAGCAATTTATAACCATCGAGTGGACAAATTCAGGGAACATCTAAACCATTTTGAACCCAACCATGCCTTCATAGATAACACTAACCAAACCGAGTTATCTCAGGGCCTTAGCTAAGGACTCAGATTGGAAACTTGGTGACTTGTCGTTTTTGTTGCAAAAAATCAACCGGATTAGAGCAGGTTCGCAGCTAAATAGGACTGAAGAAATAATAATGAACACACAGATTTTACGTAAAAAACCTCCAAATTAGCGTAAAAACCACGGGCAAGGATAGAAGAATTTTACTACTGAGAAAATTAGAGAATTACAAGGAGAAAACTACACTCACAAAAATACACACAATATTTTGTCTCTCTCTCTTGTTTATCTCTCTCACCACACGCCTCTCCTATTTTTTTGCACTCTCAGCCCATATACAAAGTTCTTTGTTCATCTCCTGCCTATTTATAGGCAGGAGGATGAAGATATGGCCAAGCATGGTAGGCACCAAAATGCCTACCATGTTTGACTTCCACTTTGGTAGGCACCGTTTTGGTGCCTACCATATTTGACAATTCTCCCACTTGAAGATTTGATTGAGAGTCAATCAGATCTTCACATTATTCTTTCCATCTTGCCGCTTCATGTTGCTTACGTCTCTGTCAGGCCACACAAGGATCGACACCACATAAACTTGTCAACATTGATTGCTTTTGTCATAAAATCTACTAGGTTATCCATGGTATGAATTTTTTGAATATCCACTGTTTCTTCTTCCACTTTCTCACGAATGAAGTAGTATTGAACTCGAATGTATTTTGTTTTTGAATGAAATGCTGGATTCCTTGCAAGATGCAAATCACTCTGACTGTCACAATATAGAGTAATATTCTCTTGTTTATACCCAAGTTCTTTTAACAACATCTTCAACCACACTGCTTCTTTACTGGCTTGTGTAGCTGCCACATGTTCTGCTTCTGTTGTTAACGTAGCCAAAACTAACTGCAGTTTTGAAACCCAGCTCACAGCTCCCCTAACTAGTGTAAACACATATCCTGTAGTGGATTTACTTTTATCAAGATCACCTACATAATCAGCATCAACATATCCTCTGACAGTAAAATCTGATCCTCCATAACATAATGCAACATCTGAGGTTCCCTTGATATATCTGAGAATCCTCTTAATTGTATTCCAATGCTTTCGACCAGGATTCGCCATGTATCGACTAATTACTCTCACTGTATGTGCAATGTTTGGTCTTATACAAATCATAGCGAACATGAAGCTTCCCACTACTAATGTATATGGCACTCGAGACATCTCCATCCTCTCTTCTTCATTGCTAGGACTCATACTTGAGGATAACTTGAAATTAACAGGAACAGGGGTATAAATTGACTTACAATCTTGCATGTTGAATCGCCTCAAGATCTTCTTCAAATAATTCTTCTGAGAAAACCAAAATTTCTTATTATTTCTGTCTCGGTGAATTTGTATCCCTAGAATCTTGTTTGCTGATCCTAAGTCCTTTATTTCAAATTCCCTAGCCAACTGTGCCTTCAATTCTTTGATACGATCATTGTTGGGGCCTGTTACCAACATTTCGTCTACATACAACAGCAAGACTAAAAAATCATCTTTCTCAAACCTCTTGAACTATACACAAGGGTCTGCATTCAGTCTGTTGTAACCAAGGCTCATGATGAAGGAATATAAATTTCTTCTTCAAGATCTCCATGAAAAAATGCAGTTTTCACATCTAACTATCAAGATGCAAGTCAAATGTAGCACACATTGCCAGAACTACTCGAACTTTAGTGAGTCGAACCATTAAAGAAAATATTTCATTAAAATCAATACCTTCTTTCTGAGCATATCCTTTTACCACTAATCTAGCACGATATCGCTCCACTTGATCATCACCACTCCAGTTGATCTTGTAAACCCATTTATTGCCAATAGGCTTTCTTCCTTGTAGTAGTGATACCAGCTCCCATGTCTTATTCTTATGCAGAGCTTCAATTTCTTCCTGCATTTCTGCCATCTACTAAGATGCATCTGAACTGTTCATTGCTTTTTAAAGAGTTGATGGCTCTCCTTCCTCAGTTAAAAGATAGTATGCAATATTGCTCTCCATAATATAATCGGAGTGCGAGCTCAGTGATCTTTTTGTGTGAGTTGTTCTCTGAGTATCTGAAACATCAGATTTGACTGGTTCTTGCTCCTCGTCCTCTGGTGCAGCTTCAGAAGAAACATTTTGATCAAATTCCCTTTCTACCTGTACTGTTGTAGTCTCTGGATTCTTTTGTACTGTGTCAACATTTTCTGCTTGCTTTTGATCTTTATCTTCCATGAAGATAACATCCCTGCTGATAACAATCTTGTAGGCAGTGGGATCCCACATACGATACCCCTTTACTCCTTCAACATATCCTAAGAAAATACATCTTCTGGATTTTAAATCTAACTTTGTAGTTTCTTGGACATTGAACATCACATAGGCAAGACTTCCAAATATATGGAGGTTGGAATAATCCACTGGTTTACTAGTCCACATCTCCATCGGTGTCTTCAACTCAATTGTAGTTGATGGAGCTCGATTCACCACATAACAGGCGGTATTGACTGCTTCTGCCCAGAATTTCTTATCTAAGCTTGCAGTTCTCAACATCGCTCTTGTTCTTTCCAACAGAGTTCTATTCATCCATTCTACTACTCCATTTTGTTGAGGAGTGTATGCCGTCGTGAACAGCCTTTTGATGCCTTCTTGCTTGTAGAATTCATCAAATTCTTTACCAGTATATTCTCCTCCATTATTTGACCGCAAACACTTAATCTTCTTTCCAGATTCGAGTTCTACCCGTGCTTTGTAAAATTTGAAAGTTGGAAACACATCTGCCTTCCTCTTGATAGGAAACACCCAACATCTCCTCGAATAATCATCAATAAATGATACAAAGAAATTTGCTTCTCCTAGGGATGTAATTGGTGCTTCCCATACATCAGAGTGAATCAATTCTAGAACTTATTTGTTTCTGAACTTTGATGTGTTGAATTTAAATCGATGCTGCTTACTCACAATGCAATGCTCACAGAAAGGTAGTAATACCTTTGTGAGACCTGGAAGTAGATCTTCTCTGCAATTATCTTCATTCCTTGTTCTGACATATGTCTAAGCTTTTTATGCCAAGTAACCACTGATTTTTCATCTGAACTAGTCACAGCAACGGATGCCTCTCCTTCTTGCAAAGTTACTCCCTTCAGCACGTACAGATTTGCAACAATCTTCTCTAATTTCATAAATACCAGCGCTCCTTTAATCACTTTTATGATCTTGTTTTGAATCTCAAATATGAAACTCAGATCATTCAGTTGTCCTACAAACAACAAATTCTTCTTCAAGCCCTCCACATGTCGCACTTTTTCAATAGTTTGAGTTGTCCCATCATACATCTTTAGCTTGATGGTGCCGATACCAACGATCTTCAGAGCTTGATCATTACAGCTATACACAGATCTCCCAAAGATAAATTCAAACTGATGGAGCCAGTCTCTTTGAGAGGTCATATGAAAAGTAACTGCTAAATCAAGAAGCCATACATCATCAAATCTTCTCTTTCCTCCAATAGTTGTTATCGTTTCACAGACCATTGCATCTCCATCATCTGAAGTCGTTGCCGCATTTCTTTAAGGAATAGAATCTTTCTTATTAAGATTCCAACAATCCTTCTTCAGGTACCCTTTCTTGCCACAATTGTAGCACTTGAAATTCTTCTTACTCCTAGATTTTGATCTACCATGACTATGACTCCCACTCAGGCCACATTCTATTGATCTTCTTCTCGTCACTGTCAAGGCATCCGCTTGTTGTGAATTTGCTAGCCTGTCTTCCTTGCTTTTGCGCCGACTCTCTTCTTCCAAAATAGTAGCTACAATATTGTCGAAGACTAGTGTGTTTGTATTATTTGTTAGATTGATGACGAGTTGATCATATGAATCTGGTAGACTTTGGAGTAGAAGTTCTGCACGTTTATTTATCTCTATTGTGTGCCCCAATGATGTGAGTTGAGAAAATAGAGTATTTAAAGTATTTAAGTGCTCCGTCACTGAAGTGAATTTCGCCATGCATAAAGTGTATAGTTTCCTCTTCAGAAAAATTTTGTTGTGAAGAGATTTGGCCTCGTACAATTTTGTGAGGTGATCCCAAATCTCTTTTGCCGTCTTCTTCTCCTCTATGCTTGACAACACCCCATCTGCTAGTGCCAGAAGAAGATTTCCAATAGTATTCTCATCCATCTCGTTCCACTTTTCATCTGTGACTCTAGCTGGCCGTTTACTAATGGTCGCCAAAAAATTATCTTTTCTCAAGATTGCCTTCATCTTCAACTTCCACAACGAGAAATTACTCCCATTGAACTTTTCAATCTCAAATTTTGCTGCTATTGCTTCTATCACAAACAGAATTTAGCTCCTACTATTTTACGTGAATAGTACTTGTATGTATGAACAGTACTCGTATATGTAAATAGTACCGTATTCATGAATAGTATACTTAGTAAGTTCCCAGGAAAGAAAGGTGGGTCACAAACGGACACACTTAAGTACTAAGTCTTTCCTTAGCCAGAACTTTTCTAGACATGCACTTCCACACTACCACACCAAAGCTCCACCGCACCAAATGAACCTTTTTCAAGAAAATCTTTTTTGATGTGGAAGATCAGTCAAAACTGTAACCACAGAGCATACTCCAAATTTTCAAGAAAAAACACACCTTGACTCTGATACCACTTATTGCGAAAAATCAACAGGATTAGAGCAGGTTCGTAGCTAAATAGGACTAAAAGAATAATAATGAACACACAGATTTTACGTTAAAAAACCCTAAATTAGGGTAAAAACTATGGGCAAAGATAGAAGAATTTTATTACTGGAAAAATTAGATAATTATAAGGAGAAAACTACACTCACAAAAAATACATAATATTTTTATCTCTCTCTCTTATTTATCTCTCTCACCTCACTTCTCTCTTTTTTTTCCACTCTTTGCCCATATACAAAATTCTTTATTCATCTCCTGCCTATTTATAAATAGGAGGATAAAGATATGGCTAAGCATGTTAGGCACCGAGATGCCTACTATGTTTGACTTCCACTTGGGTAGACACCGTTTTGGTGCCTACCATATTTCACAGTTCCGAGGGTTGTCGACTCACCGATGAAGAGGAAATCAGGGACGTAGAGTGAATACTTTCTGGACAAAGCTAGGACCTGAAATTGCCAGGTTAGGATCCCACTGAGCCCAAAACAATGAAGGAACACCACGACAGGTTTTTGTGGATTCTGTTTCTCGTTCTTGGGTTAAATAGTTGCGGAGGTCATTGGTCTTGCTAGTGTTTTCACTCGGGACCAGAAATGAATGTCAGTCCCTGGCTCGATATGAGCCTGTTTTACTTGGGACCCATAAATGAATGACCGTCGCTGGCTCGATATGAACCTCTTCCTGTCTCATCCCATCTAGCTTCATTAGCCAATGCATGACCCTTGTGTGTGCAACCAATGAGTTCACCATCTCTAATGTGTCTGAGCCCTGTAATGACCTGATCCTGAAAGTAGGATTTGAGAAATCTATATATTCTATTTAAGCAAGCAAAATAAAACCTACCTATTCCAGTTGAATTGACTTTTCAATAGGTGTTTATTTATATATATATTGGGATTTTTTTTTCTCTTTCTTTGATGAATACATTATAAACACGTTATTGACAAGTAGCCATCCGAGTAGTTGAGAAATGATCAATACCTGTCAACTTATTGGAGAACAGATATTCTGTTCCTGAATCGCTGTTGGTCTTGTACCCAAAGCCCCTCAATCCCGAATCCCTATTTTCCATGTGCCAAAAGTTCTCTCTGTCATTCATTACAATAAATTTGATAGTTGAAGGGCTTTAGGTACAAAGCGAACAGGAATTTAAGAACAGAAGAATTGATCCCGTCAACTTGTAATTTAGAATTAGGTGTGGCAAATTGTATAGTTCTAAATCCATAACTGTAAACTTTCAGATTTTTTGAATAGATTTGTCATAAAAAAAGACATATGAATAAAATCAGAATTATATATAAAAAAGAATTATAATTCATTTTAAAATTAAAATATACCTGAATATAATTAATTTAATGTATTGATATCATAATTCTCAAAATCCATCAGTCACTCTTGATGAATAATGATTTATAACATGAATGAAATGACTTTTCATTGTTGCTACATCAAATATTATGAGATGGTAAAAGGACTTTAAACTAATCATTCATATTTTAATATCCTTACACAATAAACTTATACTTATAAAATTTGTTTTTGTGTAAGAAGTTTGAAGACATATTTCATGTTTCTTATTCTTGAATGTTAGTGGTATCGCCTTTGGGAATATGTAACTTATGTTCTTAGTCATACTTGTCTCATTAGATTAGGTATGACTTTGGATTGGATTCAATTCGAAGCTAACAGATTTAATTTTATTGACCGAACTTTAGGAACTAGTTCGAATAAAAATGAAAATTTTCATTTTGTTCAATACTAAAGAATTAATTGATCAACATAACATAATTTTGATCTTGAGTCTGATTAGACAAAATGAACAAATATTAAATACTTTAAAATTTACATTTTGAATATGATAAAATGAATAAATAAAAATGAAATAAGAGTCAAATGCAAAGATTGAATACTTCGAAGTTAAACATGAGTAGTAGCAGAAAATAAGTTAAAGATATGATCAAAGATCATTGTTGCTTGAGGTCATCATAATTATAAAAGGAGTCAAGAATTTTCTTGAGGCAACTATTGTAGACAAAGGGTCGGTCTAATTGAACTAAGTGTCCTGCCTTCTCTATAGCATCCAATGTTGCTTTCCCTTCAAGCTGCCTGCAACCATAGTTCCATTTATAACTCAATTGTAAACGATAGAGAAAATAAGACCAGGCAATAAAAATGTGAAAAACTTCAGTACTTGTGCTTAAGTTAATAATTAAAAAAATCTAACTGATTCTACCGATTCAATAGTGAAAACTTTAAATAGATTGACTTTTTAGTTTAGTTTTTAATTTTTTGGTTCAATTTGTTTTAATAAGTCTTATAATAAAAACTGACCAATTTATTAATTAATAAATTGATCAATTTTTATAGATCAAAATAAATCAATTAATTTATATTTAATAATCTCCTATTTCAATTAAATTTCAAATTCTTTGATAAGTAAGAAAAATCTCCTTCAACTATATTTCAAAATTTTTAGTCTTATTCAATCTTTAACTGACTTTATGATGATATAAAACCGATTGAACCTTTTAAACCTTACACCTCTTCTTTTATCAATTTAACTTCCAGTCCAATTTTTAAAATATTAACTTAAGGTTTACAAAGAATTAGATCAAGTCAGGTTAAAGGGCAGCCTAGTTCTAGTCCCACCCCTTATATGAGGTATAAGCAATGAATCAGGTCGGGAAAGTTAGAGGCAGTCTATGTTTGATATGACCATTTACACAAACCCAAGTTTGGTCTAAAGTTTGATCAGGCTAGGGTTACCACCAAAATATTGTCGTTTTGATTTGTAGGTTTGAGAAGTTAAAGATCAAAACGACATTGTTTTACTAATCTAGCTTAAGTTAATTCAAGGTAGACTTAAGTTTGATTAAAAGTTCGATCAACTCAATCTCGTTAATTCAGACTATATATGACCACTTAGGCCAAAATTGCCAAACCTACTTGTACTGGAATTATATAGAAAAAGGTTTGTGGATGGTGATTAGTGAACATTGATAAGTATTATATTATAGATAATAAAAATATTAATTTTATAAAATATAAAATTTTATTTAGTAATAATGATTAATATTATAAAATGTAAACAATAACTATGTAATTAGTTTCCTATTATATAAACTAACAAGTGATCAAATAAATGAGTTGATGGAGGAGTAGCAGAGGCATACTCTTTCAAGTTGTAGGCTACTTCCATATTGAAAATTTTGTCTTCCTTTCCCCATAAGAGATGAATTTTCTGCAATAACATTACACATTCACAAGATATCAAAATCAAGATTATGAGTTAAACCGTAATTAGCATACATTACCATAATGAAATAAATTGTACCTTCAATATTAATAACTCGAAATAAAAATTCCCATTTTTCATGTTGAATTAATAAATAAAGTTCTCCTCTCAAGTTCTAATTTCTACACTTGAAATAAAAATAGTTCACAAAAATAATAAAAAGCTAATCTTATTACGAATCTTAGGTTCATCATATTGTTTGTTCAATGTAGAAATGGATTAGAAAAACCTTTAAAGTAAAGAAATTAAAAGATTATTAATAAGTCTGTAAATAAAATTTTCTAAAATATGGGAAAAGTCAACTTCAGCAAATTTGGCTGTTGGGCGCTTTGACCTGAGCTTGAGCCTGACTAGACTAGAAGCAGCCCGACCTAAGCTTGAACTCAACTCAGCTTGACTCACTTTTTTAAAATTTAAAAATGTCAAAGCGACGTCATTTTCAACAAAATAATGTTGTTTTGCATGTAAGGATAGGGTCTCAAGCTAGAATAGGACAATCCAAGTCCAAATCTTGATTTTTTTCAGGACAAATAGGCCCGAGGCTTGGTCAACTTGAGTCTAACTCGTTGATTTCGAACTTGGGCTCAATTGCCAACTCTACTCCAATGCTGGTATAATTATAAGAAATATGACAAGAGACCAAACATTGTTATTGTTGTCAAATAAAGAAAATTTTATTATAATAATTTCATACATTTATTATTTGTAGTATTATTATCAAACTCGAGTTATCCAGCTTTAGGTAGAATTCGACTCAATTTGACCCAAATAATCTAAACTTATTCGACAAAATGATATCACTTTTTATCTAAATTCGAGTTGATTAAGCCGAACTCAATCTATATATTCAAGGGGTTAGGTCAGGCATAGGCAGCTTAGCCCAATCCGAACCATTGTCATTCCAATTATTCATCACCCACTGCGTAATCTTTTTCATATGGTGACTACATGTGCTAGGCATCCTAGGAATAGCATGATTCTTATAGAAAATATTTTTAATAATGTTTTAATAAACTCATAATTTCTATCAATGCATACTTTGTCGGTTTTAGTTTATATATAAAGTTGTAATTGGCAATCAAATTATATTAACCTAACAGTCTAAGGAGTGTAGTGAATTTTCTAATTTAAAGTTCTTTTTTTTCCTTTCAAGAAAGCAATTATAAGAAACACAGCTATTGAATGCTTAAGCAAATCCATAGGCTGCATTGACTCAGACCCATTACCAAGCTTTTGTGTCTGACCTGTGAGAATTTACTGATCCTGACGTCCTTGTCCCTCACCTGTAGTGCTTCAAGAAGTTCCGTTCTTTCCTCTCTATTATCGAACATCACCTGTCAAGAACAAAACTAGGAAGCTTCAAACCTTACCTTGATCTACTGATACTGATTAAGCTATGAATAAAGAAACTCAATTACCTCTAAAATGTCCTTATGCACGAACTCAGGTATCCATTTCGATCTGTAGGAAGCTCCTTTCAACATTGCTTTAACACCATTAATGGAGTTTGGGATCAAATATTCTGACCAAGATGAGAACCCAAGTCTTGCTAGACTAACACGAGAAATGGAATCTGTTAAAGCCATGACCGAGCAACTTATAACCATCGAGTGGACCAAGTCAGGGAACATCTCAGCCATTTTGAACCCAACAATGCCTCCATAGCTAAGACCAACCAGAGTACACTTGTGTATACCGAGTTGTCTCAAGGCCTTAGCCATGGACTCGGCTTGAAAAACTGGTGATCGTTCGTTTCTGAGGGTTGTTGAGCCACCGAAGAAGAGGAAATCAGGGACGTAGAGTGAATACTTTCTGGACAAAGCTAGGACCTGAAATTGCCAGGTTAAGATCCCGTTGAACCCAAAACCGTGAAGAAACACCACGACAGGTTTTTCCGGATCCTGTTTCTTTTTCTTTTGTTGGTTATGGAGGTCGTTGGTCTTGCTAGTGGTTTCACTCGGGACCCAGAAATGAATGACCGTCCCTGGTTCGATATGAACCTCCTCCTGTCTCATCCCAACTAGCTTCATTAGCCAATGCAAGAGCCTCGTGTATGCAACCAATGAGTTCACCATCTCTACTGTGTCCGAGCCCCGTAATGACCTGATCCTGAACGTAGGATTTGAGGAGCCTATATATTCTTCTGTTTAAACAAGCAAAATAAAAACGTAGCTACTCCAGTTGATTTGACTTTACAATGGAAGCGTAGCGGCCACGATGCTTTTGTTTATATCACATTTTCTCAACTCATGAGATGAGACGGCTACTTTTCAAGAACGTGTTAAATATGTATTAATCAAATCTCTTTTAAATAGAGTTATCACTAAAAAAAGTTACATTAAAATACTCACATTGTTGATTCAGTTCGATCTCTATTTCTTCAATTTAATTTTTAATTTTTTAGATCTCTTTATCTTAATAATTTTTGTTTAAAATTAATTAATTAATTAATTAATACTTAAAAGTTAAAATAGATAAATTAATTTTTATTTAATAATTTTCTAATTAAAATTTAAATTTTTTTATAAATAAAAATTTATAAATATTATATATTTCTGACTCTTGAATGAATAATAATTTATGAAATGTCTTTTCTTTAGAAATGATATTTGATTGTATCATTTTCAACATCCATATTAATATTCAAATATCAATTAATTTGATTAGACTTAAATTCTTTTCCTTAATAAATTTTTCCTCTCAAATATTTTATTCTAATTATTCTGTTTTAATTCTATCACATTAAATCTTATCTATATATTTACGTAAAATTTATATAAATATATCGATTAAATTTAATAAAATATTATAAAACTATCGTAACTAATATTAAAAATCTGATTCCATCTTTTCCCAAATGGGAAGTAAAATCTTCTGTACCTTTGATCGTAAACCAACCAGGCGCCATTCATACATAGCCATAAATTTCTGTACGTCCCAATAAAATTTGTAGTTATGGGAACAGAATTGGCCTCAGATAAAAGGGACAGAAGATCTGTTCCCCCAAATAGGTCCTCCTCATACAATTGCTGCACATCGAACTTATCACCAACAGTCATCACTGTCGGCGCTACCAATTTAATGCTTTTCTCTTTGGTCACGACCTTAGATGGCTGTGTTGACAACAATGATGACAATTGGTTGGATCTCGTTAGGTAATGTATTTATTCTAATAAGAAATTGAATCAATTCGAATTAATCATAAAAAATCTTAAATTAATTAATTTTTTAATTTAATTCTTAAATTTTTAATTGAATTTATATTCATAACTTTTATTATTAAAAACTAATTAGTCTATTAACTATTATTTTCAATAATTAATTTTATAAATAAAAATAATTTTTATTTAATATTATCTTTTTATTATGTTTTAAATAAAATAATTTTTAATAATTTTTAAATTCTTTAAATTTATTTAATTTTTCATTAAATTTTTTAATTTTATAACTTTTTAATAAATCTCTTAAAATTTTAATATCATGTTTTATTAAAACATTGCTTTTTAAGTTCTTATGTGTTGAGGTCAGTAGCATGGTAAGAAAAAGCAGGGAAGCAGGCATGAGATAGAATTAAGTAAAATATTAAGCCAGAGGATGTACTAAGTATGATTTAAGTTGTTTAATTACCTACGAAAGACGATCTGGAAATGGTCCAACGTCTACCTTCAGAAGAAGCACGGAGGAAGGGGCAAGATTCAGGCGGAGAACAACCCTGGAAGGTGTCAAGTACCGAGATGATCCTGGAGGATAACAAAAACAGCCAGGTGAGAGGGAGAATCTGAATTATTATAAATGAACTCACCAAAGCGTATCGAACGAACGAAGAGAAGATGAGAACTTATCGGTACGGGAAATAGTTTCTCGACTAATTTCAGCAGGATTTATCTCAAGATGTTGTTCGGATGAAACGTAACTGGTACTGAGGATGACCAAATTGCAAATCTACCTGACGGATGCTTCAGCTTAACCAAACCTGAGAAGACAGAGCAAAAACTAGAACTTGTGGAGACAGACAACGACGACAGGATTTGATGAGCTTACAAATAAAAGCTTGGTGCTTGGTGCTTGGTGCTTGGTGCCGTGTGCTTGGTGCTATCCAGGATTTGTATGCAAGGCACGTGGAGTGACACTTCGTGTGGTGGGTCCAATTTCACTTTAGAGAAATCAACTTGTTGAATAAAAAACTTGAAAAAGCTTTTTGCTAATGAGTCACGCTGATGTGTGATGCAGAAATTAAGGGTTTGTTTTGTTTTAGTTCAATTTATCTGCTTTTATTTTCAGATTCAATTAAAAAAATTGATTGAATGAGTTTATGTTTCCTTTCTTTGGTTTTTATTAACTTGTAAAAATCATAAAAAAATTTATCATAATTTTATTATTGAATTCACCAGCACAATAGTCCCGTAAAGTTGTTTCTTTTTTTTTGGTACGTTCAATATAAAATGTCACTTTTGTTCTTTTGGTCAGATTCGGGTTCAAACTTCACGATCCAACTCAATTCAAAATGTGACCCTTATTGGAACTAAAAATAACATTTAAATTATTAAATTAATTGAAACAATATTATTTTATTTAAAGATAAATAAAATCATATTAGACTCGAACTTTTCGAGCAACTTGTGAATCGAAAAGAAAAAGAATGACGTGATTGTTATCTATAGACTTGAAGGATAAGGACGGAACACTTTTGCGATGGAAAAATAATTACTAAACAAAGATAGGAAACATTTAAATTAGGTCAAAATGGAGGTGTCTGGCAAGATCAATACATTCCAAATGAATCACGTAAACCAAAGAGTTCTACGCCTTAAAGTAAAGCTATTCCCATTTAGATCATTTAAGTGGTAGACCAAGACTCAATTATTCAATCACTACAGCATTGTGCCGGATCAAATTTGACTAGGCTCAAAAATATCTATAAAAGTTTGGGTCCAGTTCAAACTAAGTTTCAAGTTTCGACGCTAAGCTCCTGTCACCAGCAGCTCGGTGATATAACGTTGTGTTTGGTTACTGTATCTTGAATGTAGAGACGAAACGAGACGGAAATTTAGAGACGGAACAGAACAAAAATTGGAGATAGTAAGGTGTTTGGTTGTGATGGACAAAACAGAAAAGACTGTCTCCGTTTCGAGGACAAAAATGTGTTTGGTTGCAGTGGACAGAACATAAAAATAGTGTCAATGACAAAAATACCCCTACAGTAT
>JAOQMS010000179.1:41362968-41373746 GCA_027563885.1 Erythroxylum longipes | reverse complement strand
AATTTAATAAAAATTTTACCGACGGAACTATGCAAGATTTCCGTCGGTAACTCTCTAAATACAATACCGACGGAAAACATTTTCCGTCGGTAATATTGACTAATTTATCGACGGACAATCTTACCGTCGATAAGTTTACCGACTGTATTAGAAACATTCCGATGCTAAATTTACATATGGGTAAGCCACCGGTCGGTAAATTTAGCGACAGAATAATTCGAACGGTCGGTAACTTTTCAGTTGATTTTACCGACGGTTTGTCTTTTCGGTCGGTAATTTTACCGACGATATGAAAACTTTCCATCGGTAAATTTAGCTACGGCCGAATCTCTGACGTTTTTGACCGTCGGTTTATTCCGTCAGTAATTTGGTATACCGACGGAATATTTGTCAATTCCGTTGGTAATTTCCGCCTGTAATTTACTATTTTCTTGTAGTAGTACAGTCGCTATGAAACTTGGTCCAATCAAATCGGACTTGAGCTTAGGAGAAAGACACAAGGCTCTGTCCGAATTGCCCACCCCTGTAATTGTAAAATGACATTATTTTAATCTTAATTTTCAGAAACGAACTACTCAAAACAATGCTATTTTTAGGAAATTTTCTCAAATCGAGATTTAAGCAATCCTAGTTCGACTCGAGCTGAACGGAAAATGGATTTAACTCGATTCGGCTATTATGATATCTATCAACACTTGATCAAGTTTCGAACAGTCCAATTGAGTCCAAGAAAGCAAATTTCTACTTGATTTATAGTACATCTTACTGGACTTCGTCAAAATAGGTTTGTGCTCTTAGTCTTTCAAATTGATGCTCATAATACAATTGAAACATGGAATAAATAAGAAAATAATTTTTTTTTTGCGGAAAGAGGGGCTCAGCCCAATGCAATAAAAATAAATTCATGAAAAGTTTTAAGGTTTAAAAGCTTCGACAATTATTAGACCGTCACAAAATTATTAAAGAAGAATGACCTTATTTATCAAAATTTTGAACTTTAATTTTAAAAAAAGACTATTAAATGAAAATTAATTGATTATTTTGGTTTACAAAAAATGATTAGTAACGAAAATCAATCGATTTTTTAAATTAAGGATTATAAAAATAAATCAAATCAAAAAATTAACTGATTTAAAATTTTTATAGTTGAGTTGATCAAATCGATTCAATTTTTTAATTATAAATGTATAATATATGATTCTTTGTGAGTAAGATTCACGGTTGGAATAGTTTATTGATTAAAAGTATTATATATTTATGATCTTGCACTATTCCAATTTATTGATTAAAAGTAATATAACTATATTTATGGTCTTGCACTATCCCAACCGTGAATCTGATTCACAAAGCATCATATTTAAAACCAATCTCTGTTCTTTTTCATCTTTCAAGAACTCTTTTATGGCCCCTTCAGGTTTTTTACTCCTGATATTCGAGGTCCTGCTCTAGACTAGTTTAGGATAAGATTGTATGGTAGAATTCCTTTTTAGACTCTACGTGTTCCTTCTCTACGCGTCTCTTAAACTCAGTCGGCATACGGTCGAATAATAAATGGTACTAATTGCCTTTATGGTACAAAGATATTGAAAGTTACGCAAACAAGACATGTCTTCATATGAATTTTGATGTAACAAAAGAACGATAAAGTCAAGTTTTATCTCATAATTTAATCATTACTTTTTGTTTTTGTGCAATTT
The DNA here is from genome assembly GCA_027563885.1 of Erythroxylum longipes. Taxonomy (NCBI): domain Eukaryota; kingdom Viridiplantae; phylum Streptophyta; class Magnoliopsida; order Malpighiales; family Erythroxylaceae; genus Erythroxylum; species Erythroxylum longipes. The sequence continues at coordinate 41,372,049 of JAOQMS010000179.1, read as the reverse complement.
GCATACATTCTTAAAAACATAAATAATTTATATAAGGGTCAAAAGAAGAAATAGTTCAAGAAATTTTTAAAAAGTTTCATGATTTTTAAAATTCTTAAAAAATTATGATAGTTTTCAGTTTTTCAGAAAATTCTTTTTTCTTAGACTTCGTTTAAAAATAATGAAAAAACACGTTTTATATATTATATAGTTTTTATCAAAATTATAGATTTTGATAAAAACATGTCTTCACATGAAATTTGGTGTAACAAAAGAAAGATAAAGATAAGTTTAATACTTTTATCTCATAATTCAATAATTACTTTTTGTTTTAGTGCAATTTGGATAAATTGTTAAAAGTATAAATAATTAGTTTATATAAAGATAAAAGGTATAAATTTCTATTGTAGTTTAAGAAATTTTTTCAAAATTTCTTAAATTTTAAAATTAACAAAATTATCTTTTTAAATTTTAGTATTTTAAAAAATTCTTCTCTTAAACCTCAATTAAAAATAATAATGAAGAAACACGATCTCATATGAATATTAAACATCTAATAATAAAGTAACTCAACTTAGCTTTTAAACTCAAATTAAAATTATCAAACTTGATTTAAATTAATAATTTAAAATAATTATAATAAATTATTAGTATGAGTCGCATTTAATTAGTTCAATTCAACTATAAAAGTTGAGTTGAATTATTATGTAAGCAACAATTGATTGATACAAGTATAATGTTTATGTTATATATGTTATATGTAGTTCTAAGTAAAGTTTAAGAGAAATGATATTTTAAAAAAAATGAAAAATTACAAAGATTTTTCCAAGAATTTTAAATTTTAAAGAATTTTTTAAAATTTTCTTAACTTACGTGATTAAAGAATTTATCGATTTTTAACAACAAGAGTTATTAAAGTTAATCGAACTGAAAATTTGAAAATCGAACCGAAAAATTAGATGGTTGAACTGACCGAACCAATTAAAATTTTTAATTATTGCAAAAAATATGATAATACAAAATCATTATTCATAGAATCAGTTCGATAACTAATTTGAAAAAGAATTGAAAATCACTTGTAAGTTATGATCCACCAGTCAAACCATGTTTTGAATGGTGGATTGATGGTATTAGGTATTTGGAAGCCTCCATAAATATCCTAGCTTATTTGGGGCCATGGGTTAACCCAAAAATATTATAGGCTTGAATTTTAAAATCAACTTATAAATCATGCTTAAAAGTTTAGAGATTGTACGTTTTCATTTTCATTTTTATTTTTAATTTTTTAAATTCATAAAAAATGTTTGTTTGAATTTTTGGTTCCTGTTTTTTATTTATTTATTCATGTTTTCATAAATTTAAAAATTATAAAAAGTGATTTTTGTTTTTTTCTTACTATCAACTAAATATATATATTTTTTAATTACTTAATATATTAAATTCTAATAAGAATTATGAATAATTTAATTTCTTAATAATTTTGTCCAATTTTTTAAATTAAATTAAATTAAATAATTATGAAAAATTTTATTTTAAAATATCTTCAAAATATGTAAGTTTCAAATAAATTTTGATTTAATAATTAAATATATTTCAAATAAATATTAATTTATAAATAGAAAATTAATTTTAACTTATTTCTTTTAATAAAATGAAATATTTTGTTAATAAATATTATATAAGAGATTAAAATAAAATTTTTTAATTAAATATAATTTATCTTTAAGTTTTTTTAATATATAATTATTAATTTATTATCAGTGAAAAAAATATAATTATATTAACAGTAACTAAGCAAGTTTTTGTTTTTTATTTAAAAGAAAAACAAAAATTAAAAATAAAAAACAAAAACAAAAACAAAAACAAAAACTGAAAGCCAAAATAGAAAAACAAATTAAAGTAAACCAAAGGACTCTTAACTTAGGTTAAATTTTGGTTATATAAAAAGTAAAAAATAATAATCCAATAAGTAGTTATCAATAGTTTACAATCACTTTAACATCGTTCAATATTTATTTCTTTCTCAAGAAATTTGTTTAATATTTATAAATTAATTAATTAATATTTATATATCATATAGTTTTTATCAAAATTATAGATTTTTAGTTATTTATCTATTTATTTTTGTTATGGATTGTAATTAATATTTTAATATTATTTTTAAATATTGTGTTTTCATTTCAAAATAAGTTCTATGTATTTATTTTTATTTTAATAAATAATTCAATTAATTATTTATATTTTATAACCATTAAAAAATTCTAAAAATATATAAGCTTAGAATTCGATCCAATCCAGCCCATTTACAAGTCCATCGACTTACTTTGCACGTACATTGCACGACTTCTGTTTAGATTACGAAAGCAAAACTTGGCCTTCAATGGAAGGTTGCATCACATGGAGTTCCTATGCTAGGAAAAGGCCAAGGAGCCTTCGCCATTGGAACTGTTATGTAATGTAGTAGTAAAGGAATTGTTATGTAATGTAGTAGTAAAGAAGGCGACGCTTGTTTATATATTTTGTTTTGGAGACTTTGTTTATATATTTCTAACTAGAAAAACTAATTTTTTGTTTGTATCTCAATTGGCAACAAGACTATGACTATGACTCCTTAACTATGAGTTTCTAGGGTTGGTAATAAGTTTGGTTAGGTCAGAGACCTTATTATCATGATTAGACTTGAATGTAGCCGGCCCTTGGTAGACTCTTGATCTACCCTATTTTGCTTCATTTTGTTATTTACGAATACTCATTCTTAACATTTACAAAAAATAAAAAGAGATAAAATAGGACCCTTTTTTTACTTTTATCGGAGCCTATAAAATATTAAGAATGGACTTGCTTAAATAATCAGATAATCGAAAATTCAAACATGTTTCTTACAAAATTAACATTATTTTATTTAAACGATAGAGTTCCATCCAAACTAATTCAAATCGGTCCACGTTAAACTTGCCCCAATTCAGTTCGTCATCCCTATGCCCTACAAATTAAAGTGTTTACTACTTGAGAACGAATCTTATTCAAGGAAGAACAAATTAAAGTGTTTTCAACTTAACAACCGATCTTATTCAAGGAGGAACAAATTCTTGTTTATTAGGATAAAACACTGTTCACACATAAAGTTCTAATTAAGAAGTGAAAGATTTGGATAAAGAAAACCCATTTAAAAACACAATCTGCACTCACTTCTATTAGTCGTTTCTCCTGCCTGAGCCATCTTGTTGCAGAGAGGCAAGTATATGCTTGAGGATCTTATTATAGGCAAAGGGTCTCTCAAGTTGTGCATAGTGACCTGCCTTCTTCACATAATGAACTTCAGTTTTGGCCTCCTCTAACTCCCTGGAGAACACACGCAAAAGCAGATAGACTAATAAGCTTATCTGAAAAAGACGCAACTAGATGATCAATTTTTTGTCGTTATTAGTGGCTATCGTTATCAAATAAAGAAAATTTTATATTATTAAAATATTATTTTTATTATTTATAGTAACGAAAACCATTAATAATTAGAAATGATAATGAACCGGGTTGGACTCAGTACAAACTCCTAACTTGGGTCTGAGCGTGATCAAACTTGAGTGATCTAAAATTCGATTGAGCTCTATTAAATATATTTTTATTTTTAAAACATTAAAAAATTGAAAGTTGTGCTTCTTCCATTCGTCTATTATCTAGCTATATAGTTGAAGTGAAGGGCTTGAATACCTTTTAATGGCGTTATAAATGTCTGCAGGTCTGAAAATTTTATCCTCTTCTCCTGCCAAGAAGTGTACCTTCTACACTAGCACAAAGCCTCCATCAATAAAGAACAAAAACATAAGGTGTTTCCATCTGAATTAATCTTCTAAGTGTCCAATATTGATTTATCAATAAGTTATATTATATCGAATTTTAGACTGATTCAACTTGATCGAGCCAAATTTGGATTGTTTGACCAGGTCCAGTCCCCAACGCCACGGATAGATGACAATTGCACGTTAGAGTCAAGAGTTCTTATTGCTCACCTGTGAAATTTTGGGTCTTCTATGGTCAGAATCTTTGATGGCTATTGCATGCAAGAGCTCAGTTTTTTGTTCCCTATTGTTGAACATGGTCTGCGTAAAGCACAGGAGTTAGTAGTACTGAAGTTCATCAACACATCTCAATTCAGCAATATGATATTAAGATGTAAATCTATCCTGTTATTGAACATATCACATTGTTAAGGTCTTGTTTGGTAACCAAGGTGGGAATGAAAATGTATCCTTTATGTCTAATTTTTAGTTGTTTGGTAATAATTAGTAATAGATAAAATAATTATCTATCCTTTCTCCTAAGCTCAATGATTTGAACTGTAAATCTATTCTTTTATTGAACATATCACATTGTTAAGGTCTTGTTTAGTAACCAAAGTGGGAATGAGAATTTCCATTCTAATTCTTAATTTTTTATTTCAATTCCTTTATTATCAATTACCAAACGAGACCTGAGTATTTCAGAATATTTATGGCTTCCTATAAAAATCAAAGGATTTTGAGAGAGTTTGAAAAAAAATTGGATCAAGTTGAATAAACTCATAATTAACCTTGTAAACATTAAAGTAATGAGTAATAAATTCTATTTTTATATATGACTTACTTCGTACAATTTAAAATATTAAGGTAGACTCGCTTTGTACTTTCGATTATGTGGTGAATTTCCAACGTATCCTCCTTATATAAAATCAAGAGATCATAGATTACGATCCTTATCTTTATATAGATAATGGGTTACGTTTCATTTATGAACTTTCAAGAAAAAAAATTATCAAAAGAACTCTAGATAATATCCTATAAAATTGTGGTTAGAACGAGTCATAACTTACAGATCATGATACTAAACCTTTAGATACTGTCGGTAGATCAGATGCGGTACGGGAGGCCTTCTATGGCAGACAACAACAAAAGATAGTTTTGTATCTTTCACATTTGTCGGCAGTACCACCTCAGACCATGACTCAAATCCTAGCCTCTCAAGAAGTCCACGACTGGTGGTCTCATCCATGGGAGGGATGGAGCCTGAAAGCACCAAATCCTGAACCAACTCAGGCTGAGTCTCAGCGATCTTCACAGACACAAAACCTCCATAGCTAAACCCTACCAATGTGCACTTCTCAACTCCTAGCTTCTCCAAACTCCTGGCCACACACTGAGCTTGAAACTCCATTGTCCAGTTGGCTTTATCACTGGTGGAGCCACCGAAAAAGAGCAAGTCAGGTACATAAACGGCATATTTTCCGGCGAGAGCTAATACCTGAGGAATCCATGTGATTGCACCATCTTCTGCAAATCCATGAATGAGTACCACCACTGGTTTTCTTGGTGGGATAGGCTCGTTTTGGCCGCCCTTGGTTTTGTTTATGGTTTCAGTGGGGACCCAGAAGTGCAACTTTGTTCCTGGTTCAACCTCCACGATTTGAGGTCTTAGACCTGCAAATTTCATAAGAACATGTATAACTTTTTTCAGGATTCTAATCATTTTAGAGATGATTTTCCCTTGGGATGGTTCGATTCTGGCAGTCCGGTACAACCAGTCATCACGACTTTATCGAGAAACTCTGTCGTATCCACTAGCTGGATCATAATAGTCACAAATGGATTGTTGAGTAATAATGTTGAAAGGACATAACGGGGGACCCGAATTAGCATTATGATCAGCCTCAATTTAGGACAATCAAGCTGTATATTCTGTTATCTTGGAAAATAATATCTCAATAATCATAGACATACCATATATACTGTAAACTCTTGTAATATAAAATACAATTATACAAAATCCCTTATGGTATTATAGCCATATTTGTACATAGTAGGGTTGGCAAATCAATCTAGGCTCAACCTAATTCAAACCATCCAAATTGGTTCGGCAACAATGTTAAAAACAATGTCGTTTTAATTAACAACATAAAAAATGTCAAAATGATATCGTTTTAGTTCGAAGATTATGGATTACAGTTAATCTAAAACTCAGTCCAATCAAATCATTGAGCTTAGGAGAAAGACTCGAGGTCCAGTTCAAATGGCTAACCGCTTTGACCACGAAACGACGTTATTTAAATCTTGATTTAAGAAACAAAATGTTCAAAATGACGTTATTTTATAAAATTTTCTCAAAATGATGCTATCTTTAACTGTCTTAGTCGATCTCAAGCTAAACCGACAACCGATTTAACTCAATCCGACCATTATCATACTTACCAAAGCTTGATCAAGTTTCGAGCAATCTGATCAAGCTTCAAGATTGATTCCAAGAAAAAAAATTTCTACCTGACTTGTAGTACGTCTCACTTTACTTCGTCAAAATAGGTTAGTGCTCTTGGTCATGCAAATCAATGTTCATAATACAATCAAATCTTACAATTCATAATTGCATCACCTCTAATGAAACATGGAATAAATTAGAAAATAATTTTGCTCATCGGCTACTTATATGAACAAATTAAAATTAATGTTTTATCAATCGAATTAGAAGTTAAATCAGTAAAACACAGAATTTAAGGTTTAAAATATTCAACCGGTATCAATCTATTGTAAAACTAATTAAAGATCAAATAAAATTAAAAATTTTGAAATTTTATTAAAAAAGACTATTAGATAAAAATTAATTAATTAATTTCGATTTATAAAAATCGATTAGTTTACAAAAACTGATAAATTTCTAACAATAAAGATTATTAAATTAAATGGAATTAGAAAATTAAAAACAGAACAAAAAATTAACAAGTTCAAAATTTTTACATTTTAAAATTGAAAAAAAATCTTAATTACTTTATCTCCATTATAAAATTGATACCAATAACATCAACAACTTGTGCAATTCTTGCTTGTGTAACAAAAAGTCACACACACTATTTTTCAAGAACTCTTTTATGTTCCACTTCAGGTTATTTACTCTTGATATTTGAGGTCCTTCTTTAAACTAATAATTTCAAATTTTGTTATATTTATTGATTATTAAATTAAAAATATTTTCTTAAATTGAAATGCGAAATTTTTAATATTTTTAAATTGAGTTTTTATTGGTTGGTATATTAATTAAAATGTTTTCTTTTAACAAATTGATTTTATATTAGAAGACTAGCACACGAAATCTTGTCTTCAAGACGGGCTTTAGTAACTCATGGTGTTCCTTCTCTATGCGTCTCTTAAACTCAGTCAGCGTACGGTCGAAGAGTTCATGGCCCTAATTGCCTTTATGGGACAAGATTTGAAAGTGACATACTCCGACCCATGTTACATTTGAATTTTTGGGACCAAATATCATTAAATATTATTTACATATTTACATTGATTCTCTATAAACATATAAATAAAATTTAATAAAACAAGGTTGAAACAGAATAAGTAAAATAGAGAATTTGAGGGAAGATTTTGTTGTAATTAAAGAAAGATAAAGGCAAGTTTTATACTTTTATCTCATAATTTAATCATTACCTTTTGTTTTCGTGCAATTTGGGTAAATTCTTAAAAATATAAATAATTTATATAAAAGTAAAAAGTATAAAATTCTCTTGTAGTTCAAGAAATTTTAGAAAAGTACCCTAAATTTTAAAATTCTCAAAAAAATTATTTTATTTTTCAATTTTTCAAAAAAATCCTTCTTTTATACTTCAATTTAAAAATGATAAAAATACTTTGTGTGAATATTGAATACAGGTTAATCAAATTTTACTAATATAGTAACTCAAATTAAAACAATTAAACTTGATTTAAATTAATTATTTAAGATAATTATAATAAATTATTAGTTTGAGTAAAATTTAATTAATTCAGTTAAATATTCACGTAAGCAATACTTGATTAGTATACATATAAAATTTAATTGTTTATGTTAGATGTATTTTGTTGTTATTTTTTAAGTGAAGTTTAAGAAAATATATTTTTCTAAAAAAATTAGAAAGTGTTTTTTAAATAATTTTAAAAATTGGATATTTTTAATTTTTAACTATTTGAAAATTTTATATATTTTATCTTTATATAATTTCCGTATTTTAAATAAATTATTTAACTAATATTGAAGGAAATTCAAATGTAGAATGTTATATAATTTAACAAGTTCAAAACCTATGGCTCAACCTTTGCTTCTACGTGCATTTTATGTAGAAAAATATATGATAATACAAAATAATTATTAATAAAATCGGTGCAAAATTAATTTGAAGAAGAAATGAAAATGACTTGCGAGTTATGAACTTATGATCCACCTTAAACCACGTGTTGAATGGTAAGGTGGATTCATGGTCCTAGGTTTTAAATATCCCAGCTTATTTGGGCCCATGGGTTAACCCGAAAATATTATAGGCTTGAATTTTTAAAAATCAATTTATAAATCATGTTTAAAAATTTAGGTTAGAAAATAAAATAAATAATTTACAACCACTTTAACATTGTTAAATATTTATTTATTTATTTGTCAAAAAAATTAAATTAATATTTATATATTATATAGTTTTTATCAAAATTATAGTCACTTTATTAGTAAGGATAAAACTGTGACCTTTCCAAATTTCGAATTTCTATTGGTTGTGTTTTTTTGGAACGGAGGAACCCGCGGTTGCTATCATTTAAATACGCACTGGGTAAATCTTTGAATTGACATAATAGTCTACAAATCATGTCAACCGGGTACTCCGTACTAGGTAAATCTTGTACGATAGACTCGATCGAGAGAGTGTAAGTAGGGGGATTCGAACACAGGACCTTTTGGCCTCATACTCCACACTCTACCAACTCGACCACCCCTAAAAGCTTATTTGGTTGGAGGGTTAATAATGGAACGGAATGGAATGTAGCACACTTCTATCGTTTGGTTGAGGGTTTTATAATAAAATGGAACGGAAAGAGGTAGAAGCAGAGGTTTTCATGTTACGTTTCATTTCATCCTAAATAGTGAAAATAAGAAACCTTCGATTCGAAGGGTTTAGGATGAAACGTAAACTAATAAATACATACTACCTAATATACCCTCAAAAATTTTTCTTAATACCAATTATTTCTTCTAACCCTAACCCCCTTTTATATAATTAATAATATTTGTATATTATTTCTCCTTACTCTAATAATAATATTTTTATATTATTAA
>JAOQMS010000179.1:41330889-41348729 GCA_027563885.1 Erythroxylum longipes | reverse complement strand
TTTCTTATTTTAATTTAATATTTTATTATTTATAATTTTAAATTTATATGACTAATAATATATTTTTTAATTATTTACACAATAATTAATAGTTTATTGAATCAATGGACTTTTTAGTCATTTTATCTCTTTTTAGCAACCGCAACCGCACTTGCCAAATACCTATTTTTACGTTTCAGCAATTACCAAAACAGCAATTCGAAACACATAAGTACTTATTAAGCATGTTGTCAAATAAGTACTTATCATTTCAGCATGTTGTCAAATAAGTTGAGAGGCAAGACTTCGAGAGGCTTATGCTTCTCATACTACCTTGTAAGGAAGATGTTGAACAAATCAAGCAATCTTGAGAAATTTCTGAGCTTGGATTTTCTCATTCTTATACCATTAGGGGAATTCTTGTTCTAATTAACCTAATTAGCAAACTAATCCACAGATCAAGAGCTTATTAGACCTGTAAACTTGTTCTTAATAATATTATAACTCAAAAGCAGTACATGCAGCATGTATTCATGATGTTGTTGTCTTTATGTTTATGAACACTAGGGCCATGTATGTCCTCTCTGCAGCACAAAAATCCTCACTTTAAATAACCAACAAATAATCTTGGAGCCATGATCTGATGTGTCTCAAAAATGGGCACATGTTCCTCCATTGGAGGAGATTATTGCAACTACATTAAAACATTGGAGCATGAGACAAAGAGTTGTCCCGTTAAGGATTCTAGTGTTCCATATTATTAAGGTAATATATAGATTGTGGTGTTTTGGATTAGTCTATAAGCAAGTTTTAGTAGAGAAAGTGTATATATTTTATATGAGAACCTTATGAACGTACAATAGGAAAAAAAGGAATCAGAAGATTCTCCTGACAGATGAATAGATGCATAGAAAAATTCCAGATGAAAAAGAAACAGGGAACCATTTATGTCGATTCTTGATAATCAGAACTTGTAGTACATATTGCTGCTTTACGACCTTGAATTGCCCGGAAGAGTAAGATTAAGCAGTAATGAGTACTCTCACATGTCTGAATGGAACTTCAGATTCTTTCTTCATCCTGTAAGAGAAAGCAACAAAACTGAATAAGTGATGCTTTTATGATGATTGAAACAGTTCTGCAGATACCATTTTCAGTGACTGAGCAGCTCTGGACTCTTGAGGTTACGTATCCTTGTTGCTAAAGGTACTATTGAGTCATAATCTATGTGGGTTTTAAGCTTTGCGGAAAAAGCATGAAACTTGCTTGCTTTTTGAGTGTGTTCACGAAGTGGGTTGATAAGAAATCATGTAAAAAGTTCACAGTGGAGCCACTTTATTAGGTTTTTTGTGATATGACATGTCTATGAAGTCAAAGCATGCATGATTCTCACTTATCCTCCAGGACTTGTTGCTTTGTTGGTGTCAGACTGTCAGGTGTTTACCAAATAGTTGCAGATTAGCTATATGTTGATTGGAATCTTTATGTTTAGATTATGAAACTTGCAAATACCTCTTGTACCAGTAGTCCTGTAGTTAGGAAATGGAACTTGGCCTGACTCAATGTACTTAACATCCTGCACAAGCAGCTCATAGTGCCTCTTAACTTCTTCTGCAGTTTTCCCACCAACTGCTTTGGCTACATTGTACCATCGATCAGGTGTGTCCTTGTCAAAAACTGCCAATGCCCTTTCAAAGTCCTTGTTCTGCTTAACTGTCCAAGACGAGGAGATTGAACTTGATGCCATTTTCTTCTCTGATGAGATCTGAACAAATTGAAAAAGAAAATGGAGAGTAGAGAGAGCTTTGTATTGATTGTAATGGGTTATATAAGGATGATATGAGAAAGTGAAGAGGAATCCGAGGAAGAAGTTCTTCAAGGTATGGTATATGCAAAGAAAGTGGCAATATCTGCTCTTTATAAGCAGAGATAGAGTGGGGTAGAGCCAGTTGGCAAAGAAATCTTCCAATTTGAATCAGAATTTCAATGATTTGTTTCTTTAGGAACCATAAAATAGAAGATGCAAGTGAACCAGTAGAGCTTAAGAAAGCAAGATATAGAAGAACACCGTTTTAAGTCCTTTTCAGTACTTAATATCAGATAGGAAACCTACTGTCTTAATTCTAACCATGTTTTATCTAATTATACAACCTAAAGAGAAGCTTTGACCCAGAAGATCTCATAATTCTTTTCAATTTAACTTTGTTTCTGCGAAGTTTCACATCCTTTTGTCCATCGAACTTGCTTATTTCTTGGACACTGGAGATGATAAACAAGTAGACGTGTCAAGGTAAGCTTCTGTATCTGTTGAAATTTTCTGCAGATCATAGCTTTTTCCTGCTTTAGTTCTATTTTCTGTAAACAGGACCGTTTGGTAGGTCCAAGCAGCAAAAGCAAGATCAACCCTGTGATTATGTGAAACTACATTATTCAACTTTCACGTGTGCACCACACTCTATATATTCTGTTTTGAATAACAAGGGTAAAGAAAAATATCACTTTTGTCTTCTAATTCGTTACAGATACATGATCTTACAATTGTACTATGTCCTGGACAATACTCCAAGTATAGTAGCACGCTTACCTGATTCCGGACAATGATTATATTTAGGTTCTTATCTCTTGGAAAATGTCAACATTATGAAACCTAACCTTCAAGCTGCTGGGACCTCCCTACTGAATGTTAAATTTCGTGTAGGGGCAGGCTCAATTAAAAACTCTGCTGATATTTGAATACCGTATTGAACCGACCGGTATCCCTAATGAGGCAGAAACTGGTGCTAAGAATCGGTACAAGTTCCGGTATGGTATTCATAATTTGTTGCAGCAGTGTTGAAATAGATTTACCTGCCTTAAGACAAGCGATGGATAGACTTTCTGCTTAATCATACCATGTCTCCATCAAGAAAATATCAGGTCGAGAGAAAGGTTAAAAAAATGCATGGAGATGGCATTACAGACACATTCTGAGGCTGGTTTGTGGTGTGATACAATGGCTTCAGACTGCAAGTTGGTTTGAGTAGCCCCTACCTATGAACCTATCCATACTAAAATATTACAAATGGCACATATCTTTCAACTGTCACAGCTTGGAGATTGGCATGGAAAAGATACTTTTGAACATTTTGGCTGCATAATCTGGTTACCAGATTAAGAACTGAGAGAATTTAAAACATTAAGCTGCTTTGTTTCAGAATTTTTTTTTTCCTTCTGTAAAGTAGAATTCAAAAAGTTGAACAAATTTCCAAGATATGGTTATGTTTCTTATCTTAGGGTGCTTATGTTTTGCTGCAAATTTTCAGTTTTTTCTTACAGATTCTGTCTATTTTCATTCTCATTGGACAGTAGTCGAAAACTCATCATTATGGTACCTTAGAAGACAGATATGGACCTTAGTTTCCAAGTTGCAGGAGTCAAAATCATAGTATTTCTGGCCACAAACTAATGGGGCTAGTCGTGATGATTGGCTGAAAACTACTGCAGCAACTTTCCAGGAATCTTTAGGAAGAGAAACAAAACCATATGCTTAGTAATCTTCAGGACTTGCTTCTTTTTCTCAATGTGGTCCTTTCACTGCAAGTTGGAGAAGAAGTTGGTGTTACATGAACTCCAAAACAAGTTCTTTTTCTTGCCAAGTTCAAAAAAAAAAAAAAAACACTCCATTAAATCATTGAACTTTGTATTATAGTAAAATGAGATCTTTGTTCATCAGGAGCCCACAGGCCACAGAATCAGAAGTTTTCTTGCATGGCAAATAATACTCCACCTATGTTGGTCCTAAATCTACAAGGAAAGGCGATCTTCATTGATGGAATCTCTGAATAATTTTGGGGAATGATATAATTTCAGTTGGTCCATTTAGATAGACAAGAGCATGTCTATTATAGAGAGTGTTACTGAACTGATAAACACATCTGTGGTTTGTGTATAAGTTGGATAAGATGTTAAAAGGGTACATGAATTTATGAAAACACTATATATATGTATGTACAATATATCACCAATCAAAATCCTGTTTTGGTCCAAATCTATTCAATTTTTGAAATTTCTCGAAATTTTGAGTTGAGATAGTTGTCATATCATACATTAATGAAAAATGTTGAAACCCTCGAAGCGTGATGGTTCGTCTAGATCTCTCAAATCTTACAAATAAATAAAAAATTAGATTCATATTTTTATTAATAAATAATAATAATTAATGGAAGTATTTATAATAAGTATCACATTTAAATAATGTAAGTTCTGTTATGAATAAAATCTTTAAACTTTCCAGAATTCTCGAGCAATAAAGATTTTGAATCAAGATTTATATTCATATTACGCGGTAATAAGAGATGCCTAATTTTCGAGAAGAAAGAAAGTGTGATGACTAATTAAGACTCGGATCTTATGAATAAATAAAACTTTTTGTTAAATAGGTAATAATAATTAGTCAGTGATAAAATAATATTAATTAATGGAAGTGTTATTTAAAATATTTAATAATTAATAATGTGATACTAATAACTAAAATAATAATTATTGGAATTGTCATTTAGAAGCTTTGGAGACCCACAGAACGATCAACCTTATTACCTTAGAGACTGAATTGCGGGTCGAGTTTGAGGAGATTCTCGACCAGGAAGAGTTACTCTAGAAGCAGAAATCGCGTATTGATTGGCTGCTATAGAGGGATCATAATACAAAGTATTTCCACAATAAAACCCTAGTGCGGAGAAAACACAACAAAATTGAGGCCCTCAAGTTGGATGAGGTGAATTGGTGTTTTGATGAGGACGAGTTACAGAAGGCCACAACCAATTATTTCGTGAACCTATATTCGGCTGAGGCTACTCTTTCTAATCACCAATACATCCGTGGTAGGTTTCCTGAGCTCTCCCCCTCGGAGGTTGACTCTCTTAGGGCTTCTGTTCTAGACTCCGACATCCAGGAAGCTATGTTTAGTATGGCTCCGCTAAAGGCTCCGGGGGTGGATGGCTTGCATGCCCAGTTCTTCTAGAGTCAATGGGAGATTGTGGGTCCCTCGGTTTGCAACATGGTTAGGGGCATTTTTTTAGGGGACCCTATTAGCCCTTTAATTAATCGAACACTCCTAGTTCTCATCCCGAAGGTTACTCATCCAGAAATCGTGTCCCAATTTTGGCTTATCAGCTTATGCTCAGTGTTGTATAAAGATATCACCAAGGTTATTGTCCAGAAATTGAAGCCCCTCATGCTGAAACTGATTACCCAAAACCAAGTCAGTTTTGTAGTGGGTTGGCACATTACGGATAATACTATTATTGCACAAGAAGTTGTCCACTCGATGTCGCAGAAGAAGGGTAAGGTTGGGTGGATGGCCATAAAGGTTGACTTAGAGAAAGTCTACGACAGAGTTAGCTGGGATTTCCTTAGAGATTCGTTAGAGGACGCGAGACTACCAGCTAATTTTGCTAATACTATCATGCGGTGCGTCTCTTCTCTTAGTATGCAAATTCTTTGGAATGGCTTCATGTCTGATGAATTTTATCCCTCCAGAGGCATTAGGCAAGAGGATCCGCTCTCACCGTATTTACTCGTCCTGGGTATGGAAAGACTTGGTCAAAACATCAAGGAGGTCGTCCATAATAACCTATGGAAGCCCATCTGTTTGGCAAAAAACGATACTTCTTTATCCCATTTATTTTCGCAAATAACCTGGTGCTTTTCTGTCATGCCGAAATTAGACAAGCTGAGGTGGTGGCGGAGGTGTTGCACCGATTTTGTTGTGCCTCCGGACATAAAGTCAATGCTCGAAAGACGCAGATCTTCTTTTCGTCGAATACTGAGAGGGCGACTGCCTCAGCTATTAACACCAAGCTAGGTTTCCAGGTAGTGGATGACTTGGGTATGTATCTGGGAGTCTCGTTGCCCCAACAACGAGTCAATACGAGCACGTACTAGTTCTTGTTTGACAAGATTAACAAGAAACTCAATGGTTGGAACTCTAGCCTCCTCTCTATGGCAGGTCGAGTTACTCTAGCCAAGTCAGTAATTGCAGCTATCCCGAATTATTTTATGCAGACCGCTCTTTTGCCCGACTAGTATCCTGACTGAGATAGAAAGACTGATCTGCCACTTTGTTTGGGGTATGAATAACAGTAAGGCTAAAACAACCCTAGTTAACTGGGAGACTTGTTGCCAGCCGGTTCAAAATGGTGGGCTGGGATTTCGCAAGCTACGGGAGCATAATAGAGCTTTCCTTTATAAGCTTGGCTTTGATATCTTGGCCTGCAAGGATGACCTATGGGTGCAAGTGATGAGACAAAAATATAAGATCGGCAACAATATTCCTAATGGTTCGGTTAAAGGTAGCTGCTCGCTTTTTTGGCGATCTCTTGCTAGAATATGGGACGAGTTCCAACATAATACTTGCGCTTCGATTGGTGATGGTAATAGTACTAGGTTCTGGTATGATGTTTGGATCCCAGAGTTGGGGTCGTTAGTGCACCATAAGAACCATGGGATTATGGTTCATGACTCGTGGAAAGTGGCGGATGTCACCATTAGTATAGCTGACTGGAATTGGAGTTTGCTCGAAAATCTCTTTCCTCCTTTAGTCTTGCTTTATATTTCAAATATTTGCCCTCCTAACAAGCTTGCAGGTCCATACAGAGTTACTTAGACAGGCCCAAGAGATGGCACCATTTCAGTGTCGGCCGTTTATAATAGAATTATGGAGCCACATTGGAAGATCCCGAGCGACATATGGCGACTCATTTGGAACCTCAAAGGTCCCAAAAGGATTAGGAATTTTTTCTAGCTAGTGAGTAAGGGAAGAATTTTTACAAACATGGAGCAGTGCAAACGTGAATTCATCGAGGATGCTTCATGTCATATTTGTGGCCATGCCCAAGAATCCATCCGCCATGTACTCTGAGATTGCAAAATGATTGAACCAGTTTGGAGAGATTTGCTACCCCAGCAAGATCAGGGAGTCTTCTTTTCTCAAACCCTTGTTGATTGGTTATTATTAAACATTAGTAACCATAGAACTATGATTCCTGAGCATTTTTCATAGAATACCCTTTTTGGCATAGTTTGTTGGTTGGTATGGAAACAAAGGAATGACATGGTTTTTAATGATATTGAGTAGGACCTTTGGGATGTCAAAGGTACGAGCTTGACGTGGGCGAGGCATGTCAATGGGGAACGCTACCATAACAAATGTATGGCCAATCTTAGATAGTGACAGACCATTAGGTGGACTCTTCCAGCCCTCAATCAAGTGAAGCTAAATACAGATGGAGCGTGGGAGAGCACGAGGAGCATCGAGCACGCTACGGGTGTATTTCGCAGCGCGGATGGTGCTTGGTTGATTGGCTATAACTGATTTCTTGGTATTAGCTCAATAATGAATGCAGAACTTTGGGCCATTTTTTATGGGCTCCAACTTGCTTGGAGTCGTGACTTTTGTAACCTCATCGTGGAATGCGACAATAGTGGTATTGTCAAACTGCTGAACAAACGAAATAATACTTCGTCACCGAACAGGCTTATTCGTACCATTGATGACTACATCAAGCGTGACTGGAGTGTCAGCCTTGTCCATAGGCACAGGGAAGCTAACAGGGTAGCGAATCATTTGGCCAAGCTGGCCCTTGTTGACACACGAGGCCTCCTACAGTTCGAGAACTGTCCAGAGTCAATGCAACAGATCGTAGCTGATGATTTGGAGGGTCACGCCCGACGGCATGCCATTACTATTCGATCGATGACTTAATTTTAGTTTAAGGGCTTGCCCTCACTGTTTCTACCCAAAAAAAAAAGATAGCGATAGTCCACACACAATCCCAAGAAAGCAAAAATCCACAGACAGTCGATAGAGAGTAAGAGAGTTGTATCATGAAGGCTTCTCTTTTTTTTAGAACGGAGGAATCTGTTGTTGTTATTCTTTGAATGCATATTGGGTAAATCTTTATATTAACGCAATAATCTATAAATCACGTCAATCAGATACTCTGCATTAGGCAAGTCTTGTACAATAAGTTCGATCGAAAAAGTACAAGTAGAGGGGATTCAAACACAGGATTTTTTGACCTTATGCCCCCCACCTCATCAACTCGACCACCTCGTAAGAGGTTGTATCATGAAGACTCAACAACGAAGAAACCATAAAGTTATTTTATGTGTTTTAATTTAATATCGACCAAGTGTATAAAATTTGACGTAATTTGCTATATCAAATACATTAAAGAAAAACTTAATATTTAGGGATTTTTGTAATAAATTAAAATTTTAACATTAATTTTTAAAGTTCAAATTAGTATTATTTTAATTTTTTATAATTAACCATATTAAAATTATATAGACTGATCAAGTTATAATATTTTATTAAGTTTTGTATGGATTAATTTTTGTTTCTTATTTTAAATATAAATAAATAATTGCAAGATTAAAAAATTGTGTATGACATAATATATATTGAACTTCTTTTTATTTGTGTGAGAAAGAAAAATATTTTAAGTAATATAATTAAATACAATTGTTACGATTAAAATATAAATTACGAAAGTTACTCTTGAGTTAAATAAAAAATATAAAAGGTTAATTAGCAATATGTTAAATGAATATTAAGATTCAATTAAAAATATTACGTTATATAATTGCACAATTATAAAGGTTACTCTTAACTTAAATAAAATTTAATTTTCAATATGTGAATAATAAATTTTTAAGAAAAAAATATGAAGGTGTTTGGTAAACAGCTTATCAGTTGTTTTTTAGGTTATTGATTAAAACTTCAACTTTTTGACCATCTTCAAAAGTTATTGATATGTTTAGTGAATGACTTATTTGTTAACTTATTTAACCTCAATAAACTGATTTTTATTCATATTTTCAAATTTGATTTTTTTATTATAAAATTATCTCTGTGAAGTTTTATAAAATATAATAAAAAGATTAAATAAACTTTTAATATTTATTTAATTTTATAATATTATTTTATATTTAAAAATATCATAATATCAAGTTTTTAAAGTTAAACTATTATGTATCATATGTATATCATACTATAATTATAAATATTTTTAATTTATTAAATAATAAAATTTATATATATTATATAAAAAATACTAATATAATATAACTCGCTACATCATTCTTATTAATATCATTCTTATTAATAGAGATTTTAAATTTTAAAAAATATAATATTTATATTATATCTTTAATAAATCAGCCAACATATACAGGACGGATGTCATGGATCAATTTTTCCTATTCTATCTTTTACTACTCTAATTACTATTATTGTAATTACAATATGATTTACTAATTATTTATTAAAATAATAAATGTTTGCAATGCCAAGCGGGGCATGTAAGCTCAGGCCTCGGCGGCCCATACTTTCTTTTTTAAAACTTGAGTAATCGACATTTTTCTGTCCAGGTCCGGGCCAGTGAAGGCAAGTCAGGCCGATAAAACCAAGCCCCGCCTAACCCGAACCCACGCCGAGGCCCAATTGCGAAGTCTTTCCAATTATATCACTATCAATCGATTTGTTTATAGTTTGATACTCAAATGTTGAAAAAAACCATAGTATCACAGGAAGATCTAGTATCAAAGGAAGATCTGTACTTCATTCCATCACTTTCTTCAATTTTCTTTTCATGACAAAATACCAAAAAAGTAACCGTCGGTCAAAACTAACACAGTAACAAACATGCAATGATGCAAGTGAGCAACCACCCAGGGTGAACCAACCCACCGATCTTACTCGAAACGCCTAATACCAGCAAACCAAACAGGCAAACACTAAGATACTAATCATAACACCAACCCACAACTAGATCTAACGCCTCTAGTTCCTCCAGGTTCCTTCCGACGCACCGCCTCTCGAGTAACGAGATCCACCGTCGCCGTAGCTCCGGTCACGTCCACCACCGTAACCACCTCCTCCATAACCACCACCTCCATATCCGCGGCTGTAACCACCACCACGACCACCGCCACCTTCTCGGCGACCGTTGCCTCCAAAACCACCACTGCGGTTATATCCACCGCCTCCTCCACCAGTGTTACCTCGTGACTGAGCTTCGTTCACGGTTATATTCCTTCCGTCGAGATTTTGACCATTCATGCCCTCAATAGCATCCCTCATCGACTTTTCGTTGTCGAAAGTCACAAATCCGAATCCGCGCGACCTTCCAGTCTCGCGATCGTTGATGATCTGCTCAAAAACATCAGATAAGATCAGATCTATAAGTTGAACGACAGATATACAAACTAAATATTAGAAAAACATAAATCGATCGATCTTCGCCCAGAGGATGAAGATGAACGTACCGATAGGCAGATTAGTAACATAATAAGAACAGTAACACAGATTTAATAGTAACAGAAACAGATCACAGATTTGGGATCGAGATAGCGCCGAATCGGGTACGGTCACGTCCGATCAGTCGCAAACGGACCTTCGAATCGATGATCTCGCCGTAGGGACTAAAGGCCTCCATGAGCACTTGGTCTGTGGTGGCCCAAGCAAGGCCGCCAACGAAGCACCTAAACTCAACATCTGCTGACGCCATTATCAAAAGGATATTTTTCAACGAAATAGGGAGGCTGTATAGAATGACCCAAGAAGGGAACTGAAAGCGGCCTTTTATAGCGAGTAGGACTTGATTAGGGTTACTTTAGGCAAAGATCACCACTGTTTGGTTACAGGTACATGCGTATCCTTAGCTAAGGATATCGCCAGCTTAGCTGGCGTGAATGTGTCTTATCCAGGGATCTGAATAGGAAAAACTGCAGTGAGGGTTTAGAATATTCGTATAAACCCAAACGGGGGCAATTGGTGGGGTCCACATTCACGCGCTTTTGGCAGATATTTATAGATAAAGATTAGATAGATATTTTGAAGCCTCTTTAATTTGCGTCATACTCATATGCCAGATATTTTTGGCTTTTAAAAGCAATTTCCTTTTTTCAGAAACAGGCAAATAGGGATTTTAATTTTTAAGTGTAGTCCTCCTTGACTAAAATTATTTGACCCAATTGGATTATAGGCCGAGGCATTGGGATTGGAAGGCACAAAATGAAGTCTTTTTTAACTTTTTAAAAAAAATAATAAAATCAAGTGGACGACTCATTTTTATACCTATCAAAAAAATCTTAACCAATATTTTAAAAATTGGACCAAAAATTAAACTAATATGATTGGCATGTTTAAATAATATTAAATAGTCATAAAATTAAAAATAAATAAATTTTAAAATTTTAAAATATGATTAAAATAGATTGTCCTAATCAATCAAAAATTTAAAGTTTAATTAAAAATTATTTTGTTAAATGAAAAGTAACTGATTTATTTTAGTTTATAATAATGTGGTAATTTATGAAAATCAACCGATTAATTATCAACTAATTAATTTTTAACAACAAAAATTATTAAAATAAATCAAATCGAAAATTTAAGCTGATGATTATCACTCTACTACCTAATACTTTTAACAGTACTTGGGCCGGATTGGATCTGTTCTTAACCTAATTCAGTTCCACCCTCCTAAGAGACGGTTTGAATTTAGTTCAAAATCTATCTAAATCATTTATAATGATGCTTTTGTCTTATTCTTCAAATGGATATTACACTTGAAGTTAAATTAAATCAACATTATTTTTCATTTTTGTAATTGTTGTCTCATGAAATTAACTTACATCAGTTACCATATTAATAACTTTTTTGAATTGGCACCAATTGATGCAATTAATTTTACTGGAAATAGTCGCTTTACTAATTAGGGATAAGATTGTGTACTATAACACCTCTTTAGATCATGCGTTTTAACCAAATTTTTACTGGACAGTTGTTGTTGCTATTGATATAACTAATTATTTGAATTGAATCAATTTAAATTTGATTTAGAATTTAAAATTTTAAAAAATATAATAAAGGCCATTTTATAAAGGCTTCAACCACATAACTAAACAACTTAGGCCGTTTAATGGTTGTGGGCTTATGGTCTTAGGCCCAAAGCCCTCTCTCACTCTCTCTCCTTCACAGGTCGACGACTCCTTCACTCCATTTAGCCACTACTGGGATTGATTCAATCAGATCTCTTTAATTTAATACCCTTTTGTGGGTTGATGTAGCTAATGAATAGAACTGGTATGCACGTTATATTAGTATAAAAAAAAAAAACAAAGACAACGTTTTAATAATAATAATAATAATAATAATAATTAATTTTTTTTATTATTATTATTATTATTATTATTATATAATTTTTATAAATTAAACACTGAATTTAAAAAATTGAAATATATATAATTTTTATAAATTAAACACTGAATTTTTTAAAAAAATGAAATATTTAACACTTTTGAGTTAAAGGGTTTCCTTAAATTAAAGATTTAATTACATTTGATTTTTTATAATATAACTCTTATATGTTTTAATTATTCTATGTCAAAAATTATTATTTATCCCAACTAAAATAAAATTTATTTCGTTAATAAAACGAGATTACATCATGATTTAAAATTTTCAATTCCATGTTATTTTAAATAAAAATATGAAAAATTAATAGAATATAATGAAAAGAACTATACAATAATGATAATTTAAATAAAAAAAGTCAAATCACACAAAATATATTTAATCGTAAATTAAACAAATGAATTAGTTGAGGTATCAAATTAAAGTTATAACCGTGTGAGATTAGGATGGATTCGTCCTTCCAATCCCTTTACACATCCAACATCAATCATTTGCAAGCAATTATGACACAAAATTGATCAATGATTATTAGTCTTATTCTTGTATAACAATAATGGCAGCCTTCGGACGGCAATGGTTAGGTTAGGTTAGGATTTGCTCAAGTTTAATACCGATTTAAAAATTTATGTTCGGCTCGATTATGTTATAAAGTCTAATCGAGTTTAACTTAAATTAAATTTATTTTTAAAAATTATATGTAATATTATTTTATATAAAATTTTGAATTTTGAGTCGAGTTGAATCGAACATACTGAACTTAAATCTAAAATTCAAATCAGATATTTTGACTTCTACCTGACTTTAATTGCATTTTTTACCATTCCTAGCCCTAGATAGCTAAGCTTTTGTAGGACAATTAAGCCTAACTCGACCATATTATTTTCCAAAGTCATTGAGTTGGTATGATTCTACATTATACTCTAATATTATGTTCTATAACATGGGCACTATCTTTGCTTTCATAATCAAGTAAGGGTATGGTAGTTGATGACATCTAAGTTCTTTGTTGGATTTGTTGTCTTAAGAGTTATCTAAACAAACTGTTTAGTTTAAGCTATGTTAGTATTAAATACCTTATTTAGGAGGCTCCCTCTTTTCTTCCTATCTTCATCTAATCTTAAATAGACATAATTATATATAGGATTAGATCAAACGGACAATTAAACCCGACTCAAAATATAGTCGGACTTGAGTTGTACAATTCAAATATAGACTTGAACTTAATTTTTTTTTTAAATATCGTTTTTAGGTAGGAATCATTCTAGATTGGTCCTCTAAATTAAAACTTAACAAACTCCTTTTCTTTTCAACTTCATATACTCTTAAATAGTTACGAGCATTAGTTGGATTGGACCGTGTATGTGATTAGGACCTAATTAAAATTTTGGTCAAGCTTAAGTCACACGACTTTAATCTGGACTCAAAATCGTTCAAATTATTTTAAAATTTTGGTATTTTGAGGTAAGAGAAGGCGAGTCTTTGAGTAACTGATAAGATTACTTTTTTGTGATCAAAATGTCACAAGTTCAGGTCACATCAGGGGCGGAGCTAGCGCGGGACAAGCCCCCGCGCTAGCCCTGGCTTTCGCTGCTCACCGCATTTTGAAATGATCGCGACTTTCGTGAAATTTTGCCGAAAAAGTCGCAGCCACGACAAATTGCGATTGCAATTTTTTAAAATTTTTTCAAAATGGTCGCGACTTTTCGAAAAATTTCACCAAAATCGCGATCGCGACTTTTCGGAAAATTTCCAAAGTCGCGATCGCGGCTTTCCTCTTTTAACATTGATTTAATTAATGTTGAATTTATTAGAAGTCTTCACCGCTAGTCCATTGCTGTCCAATCAGCCCCAACTTCAGGATATTCTTAGCTCCGCCACTGGATCACATAAATAGTCTCTTTATAAAATATAAAGGCAAGATTACGTAAAATTAACATCCCTCTCTATTACGTAAAATTAACATCCCTCTCTTTACTCTACGAATAGCCTTATGCATTGAGGTCGTTGTTGTTGTTATAATTATTTTGAAGAGTCAAACTTTGAGTTTACTTTATAAATTCAAACTCAATTTAAATTTCAACTAATAATAATATAACTAAGTGGTTTTAGGCCGACCATTAAGTCAGATTGCCATCTCTAAAATTTCTAAATATGGCTAATAGAGGGGGAGCGTAGATAAGGCAACAACGTGCGTGCTAAGCACTTAGAACGTTACTTTATAAAAGTCATGCATAACGTGATTGCATAAAGTTTGCACCGAAATCTTCATCAGCATAATACCAAAAAAGGCTATATTAAAAAAGCTCTAATCGTGGATTTGGTAAAAGTACAGAGAAGAGACAAGACTGCTTACGTTTACTTCGAGGGTGAGTCACTAAGTAATCAGTGAATTGCTAATTTAGGATTATAAAATTACATGTTAAAGTCACGAAAATAGTTTCTTTGTAAAAATACAAAGAAAATATTGCATACATTATCACATCAAATCTTTTGTTTCAGTTATTCTGTTTCAACATATTCTATTAAATCTTATCTATACACTTATATGAGGTCTACGTAAATATGTGAATGAGGTCTACGTAAATTTAATTGGTTTAGTGAGTATTAAAAAAGATAAATGTTGTTTATTTGTTGGTGAGTTTTTTTAAATCATTTGTTAATTAATAAAACAATTGCCTTTTTTTTTATCCAAATATTTAAATATGCCGTTATGGCTGTTTAATAAATGTCAATAACCACTCAAATTTTTAATTTTTAATTATTTTTTCATGTAAGTCATTCGAAAACAGTGTCTCTATTAGTTAAAGATAAAGCTACGTACTACTGAACCTCTTAAAACCTGACATATTAGCGAAATTTTTACCGACTTGTTATTATTGTAATAAGTTAAAAATTTAATCTCAGTGTTGACTCCTTTTTTTTCATTAAATTGGATATTAAAATAATTTTGTAGGGGTTCCAAGCCTCCAACTCAAGTATGTATGTCAAAGAGTTAGGTCGAGTCTGGGCTACGGTCAACACATGACAGCGGGCTAAGGGTGAGGCGGGTCGGGTTGGCTCGCTCGACTGGCCATCTTTTTAAAAGAAAAACTTCTAGAACGACGTTATTTTGGAAGTAATG
Organism: Erythroxylum longipes; assembly: GCA_027563885.1. Taxonomy (NCBI): domain Eukaryota; kingdom Viridiplantae; phylum Streptophyta; class Magnoliopsida; order Malpighiales; family Erythroxylaceae; genus Erythroxylum; species Erythroxylum longipes. The sequence continues at coordinate 41,333,391 of JAOQMS010000179.1, read as the reverse complement.
ACCCGTGACTCAATCAACCTGGGCCAAAATTCATAAAAGTAGAGTTATTTTGATACAAACACTAAGTAGAGTTATTTTGATACAAACACTAACTTGATTATCAAAATATTATTAATTAATTTTTGTTTTAAGAATAAGCTAAATTTTAACAAATTTTACACTAAAATGATTAATGAATAGAATAAAATATTGTAAAAAAGGTATAATTTTCAAATTAGTAAACCATAAATGAGTAATTTTCAGAAAAATAATTTAACTATAAATTCGGTTTAACACTTATCCTTTATTTTAAATAGATAATTTTAGTTTTTTAAAGGCTTTTTATAATATAAATATTTGAAATAATTGTATGATATATGATTGCAAATAACATAAAATTTTTTCCAGAAAAAAGGGAACAAAGTGGGGGATGATGTAGAATGACGTGGCAGCCGACAGAGAGAGAGAAAGGGGAACCAAAGAACGTGTAAATTGGTAAACGGCACTAGTGGTTGACTTACTGACTTTGATGATTTTGACACGTTAACAAATTAAAGCCTCCGGCTCCATCCACGTCAGCCACTACTTTATATTTAATTTATATTTGTGTTTTAAAACAATAATAACAAAACCCATTTAAAATCTTCTTGACACACAAAATGACAAAATCTAGAGAGATGAAGTTGTTTCCAAATTACATTTGTGTTTCAATAAAAGTTAATAAATTTGTCATTATGGATGTTAATGAGTCGGGTTAAGTCTAAGACTATAATGGCCCGTGATTTGGCTCAGCCCATTATCTTTTTTTAAAGGAAGTTATTCCAAAATGATGTCTTTTTGTCAATAATGATCAGGTCATGGGTCAGTCGGGTTGGTTTTGACATCGTTATTCCTCGTTTCATTAATTCTTTTAATTCATTCATGAGATAAAAATATTTTAAAACCTTTTATTGTAAATTTTAATAAAAAGGTTCTTAGTATTCATTTTAGACAAAATTAATTTAATTGATTAGTATATATCAATAAATAATTTATTATACATTAAAAAATTTAATTACTATAAATTATGATAATTACAAAAATCACTAAAATAATAGTCATGTAATTCAATCTATTTAAGAAATATAAGTGAAAAGGTTTTGTAACTAAGGATTAATGAATATTCATGGTCATTAATATTATTTAATATACATAATATTATTTATAAAACAATACAACAACAACTTCAATATCTCAAGAATAATGTCACTAGAACACGGAACCTAAAGATTTTTATAAGTACAAAATCTTACTTCTAAATAGTAAAGATGTTAATTTCGATATTTTTTTTATAAACTAATATCTTTACTTAATACCAGTAATTAGTCCCAATATAATTGAATAGTTATGTTTAAACTCGCTCGTCAAGGTCACCATTTACAAAGTGTTTTTCTTTTTCTTCCATTTCTTTTTTTTCTTACGTAGATCTCGTTAAATTTGTTGTTCCAGTTACCCTGTTCCAATCATATTCTATTAAATTTTATCCATATATTTACGTAAATCTCATGTAAATTCTTGTAAATATATAGATAAAATTTAATAAAACATAATAAAAACATCGTAATCATAACCAAAACAAAAGATATACACTCTAAAAATCATGCAATTGTTTTGCAATTATAGAGAAGGAACATGTTAAATCACATTTAATGAATGCAATTATTTTGTAATTATAAACAAAGAACATGCCAAATGAAACAGTTGGCCGTAAACCTGAAAGTCAAGCCCCGTCAAAACTCTGCCCGAGAATTCAAACTTGTCAAGTTTGGAGCATTAAACAGCCGAGTCTTTCACATATGTAAATCTTCATTATTTAAAAAATTTGTACCTACAATTAAATCACTAATATAAAAGGTTTACAAATTAAAATTTTAATTGTTAAATTTTTTAATAATAAAATTATCAAAATAAATTAAAATAAAAATTAACCGGTTTACAATTTTTAAAATTAAGCTCGTCGAAAGGTAAAAGATTGATTTAGGCCCTGATTGACAATTAGCGGATTCTATCAACTGTTCATTAATGACGGAGTATATCAGCTAATTTGACTAGCGGATAACATCAACTGTTTATTAAAGATGTTTGGTAAAATTACCTGTTTAGTATTAACTGTTTATTTGCAAAATGTTTGATAAAGATGTGACTTTAAAAAAATTATAAACTATTTTGTAGAATTTTGTAATTAACTACGACTAATTCTTTTTAAAGAGAGATGTAACCAAAATTTTAGTAAAGATTGAGGACTAATTTAAATAACTATTTTCTTTAGAGAAAGAAATTATAATAGAAATTAGAAAAACTAATAGAAAGTTATAGGAATGGCCGATAACTTGATAAGTCATTCACCAAACGAGTTTTAGTTTAACTTAATACAACTTGTTATGTAAGCAATGAGTGTCCTAATCTCTTAAATAAAGAGCTGGTTATATGTGACTAAAGGGGGAGAAGAGTTTTTTCGATCATGTTCCAATTGTGTAACATCCT
>JAOQMS010000179.1:41277436-41322758 GCA_027563885.1 Erythroxylum longipes | reverse complement strand
TGTACTAATTTTGAGAAATTGAAAATGGTTGTATTGTGTAATTTGAAATGGGCCCAAGTGGCTAATAAAAGTTTCCGTTGATTTCATTGTGTTGTTTCAAATGGTTATAAAACAAAGTGGAACATTTGGTTATTACTTTTCTGTACTTTATATTTATGGAATCAAAAAAAAATTATACCGACTGTTTAAGTGTTAAGTGATGTGGCACGCCACCCTCGCAGGGCACGGATTCGGATATCACCATCGATATTGGGTTCGGGTCCAGCGAGAGTGGGGTGTTACAAATTGGGCCTGAGGCTGTCGGATTCGACACAATAAAGTCCTAGCTGGAGTCCAAATTAACGCAATTCAACCCTTTTTTTTATTTTTAAAATTAAAAATATAAAATAATATCATTTACTCAGCTTAAGGTCTAGTCAACTCAGGAGGGTCGAACGTGAGATCGGACCAAATGCTGACCCTAATTAGAACTTTGTAACTTGAATTGTCTCATGTTATAATATAAGAATAAAGTGATTTATATATAAAATTAGGGCTCATAACGTATATATTAATCAAATTAAACATTATTGATATAATAATTCAACCAAACTTTAAAATCTCACTTATAATAATTAAATTTGATTTAAATTAATAATTTATTATAATTATTTTAAGTTATCAGTTCAATTTAAATTTAGTTGATCTAATCGAGTTAAATAGTTTAGTTGAATCGTTCTATTAATAACATTTAATTAATTTTTATGCTATGTTTATGTCATGCATGTTTTATCGTATTCTAAAAATAATTTTATTTTTTTAAAAATTAAAAATTTAAAAATGTTGTCAAAATTATTTAAAATTACATAAATCAAGTGACTTAGGTCATAACTTATTTTCTTTAAACTTTAAGTTAAAATATAATCTTTTTGTTTTTTATAACTTAAGTTCCGAGGTTCGTCCAACTAATCCTGGAATCTATGAGCCATCCACTCAAATACATAGATATGTAAATTTGGGTTTGATCCAAGACAGTAATAAGGGTACCTGCTTCAAAGGATGGACTACCACTAAAGGAATTACATCACCTTAAATAAAGGCTGCTACTTCCCAAGTTCGAACCCACAACCTCCACACATTCCTCTCTCCCTTTTCTACCACCTGAGAGGGTGAAAAAAGAAAATTCTTTAATTATATATAATATTGCTTAAATCTATCCAGTTTCTCTTGTAGCAAACGCTCAACAGGCTATGGCCGGTTTCTAGATTTCATCGTGCGCAGAAGGAGGTGTTTCGATTTACCAAAAATTCCAAAACCAGATCAAACAGTAATCATGTCAAACAATCAAGATCAAATCAAACAGTAATCATATCAAGCAATCTTACTGAAAGATACAACTCAGAGATTCAAAGTCCTTATCACACCGCTTCTCATTCAGAGAGTAAAAGATCTTAATGAACATCCTGAATTCTTGTTCCCCGGAAATACCGACTACCCCATCTGCAACAGCGAATGCAATGCACCGTAGTTACTGCTTCGTGTAAATACTCCATTTTTGGTTGTTATAAGACCTCAAAACATGAACTGTTCAATACTCAGATAGGAGTGAATGTTGTTGGATTGAATCAGATATGCATAAAACTAGAGCAGGTTTTTTTTCAGATCAGAACTTGAACCATTATCTATAAAACTATTATCTTGTAGTGTTAACAGTAATTGTTACCTACTCCCGAAGAATTATTTAAGGCAAAAAGATCTGCCTCAAGCATCACTCAATTCCCATTTTTTCCAAGAACAGACACTGACAGGTCTCTTTAATAAGCACACAAGTTCACTCTCGTTACACGTTCAACATTGTATACCCATAAATTTAGTCTCTGAGAGTTTGTTGATGCATTTGCAGGTGCTAATAATATTATCACACGCAAATTGTCAGCAACTCATCTTAATATAAATATTCTGATCTAAATATGAGGTGTATATTATAGTGGGCAAGTGTCAGAACTAGTAGTTCAGAGTCTAGCTGGCACCACCGCAAACATAGGAAGTCAAACACCAACAACATAGCCGGAGTTGAGTTCAGAAACGGAACAGTCACCTGCCGTCCATTAAAGTTCAAACTCAAGCTCGAGTCTTTTTGTGTGCTTGTCAACTGATGCAATAACTTCAATACCCTATTTTTCTACTTTGTGAATAGTCAGCTCAAAGAAGCGAAAAAGGTTTTAACTTTCTTTTTTCTATCCTCTTCTCTGTATTTAAGAAACTATAGGAATTGACAGAGAGAGAGAGAGAAAGAGAGTTCAGAGTTCCACGTTTTGACTGGCCATTTGCTTTCCTTCGCTCGTTATCTACCGGAATTGACAGGAATTATTTGTCAGTGATTGTTTCTGGAGCTTACCTTTTTGTTCTTTTCCCTTGAAGAACTTGGAATTGTGGACAGGAAGGGTTATACAGATTGGTTCTGAACGGAAGTGAACAAAAGCTTGCATTACGAAGGTTAAAGTTGTGTCTTTTTTTGGTTTCTTGTTCATAGTTTTAGACAGGAGGGTATTTTGGTTTAGTGGGCAGGGCTCATAGGAGAAGCAGAGTATATGCATCAGAGTCGGAGATTCAGTTCTCATGAATCATGTTGGATAAACGGAACACAGTGGTGTTCACCTTCCTGCTATGGCTGTTTCTGTTAGAACCCACATTTGAACAGGTTCAGACACTGAGCTCACGCATTGAGAGAGCGGCTTTGCTTCAACTCAGATCGTCTTTGGGGCTAAGAGGCAAGGACTGGCCTATAAAAGCTGACCCTTGCTCAATTTGGAGAGGTATTCGATGTGAAAATCGCAGTGTTTCTGGGATTAACATTTCTGGGTTTCGAAGAACGAGGATTGGTTCACGGAACCCGCAATTTGCGGTTGATGCTTTGGCCAATCTGACTCACCTGGATTACTTAAACGCATCAAGATTCTCGCTGCCTGGTTCTATGCCTGATTGGCTTGGTCAAAGGCTGGTGTCTCTGCAAGTTCTTGATCTTCGTTCCTGTTCTATACGCAATGCTATTCCTGGGAGCCTTGGGAATTTGACAAATTTAAGGATTCTTTATTTGTCTGATAATAGCTTTACGGGTATGATTCCCTCGAGTTTGGGTCAGCTGTTGGGGCTTTCTGTTCTTGATCTGTCTCAGAATTTGCTTACTGGATCTATTCCTGAATCGTTTGCTTCGCTTCAGAACTTGACAAGTCTTGATATTTCTTCCAACTTCTTAGCTGGGTCGATTCCTAGTGGCATTGGTTCGCTTGTGAAGCTGAGTTATCTAAATGTTTCTAACAACAGTTTGTCTTCTTCGATACCTGCTCAACTTGGGCAACTTGTTAACTTGGTTGATCTTGATCTTAGCTTCAATTCATTATCTGGGTCAGTTCCAGAGGAGTTTCGAGGATTAAGAAATTTGCAGAGAATACTGATTGGGAACAATCTTCTCGATGGATCTTTGCCGGTCAATATGTTCTCTTCATCCAGTCAGTTTCATGTTGTGGTTCTGAAGAACAATGCTTTTACTGGTGTTGTATCTGATATGGTCTGGTCAATGCCCAGGTTAAGCCTGCTCGACATCTCCAGCAACAATTTTACCGGAGCTCTGCCGATTACTGGTTCGAGTTTCAATGCCACTGCTGCTCAACTGAACATATCTTATAATTTGTTCTATGGAAATCTGACTCCTGTATTAAGAAGGTTCAGTTTGATGGATCTATCTGGTAATTACTTTGAAGGAAAAGTTCCCAAGTATGTAAGTGAAAATGCATCTTTTGCTCGTAATTGTCTCCAAAATGTATCAAACCAGAGGAGTTTGCTTGAGTGTACATCCTTTTACGCTGAAAGGAACCTGACTTTTGATGATTTTGGACAACCAAATTCCACACAACCTCCAACTAGAGAAGCTTCAGGGAAGAACAGAAACGTTATAATATTGGCAAGTGTTTTGGGAGGAGTTGGCTTGACAGTGCTTTTGGCACTTGTACTGATAGTGTTGTTCTTTTGCATACGTAAGAAGGGTACTACAAAAGAAAGAGAGGTTGATACTGGAACTGTTCCTGCACAGAGTACTCCCCAACCACCTGGAACATCACTAAACTTTTCTAGTTTAGGAGACACATTTACATATCAGCAGCTGCTTCTGGCCACTAGTGATTTTAATGATTTGAATCTCATCAAACATGGTCATTCAGGTGATCTCTACAAGGGGTTCCTGGAAAGTGGGATCCCTGTTGTTGTGAAAAAGGTTGACTTGCAGTCTATAAGAAAGGAATCTTACTTACTCGAACTGGACTTTTTCGGTAAGGTTTTGCATTCTAGGTTAGTACCCTTGTTAGGACACTGCTTAGAGAATGAAAATGAGAAGTTCCTGGTCTATAAATATATGCCAAATGGGGATTTGTCAAGTTCCTTATTCAGGAAAAATAGTCAAGAAGATGACAGCTTGCAATCATTAGATTGGATAACAAGAATGAAAATAGCAATTGGAGCTGCAGAAGGTCTATCGTACCTGCATCATGAATGTACACCACCTATTGTGCATAGGTATTCTCTACTTCTTGTTATTCTCACTTTTCCATGGTTATCTTTTTGCTTCCATTGACTTTAATGCTCCCTTCTTGTGATTACCGACTAATTAGTTACATCATTCCTTCCGAAATGCTTCTGCAATCTATTCCACGTGGCCTGATCATATGAAAACGATTTTCCACTCAACTGGTGGTTAATAGATTTGATAGTTTTCGATTCTGTTGTCAGATTTGGTATGTTCAGATTGGCAATTAACGCATAGTCATTTGTAGGATAGGAGAATCTTGACTTCATGGTGTTAATTATGTTCTGTTCCAAACAGAAAAATAGATTTGGAACCAAGCCTTTTGGTTCCTGATGCTTGATTTACAGCAATTGAGGCTCATCATTCCGATTGGAAAAGGGATCCTGCTTCTGCAGAAATCATATGTTGAGATGCCAATATTTTTGCTGTCAAAATTCATTGCCTATCTTGACAATGTAGCTATATTATGCCTACAAATAGCATAAGATATACTTGAAGAACATTTGTTAGGGTTCACACACTGACAACTTTTACACACATATATAAATATGTTCAACACTAAGGTCGATTTGTGCAAGACGGAAACGACAAAGAGCAAATATTGAACTGCATCAATCTTCGAATAAACTCTGAAGCCTAATGCCCTGGATTTTAAAACTAGCATAAGATGATAAGACAATCCTATAATTCAGTAGATATCTAATAAAGGGCTAGTTTTAATGTGAAAACAACCGAGTCTCTTGTTACGATCTAATTGTCCTGCATCAGTAATAAAAGAAGCTGATGTGGAGTTTACAGGCTTATAGGCTCTCCCACCTTTTAAACTAGCTTTTGGAGATGGTTCTCCATAAGACCCTTAATAATTGGAATCAAAGCTAACACCACTCTTTCAAGCTCTCGTGTCACGCCCATTGGTGGTGACACCAGTATTCTAGTATTCACCAGGGGTTAGAAAAGGTCTAGCGCATAGCCAGCCCGTGGGTGAATGGGTGGTGACGCCGGTATAACAGTATTCGCCCGGGGCTAGAAAAGGTTTAGTGCACAGCCAGTCCGCCGGTGCCTGGGCTGTGAAGTATGGTGGAAAGTTATGGTCTAATTGTCTCAGTTCAGTCATAAAAGAGGCTGATGTGAGGTTTATAGGCTTATGGGCTCTCTCAACCTTTAAGCTAACTGCTGGGCATGGTTCACTCATAAGACCTATAACATCCCTCTTCCAGGGGGATGAGTTCTGGCTGCTGATTGCTATGTTAATTATTGCATTATCACTTCATAACTACATTCATTAAATTCTCCACTACTTTACTTAATTCAGTTACTGAATTACCTTTGTTTGGTGTTGTTAAAGAGATGTTCAAGCCAGCAGTATACTCCTCGATGATAAATTCGAAGTACGGCTTGGGAGTCTAAGTGAAGTCTGTACTCAAGAAGGGGATACACATCAAAGCAAAATCACCAGGTTGCTGCGATTTCCGCAGTAAGTATTTTGTGAAAAACGCTCATCTGTTTGCTTTAGTGATCAATGATGTCAGGTTAAATGGTTTGAGATGATCAATTAGTTGCATTACTTAAATACAGTTTGGCATGTGTATTGGCATTGCTTCTCAATGATGTTTCATATTTCGAAAAGAAAGACTACAACAACAGAGTAACAACGAGCATTTTCCTTATTAGACTCGAGACACTGGCATGTTTCTGTCTCATTTATAGGCATATATCAGTGTCCACGATGAGTGTATATTCTCACTAACCTTTTGGACCTTTATTATGTGCAGGTCCTCGGAACAAGGCACTTCTGGTACGTAGTTTCTTGTATTGAACTGCTTCTAAGAATATACAATTGACCCTGATGATTCATTAAAAGTTTTAGCTTCAAAATCACATATGTACTGGTATAACTATGTACTGCTTTTCGTTCTTTTATAACCAAGTTCATATCCAGATAGAGAATCAGATTTAAATTCACAAAAGTAAAAGTTATTGTACCGGATCTTTTTGTTCGTATCGAAGCCTGGGATGGGAACCGTGTCACAAGGTTTAATTGATTTGAACTTGAGAGAACTTGTGGTTTCTTTAGGTTATACATTGTCTACTACTTTGGTCACACAGACCTCTGGCTTATATGGCATTGCTGTTAAAGGGTGTCTTCATATTTTTCACTTGATACATGAGATGAGGTTTTTGTGTCCAAATATGGCAATCCCTGTAACTGTCCCTCCTTGGGAGTCATGGGATCTTAGATTTTTTGTTGGTTATATGAGTGCTTGTATATCTCCGTTTATTGGGACAATGGAACATGGCAGGAATGTGCCATCTCATAAACACAGTTTCCTTCACTTCATAGTCCTCATTGTCTGGTTTTTCAGTTATGCTTGTTTCAGTACAAAGAAACATGACAGTAATCCTCTTAGTGAAGTTCTTCTGTGGGCTATTGTGACTTCTAGTTTAAACAAAATGAAACACAAAACCTGTGGTTGTTGCTTGTGCCAGTTAGGTAGGTAGTGCAGTTTCTGAAAAATTTTCATTTTGATGATCAGCTGGAAAAGGTAAAGTATTTGGCATTTTCTGTAACTGAAACTTAAACTTCAGCAGTAATCAAACTTGCTTCTCACAATCGATGAAAAAAACGAAACGATTAAAATGCCTGAAGGCCAGTGGTTTGCCTGCTACTCTGGTTTTGTTTGTGTGAAGTTTGACTGTCTATCCAAATTGTTTCTGAATTTTGTTTAATGTGTGATCAGGTTCATTAACAACAACATGTGCTTATGATGTTTACTGCTTTGGGAAGATATTGCTTGAGCTGGTAACAGGAAAACTTGGTATCAGTTCATCTAGTGACACACAACTGAAGGACTGGTTAGATCAGATATTGCCTTACATCAGTATATATGACAAGGAAATGGTGACAAAGATTATTGATCCATCTCTGATCATAGACGAGGATCTACTAGAAGAAGTGTGGGCAATGGCGATTGTTGCTAGGTCTTGCCTGAATCCGAAGCCCTCGAGGAGACCCTTTATGAGATACATCCTCAAGGCTCTAGAGAACCCTTTGAAGGTTGTCAGGGAAGAGAGTTCAAGCTCTGCTAGACTCAGAACAACCTCTTCCAGAGGATCTTGGAATGCTGCTTTATTTGGTAGTTGGCGCCAGAGCTCATCGGATGTGCCGGCTATCCCGGCAGCATCTAGCACCCGACTAGAAGGAACTGGTAGTTTCAAGCAGTCAGGGACATCAAATTCCCAGGGAAGTGGCCAGAATGGTGGAGACCATTCATCATCTCGCAGGCGGCATTCAAAGGACGTTTTCCCGGAACCATCAAGTGCACAAGATGTAGAGAGACAAGATCAAGCTTAACAGGGTGAAGATTGTTTCATGATTCATAACTAATAATGCAGCAGGCTATTAAGTTGAGTGTCTGCTTGCTGGTACCCCATTCCCCTGCTGTTTGAGGTTTCGGAATCCGATTGAGTTTGTGAACTTTTTTTTCGTCATTCTGGCTTCTGAAAGCTGCATAATCTTATTCTAGACAAGTTCTAGCAAGAATGCTCGATCCTGATATAGTAGCAGAGATTAAGGTGGTGCCTTTGGCGGTTATAGTCATCATTTTGTTCAGCAACTTGTTAATGATCAAAATGAGCTTCCATTTTCTGTAATTTCATTGCTTCTTTGTGGTCTGTGTCTCTTTTTTTTGTAAAGTCTAGTTTTGAAGGATTTCGTAACTCCGAAGCAGATCAAATCATTATTTTCCAGAAAGAAAATAAAAGAAAGATCACACTTATTATCAGTAGTTCCAAGTTATGCAGATAACTATTCTCATTTGATCTCTTTTCTACAGATACTGCTTTTACATTTGTGGACTCTCTAAATATGAATTAAAATCTGCCAACTTCCTGTTAATGAAAACTTTAATTTAACCCCAAACCTTAAAACCCTAAAAATTCTAAACCTTAAATCTTAGACCAGAGCTTTTCTTGAGTATGACATGAGTTACTTCAACATGAGCATAGGGGAGATACAGTTTCGGCTAACCTACCCTCTTCCATCCGTCGGGTCGCATATCGGTTAAAATAAATTCTTTCCGATAAATCAAAACCTCAAATTTCTTTTCAAATGGTACAAGCTTCTTATAAAACATATGTAGATAATAATAAGTTTTCCGAGATAATAAGTTTTCACTCTCCACTTTCTTTCTAAAATGGACTAGTTTTAACACTCCATATTCACAACAAGACCGTCCATCATCATAAAACGCCACCCCGTCAGTGCTGCCACTGCCACCAGTTCTCAGATATTTCGACTTAACAGATGAAGAACAAACAGAAACTGAATACTTCAGGTGAAAGGCTAGACATGCAGTTAAACATTTCATTTTGAATTCAGAGAAGAAGAGTTTCCAAAAAAGATTCACAAGAGACAATCTTAATCAAAAACACATTTTTATTATAATAACACTAAATATCACTCTATTTGACATATAATACTGTACTATATGCCCTATTGATCATAAGTAGTAACTAGATAGCATTCATGACAGATCAAGACTCTTATCATATTCATATATTAACACAGAATTAAAAGTGTTTAACTCTGAAAATTTAAAAGATATGTCTCATAAATATTTCATATTATCAACTAAATTCTAATACAATTTACCAGAGTTCATTAAGCAAAACACTCCTTTCCAAAGAAGAAACCTGAAACACAGAAATCAGAATTGTCCCACCTAAACATTACTACTCACTACTTCCTTTTGCCTCAAATTTGAAACAAAACAAACACTTGAAATTTCTCCAAAACCCCATAAAAGAAAAGGGGACAAGCAACGAATTGTGAAGGGTAAAAAATGGATCTTTATTCCATACAAGAGAGTTAAAAAGAGAACTGACATTCAAATTGTGAATTAAGCAGCTGTCTTGAGCTCGGGCAATGCATAAACAGGGTGAAGAAGATGACCTTCCTTAGGCTCAACATGCACCCACCTGCGTTCACCTTTATGTCCCATCAATTTCTTTCGCTCAAATTTCACACAGCCTTCCTTCAAAGCATACAAAGTGTGATCATTCCCCATTCCAACGTAGTTTCCAGGATGAAAATGAGTCCCTCGTTGTCGTACGATGATGTTTCCAGGAATCACTCTCTGCAATTAGAACCAAATTCACACAAAAAATGATCATAAAACAATCACCCCAAGCAGCCCTTTAAGCCAAAAATTATGTATTTCAAGAAATGTTAATTTCTCTTACCTCTCCACCGAATTTCTTAACCCCAAGATTCTTCGGTTTAGAGTCTCGACCATTTTTGGTGGATCCGGCGGTTTTCTTAGTAGCCCACCTCCGAAACATCAAGCCTAGTCCTCCAGATACATCTGCATAATCATACATACCAAACAAAGGGCCGTCTTTAGCCACCAAGAGACACTAACCCATTTCTCGTAAAGCACTAAATAGATCATAGAGCCTCGTACCAGATGCACCGGAGTAAACTGGAGCATTGGTGACCAGATCTTTGAGATTAACTCTTCTGCATAGAGAACTCAGATAGCTCATCCTTTTGTGTATATCTTCAGAAGGACCTGTAAAGAGGAGTCACCAGAAAACATCACAAGTTATCCGCCGTCATAATACTTCCGGCGAAATTCAACAGATAATAGTGAATCTACAGAAGAGTGGCAAGTAACAACCCGAGGGACTAAGCTTGACTGATTAACCTGCGATTGGGGTTTAGCGATTGTGCAATGGAGGAGAGACGCTTTGTCGTTTCGACACTTTTAAGATAGGTTGGGCCTTCCTGGTTAATTAGGCCTATATTTATAATGGGCTTATCTATGAAACATCGGTAATACTTAATTTTTTAAAATTTTGAGTGGAAATGGAAGCAATTATTTTTTATTTTTATTAGTTAAAAAAGGTTCATTTAGTCAAAGTTTGGAGATAATTTTCCATTTCTGGAACATATTCCTTATTTTTTGTTGGGATAACAAATTATTAGAAACTTTTTTAATTTAATATTAAAATTGTAAAATTTAGTATTTAATTACTAACATTTAAAATTTTTTATAAATCAAATTAATTTTACCGATGTAATATATTCACCAAATATTACATTATTGTTCGCCTATTTAATGTTTTACAAACTAAATTGTAAGTTAAACAGGTAAGATGAGAAGTTTAAAAAAGATTAACTTTACCCATTTAAAAATTTAAAATTTAATTAAAAAGATATTATTAAATAAATATTAGTTAATTTTTTAATAAAAATTTATTAATTAATAAAAATTAATCAAGTAATTAATCGAAATTTTTACAACAGCTTTACCATTACATCGGCTAAATCGATTGATTTTTTTAATCATTGTATGAATAATAGTGATTTTGAATTAAATTATAAGAATTTTAAAATATTAAAAAATTAATTAAAAAATTTAAAATTGAATATTAAATTAAAAAGTTCTTAAAAACTAAAATACTTTTGAATATATGAACTTTTTTCATGAGTAAAAAAAGAAAAACTCAAAACTTAACCTTTTTAGACTTGACATAGAGATGTCAATCGGCCAGACAAACCAAGCCAAAAGTGACCCATGACCCAACGGGTCGAAACGAGTCAACCCATAGCACAACAGGCCGGGTCAACCTGGCTTGTCATTTAAAAAAAAAACTTCCAAAACAACATCTTTTTTGACATAATGCCTTTTTTGGCAAAACGATGTTGTTTTAAAAGTAACAATCGGACCACAAGCCCGATCAACCCGGGTCAAATAGGCCGAGCCTTTTTTGACATCTCTACTTGATCAATTATAAGAAATTAGATTAAATTAATCTAAAATTAATAGGTCAAAATATATTTAATTAAACTAAAACAAAAAAAAAAAGAGTTAACCCAATTCAGTTGCCATTGCTAATTTAGAGAATTTCTCCATAAAAATAAGCATCATCCTAAAAATCAACCTTTCCTTTGATCAAAATAAACAAAACCTACAAAGGAAGAATAATTTGTCATAGAAACAAACTCATTAAACACAGTTGATGAACTACAATGGCGTAGTAGCCAATGAAGGGTACAAAAGATGTAGTTTTCCTGAAGATTTTGTTGAATGAACTTCTCAGGTGTTAAACTTTCTCAAAAATATTATAAAGCTATCATCAATGGATAAATTAAAATCTGATTTAGCTGTCAACATCTTGAATTCCAATAAGACACAAAGGGTTTTTCTTGATGAGACCAAGATCCACCTGAGATAACAGAAAGAGTGCATGTCAATTTCTCACAAGAGGCCAATTTTCTTTTATTTTCAGAAGATCTGATATTTTGACAGAACGGAATTCATTTATTTCGAAATCCAAATTTGAAGGGGCTCTTTCATGCATTTGAAAGAGAGAATTGTAAGGGAAGATGATTGATAATGGAACTTGAAAACAAACATATTGTAAACTAGTTAGTAGGAATACCTTGTGTCCAAACAGATCTCTGATATTGTCAATTCCGTACAGTATCATTGTTGGTCTGGTTTAATTCGATTCGATTTGAGATGTCATAACGAATTATAAGCATAATTCCAAATATTACAAAGTTTATTTATTTCTATAAAATGAGGATGATTTTCTTACCTTTCAAGTGAAAGGCCCCATGCGATAACATTCACGTCTTCAGGGAATCCCATCGGACGCAACATTTCGGGTCTGAACATGCCTGAATTCCCAATTTCCACCCACTTCCCAAAGCCTTCATGGTAACTGATGCACACAGGGTACATTCGTGTGATCTAATCGTGCAAATCCAAATAGACATTAACAGGATCCTAGGATTATCACCTGAAAATCTCCATGCTAGGCTCAGTATATGGATTATAAGCAGGCTTGAAACGTAGTTTGGACATGCCTAAAAACAAAATAGAGCACATTTTGAAGTCAGGCTCATGTCATGGTAGGAAGCAGTCTCCTAGAAGCAAAGCTTTCATGATACACACAGAGGACTTCTCTGAGGGTTAAAGTTTTTAAAACAAACCAAAGCTTCAGCAGAATATCAATTCAATACCCAAACGTGAGAAGAAGTCGTCCAGAACTCCAATCAAGTGACTTAGAGTGAGCCCTCGGTCACATACAAGACCTGACACAGAAAAGCGACTAGGTAGTTGATCATTTAGTGACATAAAATATAATAAATCTAATAAGAGTACCGAAAATAAATATGAAAGTCATTAGACAGAGGCCAGACGTCACTGAGGTCTAAGGAAATGACCAAAACAGAAAAATTGTTTAACTACTGCTATATGCTTTGAGGTAGACACAAAAGTCGCTTATTTCAGTCTATGACTTCACTTTAAACATATGACCTAGGGATACCTTCAATCTGGTGGAACTCTGCAAGATGAGTACGATCTACTGCTTCATTGCGGAAAACTCGATCAATTGAGAAGTATCTTTTTGGGGTAAAAGTTTGCTCTTTGGCATGCTGTCAAGCAAAATGTAAACTAAAAATGAATTCCCCAAGTTAAAATAACAGATGAAGGAAATGGGGCGGTAGGAGCAGGGAGAATTATTAAATAATCTCCCTTTAAAACAAAAAATGCAGATCATCGATGAAAACTAAATCAAAACAGCGTTCAAGATTTACTGAAATTCAAACATAAGGGCATATTGGATTTTAGGGTTTTATATAGAGGGAATAGTTGGGGTGAAACATCAAAGACAAAAGTTCAAGGATTTAAAACTCTAAATTCATAATTTTTCTTTGCATATAGTGCAAGTCAAGATTGGCACGAGTTTGGCATCCCCACAGAACTCAGAAGGTTTTAAGGGCTCTGATGCGGTGCTGCAAAGGGATAAACTGGAAAGAACTACAGAAGAAAGTAGTAGTTAATCGAAGATAATAATACCAAAACTAACAGGCTTTACAAGCCAATTGAAATGAATAGTCAAGCTGAAATTGGGCATTACCTGTGCTAATGCATAAAGCATCCGAGAAGAAATTGCGGTTGTGTGAGTTCGCAAAAGATTTTTGTTTGCGTCATCCCGTTTCCATTCATAACAATATCTGTTTAAAAAATGGCTCTAGTAATCTGAAAGTAATGGCACACAATGATATTGAGAAGTGATAAAACTGTCATACCCCCTCGAGCCATAACCACCAGACTCATGAACACGCTTCACCCTCTCAACATAATCTTCAGGCAATTGCTTTGTTGTTGAAGGAACTACAAAACACAATAAACTGCTGTCAAAAAATGAAATGACAGGTAGTTGATATACCAATAAGCCCCTAACTTAAACAGACCTTGGAGGAAGAAAGTATCATGTGAATCACGGGCAGGATGTTGCTGTGGCTGAAATAGTGCATCGAAGTTCCAGAAGCTGCAATCAAACAGAAACTTAACATTCAAAAGCAGACAGCAAAACAACACCACTTCATAAGATTTCAAGAGGAAAATTTATGGAACTGCCAGACAACGGTAACTTTTGCTCCTGAGATGTTGCACGTAATTTATTGACTGCAAATTTAGGGAATATTTATTTCAGCAACAAGAGTTTCCTTTCAAGAAACTTCCTACGTACTATGGAAGTTAGTTACTACCAAGTATGCAAGCCGTCAGCAACTGTAGTAGAAAAATCACTCATACCAAGTATGCAAGCCGTCGGCAACTGTAGTAGAAAAATCACTCACAATTCTTCAAACTATAACTTCTCTTCTAATCTTTTTCATTGAGTAACATATACCAGAGAGATAAACAATCATCTTTTTTCTAGTGCGGTTTATTAAAGCAGAAAAGAAGTGAAGATTCAAAGCGTAAATAGGAGAACAGAAAACAAATTGATGTGGAAAACAATGGCTTATGTTAAACAAGTATGTGAAAAGGAAAAAGAGAGCATTTACCTGCTCTCAACAAATCTATTTGTAGGCATTTCTTCAAAGCTGCAGTCAGTAAAAGATCCAAATCCAAATTTATTAGACATTTAAAACTTAATAGATCAGTGAAAGTAAGAATAAGAACACAAAAAGCAGGTCTCACTTCATCATACGAAATATGTTCTTCAATCGTTCTTTCACCTAGACACACATACAAGTTTGATAAGAAAGATATATAAAATTCATAATTAGTCATAGATGTCTGAATGGTATACCTGAACAAGTTATCAGAGGTTGAAGTTCAACCTACTACTTTCCTCATGACATAAAAGATGAAAAAAGATTTGCCAAACATGTTTACCCCAATTATCATCTATATAAAGGTAATTTCTTTTCCGATGAAAATGAAAAATTGGCCATTGATCAGCTAATTGTAAAAATATTACAAAAGATCTAAAGAAAATGAGAGATTGTTGCCTTGTTGAGTGGGTGAAGATGACCACATTCAGCTGGTGGACCCTTGGCACTAAAGTTATATTCTTTGAACTCCAAATCCTTCCAATCACCCCTAAAGTATCAGATGATTAATCATGAAGTCAACAACAAAAAGGAGATGCCACAAAATGCAAATCCAAAAAATCATTAAATCCAAGAATTACACCTTTGGAGATTTTCTCGAGTCAAATCAGTTGCTGCTTTCTTCCTTTCAGGAGCATAATTTGGACCTTTTTTCACAGAGTAGCCCTTCCATGTCCTAGAGCAGAATCATTATTCAGTAAAACATCAGCAGTATAAGTTCCGAAATCTGGATTCACTCCGTCATATAATAAGAGAAAAGAAAAGGAATATTAGAATCATGTTTTCTAGGAACATTACTGTAAAGCAATAAGCTTTCTTGCTTTAAGAGGATTGATATCATCCTTTTCAACTCCCTACAATCACATATAACAAACAATATATTACAAGATAGGAAAAAAAATAAGTCACACAAACAGATTTGGGCAACAACTGGATAAACTGGTAAGCCCTATAGACTCCAAACAAGGAAGACTGAAAGAATAGAAAAGGAATAAACTGTGAACTGTTTCTATTATCTCAAAGCTGAAACCTGCTGATTAATATAACACTGTTAATAGACAACAAATTGGAAAGCCAAAAAGCGGAAGAACTAAAAAGGAAAGGCTTCAAAACTATATATTTTGTTAGAAAATGGTGTACCTGGCCATTTTGTATCTGTAAAAGCAAATCCTTCACTTTGTCTTCAACATGTTGAACCTAACAAAGTCAAAAAAGGAAGTGCAATGAATATGAGACGTATGGACTATGAAATTCAGAACAGCATCAATCAATACTAGCCTATAAAAGAGTCTACCTACAAAATATTGCAATTACAGATGAAAAGTTACCTAACTATAGCAGTTACACTTTGTAATTTCAAAGTGTTCACCTAGATAAAACAGATAAAGGAAAAAATACATGACCGCAATATTCTAAAGATAAATACTCCATCAACAAGTACGTAGATTGGGAAGCCAAAGTCAAGTCATTATGAAACATTATTAATCACAGGCGAAGGTTTCCCCTTTATAATTCTGAGAGTTCCACCAAAACTAAACTCTGATACATTACCTTCCTGGATACATGCTTTCCCATTTCCACCCATTTATTCTTTCCAGCCTGCGAGCACCCTATTTTGAAAACTGCCGGATCAAGTTTTTTCTGCAAGACAAAACAAGTTCATCCAGAAATCAGCATTTGACACCATATATAAAAAAGCAGAGCAACATTAAAATTTTAAAGAGTAAAACTAAAGTATCCAATCCAATAGTCATGTATAAACTTCTAAAGAGACAGTAAATTTAAAGAAACAGAACCTGTAATTCATCTTTTGAGATGCTACACTCCGGCGGCACAGCCAAGAACAGCTGAACTTCAGGTGATCCTTCGGCAGCATATCGCTTGCCCTCGTCAGTGAGCACCCAAGTCTCTTTCTTTATGTCCTGCAATATTCACCAAACTAAATCGAACCCAAAGACATAATAATGTTCAACACTTCATTTCTAACCATTTCTTCAAATAAGCACAACTCTTTACATCCTTAATTTCCTATAGAGTTGTATACACCATAACTAAACTAACCAGACAGTGATACATTACCTGGGCCTCGACGTAAAGGAAACCATGGAGGCTTTTGACGACGTTAACAATCTCGTTATGATCAATTCCATGCTCGGCGGCGAATTGCCCGGAATCGGAGATTTCGTTGTGGTTATGGAGGTAGCGTAGGACAGCCTCCTCCGCCATTAGCTGAATTGCACTCGTTTACTCTAACCTCTGTGGAGGCTTGGAATTAGGGTAAAGTCAGTGAGAGAGATTTATTTTTTAAAAAGTTCAGTTTTTTTATTAAAATGAAAAATAAGATTTATTTTTTAAAAACTTCAGTTTTTTATTAAAATGCAAAAGAAATTATAAATTTTAGTTTTTGAAAGTTCACTTTTTTATTAAATTGCAAAAGAAATTGTATTTATAGAGGTATATAAATTTATAGAAGAAGGTAAAAAATCCAACATTATGTTTAGTTAAAACCATTGTTTTGGACAAATTTTAGATAAATTTCAACATTTAGTAATTAATATATTAATAAAAAATAAGCAAAATTTTAATTAAAAAATAAATTAAAAATGTTTTTAAATAAAATTTAATATTTAAAATCAAGAATCAATTTAATTTTTTAATTATTAATTTTTGTAATAAATAATGATAACTTCTAAGCTATTCAACAAAACATGAAGAATTCAATTACACTGCCTGAAACTTGGTCAGATTCAAGGCTAGCAGCCTAAACCCGAGCCTAGTTGAGCTTAGATGACCTGATCAAACTAAACCCAGTTTTTTTCAATTTAAAATTCAAAAGCAAGATCGTTTGAAGGGATGACAATTCCGGCCCGGCCCGACCTGTTTTTTAACCAAATTTTGTATTTTTTTAATTAAAAAATATAGACAAGCTGGCCCGCAGCCCGCCGTGGCTCGCCCGGCCATTGACATCCTCTTCGTTTCAACCAAAACAGAGCTTTCACTTGAAATTTCCGAATTTAGAACCATGTTAGGACTCACCTAGTCAACTTTAACCAAAAAAGACCTGAGCCAAAATGTCATCCCTTATTCCAATTTCTCAACCGGACATCATAGGTTCCATTACTTCATAAAAAGACGAAAAGGTTCATATATCCCACGAATGGACATTCGAACAAGTAAATGTCACAAGCACAAAGTTCCTGAAGCAGTGAGAACAATCAAGTTTTATAAAGAGTAGATACACAAAGTTCCTGAAGCAATGAGAACAATCAAGTTTTATAAAGAGTAGATACAAATCCATCCTCACAAAACAAAATGCTTGTTAGAAGAATCCTGGAACTCAGAATTCTTCCACCATAACTCCCATCGTCCAACAGGTAGAACTATTTAACATTGATGATAAAATCACTAAGCTTTAGGCATACAAATACCGAAAAGAGACCAACATTCCGATCCTTTTATTTTCGTGCGAAAATCCATTATTCAACAACGAGACATATCAACGATAGAGACTCTCCGATCTTAGGTTCTCCGCTATCTCAGTTTCCCATCTGTCCCCGTTTTCAAGTAACTTCTCCTTGTCATAAAGAAGCTCCTGCAACAAACCAGAGTATTAACAACAGTCTCAAATAAGAGTCATAGTCCGACTACAAAAGGGAGGTCATTAACCTCGTGAGTCTCTGTTGCAAATTCAAAGTTGGGTCCTTCAACAATGGCATCAACAGGGCATGCCTCTTGGCAGAATCCACAGTAGATGCATTTTGTCATGTCAATGTCATACCTGTTAAGTCAAATATTTTTTAGAGACAGGATGATAGAGATGAGAGAGCTTGGGGAAGAAGAGAGACTGTGTCTGCCCTCACCTGGTCGTTCTTCGACTTCCATCTTCTCGCTCTTCAGCCTCAATTGTGATTGCTTGTGCAGGACAGATCTGCCAAACAAGGAGACCAAATGAGAAAAACCATTAAAGAAGAAAACAACACTACATGATAATGAGATGAGAGTTTTAATGGGTTTGAAGAATAAAAGCAAGAAAATAGAGTCAAAGGAAAAAGGAAAAGAAAATTATCGCAGCTCACGTATAACAGAGACAGAAACAAAATCCAAGAAAACCATAAATACATGAAAATACAACAGATGGTATCTCATGAAACTTATTGCAGCTCACAACTTTGAAAGAACTCTAGAGCATGCTGAAGTTCTGGTTTCAGGAACTTCAATCTGAAATATTCAAAGAGGGCCTAAAACAAAAAGCAAAGCCTAGTTTCCAGAGATCACTGGACCAGAAATAAAATGAAATTTTAACTCTTACAGCTTCACAGAGTTTGCAGGCAATGCAGCGTTCCTCTCCAGTTGGATATCGACGGAGGGCATGCTCACCACGAAATCGAGGGCTCAAAGGACCTTTCTCAAAAGGATAATTAATCTGTAAAACAAAATGTTACCCATGATATCGTGATCCCCAACTTTCACATTGAAATAGTCAAAACCAATATCTGAAAACAACTTACAGTAACTTTTTTTTCAAAGAAGTACTTCAGGGTCAATGACAAACCACGAACCATTTCAGTAAGGAATAGGGTGTTTACACTCCGTTCAAATACTGCAGATTACTTGGAATATCAGTAAAGAGTCGATGCAAATTACAAAAATTCAACTGGTGATAAGGGTTAAAAAGAATTCCACAAAACAACATGATACCAGAACTCCAGTCCTTTGAAACCTCCTTAGCAAGTTGCTCACTTTCTTCATCATCTGCCATAGGCAAACAGGTGAATCGTAAACAAAAATCAATACTGGCAGGGTAATACTGTATAGTCTTGCAACATAAAAACTGAATTAGTATGCTTCGTTATCGGATATGGTCGATAGAATTCTTCAATCTTCTTTATGAAAGTCCACTCTAAACATGTAACAATGAAGACCATTAAACAAACGCGATTTACCATATTACTGTTCATGTTCTTTTTACATATTCTTTAGAATCTTATTATCTTACATGTGTTCATCTAACCGAGCACATTTCCAACACTACAAGTACCACGAATACAAACACTCCATTATTCCATTTTTCTTATAGGTGTCGCGCAACACAAATACTTAAGGGAACGAAATAGAGATTAAGAGATTATGCACCTCAGTAAAAAATCTAATCAAGGGTGAAGATAGCAAAGTAAACCTTTATTGGAGGAATACAAGCGTGCCGCAGATCGCAACGCATAATTCTGAGAACCTTGCCCCGATACAGCCTACAAAATTGAAGAAATCAAGATTCAAGCCACCTACGTAACCCTAAAATTAACAGGAAATCACTCGCAACTGAAAAATTCAAAGATTTCGAAGCATTCAATCGAACTGTTACTACAATCGACTAATTTCCTGCATTTCCTCAGCATCCAAACAAAGAGGGCAAATAGGGCAAAGAAGCACGCACAAGCTGACGAGCGAGAAGAGTGGAGAGAGACTTGCGAGCTAAGATCGCCGCCATTTAGAGAGAGTCGTGAGAAGACACTGCGTTTCGATTCTCTCCTCTTTCTAAGTCTTTTCCGCGACGGCCTGAAAATTGAGAGATGGAATCGGTGAGAAGTATGGCTGGCACACTCTGCTTAAGTTCTTCGTTGTTAAAACGCTGCGTATTAACAAATAAAGAAACGACGTCACATCTAGTAGCAGTAAGCTCTGGTTAGAAGTTAATTAATGGAATGAAATAGAACGGAATAAAACGGAACGGAACAGTTTACAATGAAATGGAACGTAACATAGTAAAAAGTTGTTTGAGAGGGATAGAAGGGTTCATAATGTAATGTAGTGATCCCTTATTTGAAAAATAGATGGAATGAAATGTAACGATAAATGACTATTATATAAAAGTTTTATTATTTTATTATTAATCATATACAATTTATTAATAATTATATAAATATTGTTATTAATTATTTAATAATTTTTATTTTATTATATGTGATTTATACCTAAAAATATTTATTTACATTTTTATTTGTATAAAAAATTAAAAATAATTTTTTATATTTTCTATTTTCATTAATAAAAATTTTATTTATTTTTTTATTTTTTATTAATTATGTACAATTTTTATTAATAATATAAAAATATTATTGAGAGTAATATAATATAAAAATACTATTGAGGGTGATAAGCTTGTGGACTGTAAAAAATGAATTTGAGGAAAAGGGGTTAGGGTCGGAAGAAATAGTTGGTATTAAGAAAAATTATTGATGGTATATTAAGTAATATGTATTTATTGGTTTACGTTCCATCTTAAACCTTCTAAATCGGAGGTGTCTTATTTTTCCTGTTTAGGATGGAATATAACGTAATATGAAACTCTCCGCTACTATCTCATTCTGTTCTATTCCATTATGAAACCTTTAATCAAACGATAGAATTTTGTTACGTTCTATTTCATTCTATTACTAACCCCTCAACCAAACAAATCGTAAATATTGATTTAACGTAAATGGGTCGGGCTAAATCATATTTAACTAAATTCCAATTCAAAAAATTTTAAAATTTCAAATTAAAACTTAATTATATATTCATATCTTATAATTTTTTAATAATTATAAAATATAATTAAATAAATCATCTTATTATTAATAATTAAGTTATTGAAAATATCAAACAAATCTCAAAATTTGAAACTAACCATTAATAATAATAATAATTTTTGAAACACTATCGGTAAATTAATTCTTAAAACTCAAGCCTATAATTAAATATTGGGCTAAGCGGTGCGTTGGAGGGATGGGCCTAAACGGCGTCGATATTAAACACCCAAAATCTTGTAGGGTTTAAGGCACTCTTCGTCTCCAGCGCGTCTGATTTATTTGTTCAATATTCTTCTCTGTACTCCAACGCTCAAATGGCGTCATTTTGCAGATCATCTGTAACGGCATGTTCTAGGTCAATGGCCGCCCGATCCAAAACCCTTGCACAGAAAACCTTAAACCCAAATCCTGTGTCCTCTGCTTTCTCTTCATCACTAACACGAATCACCAAAAGTCCAAGGTAGTAATTTTTGTATCTCTTAATATCTCCTTTTTCATTTTAGTTAAATTCTTTGTTCATGATTGTAGTTTGGGGACTGTAGTTTGGTGCTTGATGGACTTGTTACTCATTCTGTGATGTTTCTGTTTTACATGTGGAATCTTTTTCTGGTTAAATTTATCTTAGGGTTTTTAGGGTTTTGGGAAGTGTGGAATCATTGATGCCGTTTCATAGTGCCACTGCTAATGCTCGGCTTAGATCCAACATAGCAGTTGATTCTTCCTGCTGGAGCTGGCTTTCTCAAGGTATTGCCCTGGTTGATCTTCGTTTTCTCAGTAATTTGATGCAAGTGATCACTTGTTCATGTGCCTAATAGACCAGAAATGTTGTAGATTGTTTTGGGTCTGTTTTTCTTTTGTTCACTGCTAATCACACAGTGATGGTGGCACCTGACATGTTTTTCTACTTAATGTAATAGGACTTGCTACACCATTGTGACAGCTTGTTGCATCAGTTTCCAATGATAAATCGCAAACGAAATGAAACCAGAGATTTTTGGCTCTTCCTTATATGCAGCATAATGAAACTTCTTGGACAAAATGCTGCATTTGATGTACTCAATGCAGTAGAACTTTCCTTTGTCATTGTTTCTCCCCCTTCCCCCTTCCCACCTATGAAGACATTTTATTCTTTAACTGCTTTCTAGGGTGTGCTTTGGTAACCTTTTAAGAGCAGCAAGGATTATGAGTTGCCTTGAACTTATACTTGATTGACCCTCTTGGTTTTAATTGTCACTGAGGATATCAAAGTTATAAGCTATGATTTCAATGTTAAATTTCTGAAACAGTTAATATTTTAACTCTTAGACTTGTTTTCTTAAATTGGATGTTGTTCACGATTGAAAAGATGGAGTAAGAAGTGAAAGAATATTTAGGTAGGCCAAGATGGTTGAATGAGGCAATAGCCTTGTCTATTATCAGCTAGCGGACAAAATTTTTGCAGGTGAAGAAAGGAGGTTGTGCATTAGAAATGATATTACTTATTTAGTTCATACTGCCCCGTTACAGAAAAATTGAACGAAGAAGAATATAGAAGAAAATGATTTATTCCATCTCAACATAATTTGTTAGATGATACACTTAACAGTATACAACTTATGTTTAGGTGATATTTCTCATTACAATAACAGTTGGGTGACATAATTAGATGGATGACTGTTAAAATCTAAGTACTTCTTGTTTTATCGGTCACATTTTCTGAAAGGTCTATTCTATCTTGCATTCTTTTATAGTTCATTCTCACTCTAAATGAGTTAAGCTTTGAGTTGGTTGAAAAAATCGTAGTCTTTTAGTTAAACTTCTTCAGCTTACTAACTTTGCAATTGGTACGGTTCCTAGATTTTGCAGTTCCTCGGTGATAAAGATTCCAATCATTTGAAACCAATTTGGGTCACGTTTGAGAGAATTTTCTTCTGTTTCACCTCTTTCCAATTCCATTCCCATTCATGCCTGTTGCTTTATGTAAGTCCACTCTTTGCCATATCATTTACTTGTATTGTAAAATGTCTGTCCTTCAAACACAATTATCCTTTGATTCATTTAGCTAGAGGGTTCCTTCAAACACTATCCTCTGATTCATTTAGCCGGATGATTTATGCTCATTCCTAAAGGTACCAACCTAGACATACACTATATAATACAAGTTAAAAGAACCATATGTCGGTTTCTTGTGTAACATCATTTACCTGTTTACTTATTTCATTGTTTAATTTCAAAAAAGTTTAATTGTTAGTGGGCATAGTTTGGTAGAAGGAGACATAGTAGAGACTTCTGCAATATGCAAGTTCTTTTGGGATATTATGAGAAGGGTGTTCTACCATATCTTAATAATTTGTCAGAGGATAAGCAGCTGCTTGTATCACCCTTTGGATTTTAGGAGAAGGCTCCTAGATGATATCTGATAATAAAGTTTGTCACAGGGTAAGCAGACACTTGTAAGTGGCACAAAACTAAGTTCCAGACTTGTGTTGCAAGGTTTTTATGAAGTTGTTTCCTATACTAAATCTGTCTATAATTGAATTAGGGTGTATTTGTGTGTGTTTTCTAGATTATAATGTCCTACTTGCGTCAAAAGGTGTTAGAGCCAATTGAAAGGTTTATGTGAGGTTGCGAATCCTTTGATGAGCCATTGAGCCTTGCTATTGTTGACATTCAAACCAAAATGAGGGTCTTAAGTAGCCAGTTACGGGTTAGTTAATAGCTTAGAACTATCGATGTCTACATAGTGTAGAGGAACAAGGATGACGAGGCTGTCCGGACTCGGCCCAAAATTTTTTTTGCAGTCCAGGCTCCAGCAGCCTGGAGCTTGACATAGTTTGGTGTTTCAACTGAACTGATTCGGACCAGGCTGGGCTGGACTGATTTGCTATATATGAGAAGGTTCTCACCAAGTTATATGACATATAGAACCAGATAGCAGCATAGGAGATGGTGTCCAATTAAATGAATACATTTGAACAATCTGAAAAATCTTCTGGATGTTATGTTTGCTTCGAAGTTATAGCTATTAAGAGAATCCACATAACTTCATGGTGACAGCAACAACTATTCAAGTCGAGGAAACGATTTCCTGCTTACATATAGGGGCCTTTTATGTTGCAAATGGAGGTGGTTATGTATCATTCTTTTCGTAGTTATTGAAGGTCATCTACGAGGATTCACCAAAACAATTTGAACTCTGTGCGAACTAGGGAAGAAAACACAATCCAGACCTGCTCTCGTTCGATTGGAAATTAATAGATAAAATCTAATTTTGGTTGAAATTCCGGTCAGACTCAGGTTTTAGGAAGTAATTTTTGATCAAAAATGAGCTCGAATCTCGAGAATGTTGTAATGCACGTTTGAAGAAATGCAAGAAAGAATTGATGAAATTCTACTTTGTTTGTCAATGTTGGAATTGCTTGTGCCATTGCTAAAAGTTGCAAACGGCGTCTCAAGTATGATACTGATGAAGCCTTTGTATTTAGAACAAGAACACGATCTAAGGTTCCTGTAAAAAAAGAACATTGCATTTCTTAGCCAGGTATGGCAGAACCAGTTGCAATGATCATCCTCTTGCTTTGAAAGTTGCATTAAAATTGGGCTCAAGGCAGTCAGACTCAAGTCTGACTCGGTCCGGTCTAACTTATTTTTATTTTAAAATTTAAAATAAAAAATAACTGTCATTTTTTTAAAAAAAATCATATTCTTTATAAATATAAGACCTTGGGCTGAGCTGAAACTGGGTAGATCTTATTTTATTGAAAACTCAGGTCTGAGGGTAGATTAATTTAAACCTGATTTGTTGACTTTGCATTTAGGTGAGTCAGACTAAGCTCGGGATAAAATTTCATTCTTAAAAGGATGGTAAAATCGGCTTAGCCCGGTCCATTATTTTCCAAACAACGTCGTTTTGAAAGTTTTTTGTTTAAAATAAATAAATGCCGGGCTGGATTGTGGGTTGATCCACCCCTGCTCATCGAGCCACAAGCCATCTGGCCCGAGTTGACCTAACCTATTGACATTCTTATTCCTAATTGCCTATCTAATACTGGTGCAAATTTTCATTTCACGTGAAAACTATATTGTATCGCATTCCTTCCATATCATCGTCCGTGGAAATGAGCAGGGATAACGAATTAAGAAAAGTTATTTTTCTATTTTTTGTTTTAATATTTAACTTTTTAAAATCGTAGATTATCTTTAAAAATTAAACAATTTTAATTTAAAATATTTTTCATTAATGTTTTGTTAATGTAGTTAATAAGATATGTGAAAATTCATAATTAAAGGGGTTATGTAACTTTTTGTATTTGTCATAATGATTCTTAAACCTTAAGTGACAAACACGTTGGTAATTATTCATTTGATAATTTATTTAATATTCAAGAAACATGTAAAGATGAACAGGGATGGCAATTTCTAACTCATTGTTCTAAATTTAGTTTTTTTTAATGGGCAACCTACAGGTCAACTCTAGGCTCATAATGATTCGAGACCTAATTATTCTAAACAGAAAGATATCGTTTTGTTTAAAAGAGTTGAGTTTTAGGTAAATATGGGCTTGGGCAATCCAAACCTAGCCCAATAAAAAAAATACGTTGTTTTATATTTTTAATTTTAAAAAATTAACAAGGTTGACTCATTGTCGTCCGTAAAAATTTTCATATAAACGTTTTAAATGGGAGCCTTTTTGTATTTTATCAAAAAAAGATAAAATATTGAAAGTGAATTTATAACTAAAATCTAGATGTATAAAGGTTTTAAATATAATTGCGAAGATTGATTTAAAAAGATGTGATTTTTAGAAACAGTTTTTATATTAATTAAGAGTAAAATTGTGTATTATTTTTTTCAAAATTGTACTAAATTGTTATTGTTGCTTTAAAAATATGTGGTAATAGTTACCTTAGAAAATTTTGGGCAAGGCTTGATTTTCTCATACCTTTGTTTATATTTTTACTGTTTGAAAGTATTAATAAAGTTGTAGAAATAAGTGCATATTAGTCGGCTATCAGCACATCAAAGTCTTTGTTCTAATTATTCTATTCCAATTTTATTTTATTAAATCTTATTTATATATTTATATAAAATTTATATAAATATGTAGATAAGGTTTAATAAAATATTATAGGAATATTATATCTAAAATAGGAGATCTGTTCTCCTCACGAAAGGAAGGAATATGGAATAAAAAGCTAAATGGATGCTGATGCTCTTTTAATTCTTTTCTGGTATCCTTTGTGTGGGTTCTTTGTGGCAGTGGTTTTCAATTATTTGACTTTAATTCTCATCCACGTAAAATGTTTCCAATAAATACTTAACTTAAGATACAGTAAAAAAACATTTTAAAAATTAGATTGAAAATTAAATTAGTAAAGTGAGAAGTTTATAACTTTAATTAATATTAAATTTTTATAAAATTAGTTAAAAATTTAATAAAATTAAATAATTTGAAATACTATTGAAATGAACTTTTTTATTATCCATGAAAAAAGATGAAATTTAATTAAAAATTTGTTAAATAACAAACAAATTATTTTTAATAACAAAAATTATTAAAATAAATTGAACTTAAATATTAGTTAGTTTAAAATTTTTACATTTAAACAGATCGAATTGATTCGAGTTTAACCATCCCTAAAAAAGAAGATATTAATATTTAGTTTTAAACCATACCCAAAAACTAAAAGATGAAATTAAGTATTGCATGAATTGGATTAGGTCTCAAAGACAACCTTTGTGTTCTAATTAAAATATAATAACCTAAAAAGGCATAATCTCAAGATGGTTTGCGGTGAAAATGGTGATTAGTCTCTCCTATGTGAAAGTGGAATTTCTCATATCCTATATATAACATAAAAGATAAAAATGTAAAAAAAAAGTTTATATCATATTATATGTTATATAAGGATAATAAATTACAAATTTTTGAAAATTTTAAGAAATTTTCATTTGAATTTTCAATTTTTATTTAATTTTTTAAATTAAACAATTCAATTTTAAAAAAAAGATCTATTAATATTTTACTCTATAAAATACAAATGACTGATATTTTAAAAAATGATGTAATGCTTTTTTCTATATAATTTTAGAATATCAAATGAATAATTTTAGTTTGTTAATATCACAATTATTTTCACAAAAAATTGAAAAGTTATTTTATAAAATTGAAGAATCATAATTTTTTAATATTAATTTTCACATGCCCTATTTTAAAATACTTAATTAAAATTTTAGAAAATTAGATATTGAAATAAAAAATTAACTTATTATCCCTATTATCTATAATATTGTAGTAATACATTTGCACAAAAATTTTGATTATTAGGTAAAAATATTGAGGATTTTTGTTTTCATTGGCTTTAGTCGAGTGTTGGAATGAATAACACTTAAGACAGCCCAAAGCGGAAATCATAAAACGCATGCAAGCGAATATCTTAAAGGTACATACATAGTCGTCAAGCTACGTTGCAGTGGTGGATTCACGTATCTGAAGACACCTATGTCATTTGCACATCCCTTTCAATTACACCGGCCTTATGAAACCTGTTTTACTTTCTTCCATGGATAAGATCTGAAGAAAAATGGTATTTAAACAGACCCCACTTCTCCGATTTAATAGAATTTGCTTCAATACGCAATTTGCACCCGCCCCTACCTCCTCTACCGTTCAAGGCTTGGCTTTGATCATTGTTTCTAAATTGTTGATCAAACCAAAGGCAACCCAGTTTAGTTTCTGGGATTTGGAGAACTGGGTCGTTCGCTATTTGTCAAATGACTGTACGTAGATGAAGTTCGATTTAGCAGTAACCCAGGATTGATCGTGTAATTTGTGAACTTGGGTTGTGATCTCTACTTGTATCTGATAACTTGGTTTGCTGTTTACATATCAAAAGCTCGGTTTTGTATCGTCTGAGGGGACTAGATTCTCACCGTGGCCTCAAATTTGATCGTATAGGATTATGGAGGTCCCATAGAGGGACAAGGTTTAAGATATTTGAGTTTTTTTTTTAACGTATTAAACAATGTTTTGTTTGAAACTTTTGCCGTTAACAAGTGTACGCATAGAGCAATTTTGTGGGAGAGAGATTTGTCTGCTTTTGTGACGTGAATTTGTCTCTTATTGCAGGCAATTTCGCTGATCCTTTTTGTTTTTATCTTCCTCTGCTTTCCTTTTCACCTGCCGTATCACTTTAACAAGGGATTTAATTTCAGTAATTTATATTGGTTTCTTTTCCAGTTCTGTAGTGTGGTTAGTTTGTTTTCTGGCGATTAATTTCATTAGTTCTTGTGTTTCGCTTTCTAAACCTATTTTGCTCGGTTGCCTTCTCTCTTCTGTCTAGTTCTATGTTAAGTCTGGACCGTCAAATTAGGTACAATTAGTTTGAGGTGACCTGTTTTGGGTTTCATGACACTGCTTTTATGGGTTTCAAGAATCACTTTTTGGACTTTTCTGTATTTGTCTTCGAAGCATGGTTATATATTTTTCCAGTTTATATTTCTCATCTTCTTATCCCTTTATCTTCTTGTTTCTGCTTCTGGTACAAAAACTTTACATTTTATTTCTGCCTTTATGCAGATAAATAACCGTTTATTTCTCAAGTCCATTACTCACTTGCTTTAGATTCCTTTCGTTCTTAACTTCTTAGGTACTATGTCTCTCTCTGAACTGGACGAGTCACATATTACAGTTCAATTGTAGTAATTAACCTTTTGTTTCATTTCCCTCCTTTGCGATTTCCATGTTGGTTGGTGACTAATTTGTTGAATTTAGTTGCTAGTAGTCATAGTAACTGGATTACTTCTTATATGCAGGATTCATGCTTCATAGTAATCCTATCCATACACTTCTCCTCTTGTTTCCTACTTTTACATTAATTTGTTCTTGCAAATCTAACAAACAGTTGGTTTGAATCATTTAGTAGTAGCTGTTTCTTCCTCTCTCTGTTAGGACCAACATGGAAGAGGGTAATTTAGACAATGGGGAGGAAAAAATGGAAGAATTTGTGACAGAAGGATAGTTAAGCCTTCTCAGGAGCATTCAGCCCTGGGTAGGGAAATACTAAATATCACCATTGTAATGGTTTATGGTATTGCTATAATTCAATAATACCACTTACCTCTAGTATTCAAATACTAGAGTTCTATCACTCTCCCTCTGTGATATGCAAAGTTTCCTGGTTATTTTTCATTTTTTTTTTTGCCTTCTCAATACCAAATCAGGTTCTTGTGGTATGTTGGATTTACCATGTTGACTTGGCTGCAGGTTTTCCTTATGTTCCTAAAAGTTTCACTGGAATGGATATCCCTAAGTTAGCATGGAAATCATGGTGGAAGGATTTTATTGACAAAAGGGATTATTTTCTTTAGGGTCATGGAGAATTCTGTTGAAGCACCCAACGGAAGTGTGCCAAGAGATAATGGCCATATATCTAAAAGGTTCACTTCTTATCAACCTAACATTAAGGCTTTGTTACCTTGGCTTGATTTGAGAGTGTTCTATGTGCGAGTTAGCAAATGTGAGATTGATGATTCAACTCCTGAGTTCCTCACAGTAAATCATATTCCGTTATATCCTGATACCGTTCTCGAAGTAAATGGTGTTAGAGTAGGTATCAGTTCTGGTGAAGCATCAACTCTTCTTAGAAGGGATAGGTTGGATAAGAAATCTGAAGAAGCTACATTTGTTAGCACTGATATCATAAGGATGGCAGGGAGTGTGAAATTCGATGTTTTTGATAAGGAGATCATCATCTTATCTGGGGTTTTAGAATTATGTAACAGCAATGAATTTTTTGGAGAATCAAGGAGCTGTAGCCAGAAATGGAGCATGAATTGCGAGTCAGATTTAACAGTTGGAACTGGTTTCCTGAAGACAAAACAATTTATGGGTTCAGACCTCACATCACGAACAATTGAGGTCTATGTTGCAGGGTCCTTCTCTGGTTCTCCAATTGTCCTGACGAAAACTTTGCAACTTTGTCCTCGTAAAAGACAAATGCAAATGGCGATGTTGGACTCCATACCAGAATGTGATGCTGTTGAAAACCAGAACAATGCACATTCTAGTTTTCCACTTCAGGTATTTGTCAATAAAATGTTGGTGATCTCACAAAGTTTAGTGTTCTTGGAGGGCTTTTATCTGTTTTTGTTATGAATTGCAACCTCTGTTGTCTTCAATATGCCATTGCTAGTCTGCAACTGAATGATGATAACACATTCAGCCAAACTTTTGCCTCCGTGGTTAGTGGATATAAATCCAGCCACACTTTTAAAGTTACAAATAACATTAAATCCTTTTTTTTTTACTTTGTTATTAATATCACTTTGAATAACCTATTGAAGTTATGCATGCAGTTATGCATGATAAATGCATTCTTGTACAGGGATACCTACCTTCTGCCTTGTTTATGATATAAGTAAGTATCCAAGTTATATACAAACCATGAAAAAGGGAAAAAAGAAGACTCTATTACTAACTTTAGTTAATGACAGTTCTACATGTAACAAAAATATTACATTATTATTGAATTTGAGTCTTAAATTTATCTGTGTTCAGTTAGCATTCTGTACTCCATTAGCTACTGAACATATATTTGATTGGCTCTGAAGAGCTTACTGAAACTCCAATGTCTTTTTGCTTCATATTATGCCGTGCCTTGAATTTTCTTCTCTTGTTCAAAATTCTGCAGTTATCAGAATATTCAAATCACAAGCCAGAGACTGATGACTACAGCCACATATACTCAGGAGCAGAATATATAGAAGGGGAAGAAGGGGAATTATCATGGTTCAATGCTGGTGTTAGGGTCGGAGTTGGCATCGGCTTAAGCATTTGTCTCGGGATTGGGATAGGTGTAGGATTGCTAGTTAAGACCTATCAGGGCACAACTCGTAACTTCAGAAGGCGACTGCTATAACTAACAGCTTTTTTTATCCTGATATGTTGTGCCTAATTGCCTGCTTTCCATCTGAAAGCTAACTCCAGATGTTTCTGACAGGTTTGATTGTGAATAAAGAAGGCATCCTCACATTGTTGCAACTGATTTGCAAGCATTTGTTGATATTGTAAGAAAGAAGATCAAAAATAAATTGGTGAGTGAAGCCTGACTGGAAGCTCTAAAGCTTTTCCTGTACTTAAATTTTCCCTGCAATGATTTTGCTGTATGTTTTCATGTCTGACGAAGTTGCAAGTGTGAAAGTTCTTTTTGTTTGCTCCTCTTGTTTTGGTTAATGTGAAAGTAGAAATTGAATCTGGTAATGGAAAGAGCCTTTCATATACTTGGAGGGATTGTTTTAGCTTTATGATGATCGACACTTTGAATCAGCATTATCAGTTTAGCACGGTATATCATAGATAAGGTTGAGATTTTGGCCTGGTCCGTCCGAGCTAAAAATTTGAGTTGATTGACTTTCAGATCGGATCAAGCTTGAAAAACAATAAAATGTTTCGTTTTTACAATTCAATTTGATTTCAAATTGACATTATTTTGTTTAAAGTTTAAGGTTGAAAAATAGCAAAATGTACATTTATATTGCAAGTAAAACTAAGATCTGCAAAGCAGGAGCCAAGCTTACACCCATTTTCTTGTGATTAATAAAACAACATATAAATCTATATAAACAGTAAATCCGTTTGAATGAAGTACTTTCTGGTATCCGGGACATAGGCGGGGCGAGTTTGATCAGCCCGACGACCTAATTTGTTAATTTAAGTTTTGAAAATTTGTATAATTTTATTCTAAACAATATATTTTTTGCTTTCAAATTTTAGGCTAAATCGAATAATCTGAATTTAAACTCAATATAAAATTCAAACAAAATTCTTTAAATTAGGCTGAATCCATTAATTTTGAAACCGAGATTAAGCCCGGCCAATTCAAAACTTATTTGCCAAGCCTAAATACCTTAATTAATGTATAAAGTAACTAATACGTCTGGAAGTTGTGGAGATTTGCAAAATAACAGAGAAGGTTTAATGTCTAATGATTAGTTAAACAAGTCTAAGCTTACATTCATAAATTTGGTTTTTTTTTTTTTTAAACAGAAGAATCCGTAGTTTCTATTTTTTGGATTTGTACTAGGTAAATTTTCATATTAATGCAATAATCTGAAAATTACGTCAATCGAGTACTCCACACTAAGCAAGTCTTGTACGACAAGCTCGATCAAAAGAGCATAAACAGGAAGATTCGAACACAAAACTTTTTAGTTTTATGCCCCTATTCTACTAACTCGACCACTCCTTAGGAGGTTTTTCTTGTAAAGTATGTACTAAAATAATTAGGGGTGGGCACGGTTCAGTTCGTTTGGTTTTCAGTTGTTTTTTTAGACCGAACCGAGTAATCGGTTTTATGACACAAGAAAACCGAACCGAACTAAATATCATATGAAACCTAATTTTCGGTTTGCCTTGCGATTCGGCTCGGTTCGATTAGTTCAATCAATTTGGGCCCTAATTTTGGGCTTTAAAATTTGGGTCAATTTTAGTACATAACCAACGTTTTTATTTCATTTTAGAACCTATTAGGTGATTGTCATACTTGCAAAGTTGCAAACTTACCTTATATACCTAGAGTTAGAAGTATAAAAAATACAAAAAAAATTTTGTTTTTACTTGATCAGTTTGGTTCGGGTTGGTTTGGTAAAAAATTTTGCCTACACCGTACCTGAATCGATATAAACAATTTTTTAATATCCAAAATCGAACCGACCATTCATCACTCTCCACACCAACCCGTTTCGCTCGGTTTCTTCAATTTTACAGGTCAATTTGGTTTTTTCAAATTTTTTGCCCACTCCTAACAATAATAATGGCAATAACTCACTAAGTACTTCGTAGATATATGAGATTTAGAGGACTTATTTTTAACTAATACAGATACTATTTCCAATAAACTTACAGAAAAATAAAATAAAATAAATACGAGTCTTGGAATCATTAGGCTTTACCATCTTAAGTCTTATTGGGCACAAAACTATAGAGAAAAGCCGTTAATCAAGGGGCTTAAATCATCCCAACTAGAGTTACCATCTTGACTCGAGTTAGCTTACCCAAAAAGATTTTCCTCCCATTACTAGCTAATCTATCAATGTGTCAGAAGTAGGTTCTCTTGCTATAATGAGTTTGTTAATTACTTGCACTAGTTCTTTCGTGAAACGATTTTTTTTAGTCCTACAATGTTCATTTTTAGATTTATCCATGTATCGAATTTATACATTCAATCTCTTAATTTTTTTAGTGGATGATCGTCAAAAGTAAACCACAAATTAAAAAATAATTTGATTTGTGTAGTAACATGCACAGACTCAATTGGTGGTGTTGGTGTAAGTCTGAAAGGTTCAATACCTATAAAATCCGCTTCACTTATCTCATATTTAATATGAACATTAGTTGGTTCCGCATAATCATCAGAACTTTGGATAATTCTAAAAAACCAACTAATTGGAATGAGAAATCAATAATCAATTCAGAGATATATCCAAATAATGACTTAGAAATATTATGCGACCATTTCATCATAATAGTTTAAGTTGTTGTGTGAGCTCAACTTAATTAGTTTTATATATTCACTAACACACACCCTTAAATGAAAACCTTTTGAACTTGAAACTTGCACAAGTTCACTTTACCTTGTGCCGAATTAATTTATTGATAAATAGGTAGATGGTAAGATTTGAACTCAAGACCGTTTGATCATAAAGACTCTGATACTATATTAAGCAACCATTTCGTCACAATAATTTAAGCTGTTGTGTGAGACCAACTTAACTGATTTTATATATTCACTACCGAGAAATTGTTACAAGTAACAGACTCTGTTTAAACTTTAAACAGTTCAAAAATAAAATATTTGAAGTTGGACTTGGACTTTGAGTGGGCCTAAGTTTGGAAACAAGATCAAGGTGAAATGATGAGCAACTCTTTTGATTCACTGGTTAGATCCCAAAGTGGCATTAAATGTAGACATTTGGAGAAGAAGAACTGGCAATCGGCTCTTCCCTCGGTAACCAGTAAATGCATTAAAAGTACGAAATTGAAAATTTTGAATCGGAGCATCAAACAACCCAAGTCCAAGAACAAGAAGGTTTAAATTCACCGCAGTGTAGATATGGAGATGGAGACAGTACAGTTCATAAACTGAATTCTGAACACAAGATTCTTACAAGGAACCCTAACCCTGACCCACAAACATGTGTTGCCTTACACAATGTTGCGCTCCTTCCTTAACTGAATCGACTGTTCTCAGATAATTCCAAAAAGCAGAAATACCTTCACGAAGTTCGTTGAGCAATCATTAATGTCTCCCACACTCCTCCTCTGCTCAAGAAACCATTTCTGTTGATGCCCCTACCTATCAAACATGAAGGCACTCATTTGATTTTTTGCCGAAAGAAAACGAAAACCGAGTTAGTTCCCGATAATAGTCTTTCACGTGCTGCTCTGACAACTTTTTAAAATTATGTTACAGTTCATAAACTGGAGTTTAGGTTAAATATTAAAATGTTATATTAAATACTTTTTAAATTTTAAAATATTCGATCCACATTTATAAAATTGAATTAAATAAAATTAAAAAATAAAAAAGGTAAAAAAAGATTATTCTTATGCATAAAAAATTAAAGTTCAATGGTTAAATAAAAATTAATCGGTTTATTTTAATTTATAAAAACGGACTAGTTTATAAAAATTAATAAATTAATTAATAAACTGATTATTTTTTAACAACAAAGACTATTAAATTAAATCAAATTGAAAAGTAAAAAAATTAAACTGAAAAGTTAACTAATTCAAGTTTTTTTATTATTAAATGGATCAAATCGGTTTGATTTTTAATACACTGATTTTTTTACAATATTTTAAAAACTATACCAGAAGTTAAACAGATATGAGAAAAGGTTTAATATTTAAAACGTTCAATCGATATTAGACTACTTTAAAAGTTAATATCGACTAAATATTGAATTAAAGAATTTGGAATATGATTGAAAGAGATCATCCTCACTCGTGTTTAATTTTAAAAAATGTTAAATGAAAATTAATTGATTTATTTTAATTTATGAGAACTTATTAATTCATAAAAATTGACCGATTAATTAATAAACTGATCAGTTTTTAACAACAAGAATTATTAAAGTAAATCAAACCATATGTTTGAAAATCAAACTGAAAAATTAGACGATTCAAGATTTTTATTATTGAATCGGCAAAACCGGTTAAATTTTTCACTGAGCTACCCAAAAGACATCTTGAGGGTATTGCAACATCAAATCCCAAATATACCTCCGCCTCTGTAGTCCCGAGAGGCATCTAGCGTATGGCCAAAATCTTTTTATCTTTTAGGGATTCGAACTCACAATGTGAGCAAATCCAGGCCACAACCTGATGGTTCTGATACCAATGTGCTATCCAAAATACGTCTCAGGCCCAATCAAATTAGTTTAATCTAACGACTTTGAATTAGGTCATACCAAAGCTCAGTTGTCGATCCTATCTAAGTTGGTATAGTAGTTACAAATAATATAATCATAATAAGGAGAAATTATAATAATATTACGGTTATAATTACAATTATGATCTTGCAATCAATATTAAAGTTATGAATAATAATTAATTAGGTTGAATCAAGTTCAAGCCTCACCGAGTTCAATCCTATCAGTTTCAACCTAAAATGACAAACTCAAATCTTACTATTAGTCTCAATTTAATCAATTTAAATTTAATTCTTGAAATTTAAATTCAATCAAGTTAAACTTGGATCAAATTGTAATCATTTCTTAACTTTGCTCGTATTAAAATATGTTTTTGAACATCAAGAGTCGTAATAAAGGATTAAGGATAGTAATGGCTCGGGCTCAGAGCTTAGTCTGACGTTTTCTATTGCCTCAGACACCTGAACTTAAATAAGCCTAAGCAATCTTGGCCTCGCATGATCTAAAAATTTTTAATTTTTAAATTACAAAAAATGACGTTTTCTTCAAAACAATATCATTTTACTTATAATTTTTAGGCTTTGATTTAGGTTAAGCATAGGTAGTTTGAGTTTGAGCCCAACCTAAATCCGAAAATTTGAACAAAAACGTTCTAGTGCAAAGCTTGAAGGTCGAAACTTGGTTAACTCAAATCAAATCTATTGACATTAGGTTATACCGGGTTGAACCGAGACTCGGGTGCCATGTTTACTCAAGATATGCAATAGAGTGATTATGAAATACCATATAGATCGTATTATTTATTTATTTTTAACTTACCAACCAGACAATTCTTTGACTGTTGCATTAGGTAGCACGTTGCATTGACACACACAATCAACCAAGTCCAGACAAATGACATGTGAGAGTTGTTCAAAACCTTGGAAATGAAAATACCAATCTTTTTCACTACTCAGGTAAATTGGTCTCTAAGTAAAGCTTTCACTTGTCGTCATGTATTTGTAAAGTTTGTTGAAACTTGGAGATTCAACCCCAACAACTTAGTGTAACCAGCAAATACTGTTCCAACCAGAGGAGTTTCAAGGAACTTGAGAACAAAGAGATGTTCTGTTCTTTTCTTATTGTAATGATTTTGTCAAGGCGGAGAAACAAGTTTAGCTATCAGTAACTATTGTTCATTCACTAACATGGCAACAACTTCAGAGTAGGAAATATATCATGTATGTTGGGTTTATTTTATTTTTCAATGTCCAATTGAAGATAAAAAATAAAATTTGTTTTAAAAAATAGCAAATTATGTGATTTTTTTTAATTTTTAAATAATTATAAACTTATTTTATAAGATCTTTTTACAACATGAATTCGTAGTAAATTCTAATTAAGTTAGATTTAATTGCCAATTGTTCCTATTTTGAATTATCCATTATTTTATTTCTAAAAAAATCTAATTTTTAATCATTTTTTTATATGATAGTACTAACAGAATAATGAATTTTAAAAATAAAATAATAATAATAGAACCGTAAATACCAAACAAAAAATTTATCCAAAATGATATCAACAAAGTAACCCCTGGTCAGAGGGCTTTGGAAATACCAGATCATGTGCTTAAGAACAGATCATCTATTGAAGATCAGGCAAAACAAAGCAAGATAGGAGTGTAAGTTCCAAATAGGCTGGTCGATATACACAAGCTCTTTCTCACAAATTCTCAACGTTTGCCTCAAAGGAACCTTACACCACCAATCTCTTTTCGATTAAACGACTTCAAACCAGGTCTACTTTCTAAGACTTTCTGATACAAATGATCCTTAAAGTTAATGTTAAAGATTAAACAGCAACAACAACAACAATAATATTCTAGTAGTAATTCTGATAAGAAGCGATGTTTGGAGAGGTCTAAAAGTATACAACATCACTTGTAACTAATAAATAGATTCTTTTTAATAGTCCTATAAGAAAGAATAATTTATAAATATTAATCTGTCGTTTAATTTTAATAATAAATTATATT
Source organism: Erythroxylum longipes (assembly GCA_027563885.1). Classification (NCBI taxonomy): domain Eukaryota; kingdom Viridiplantae; phylum Streptophyta; class Magnoliopsida; order Malpighiales; family Erythroxylaceae; genus Erythroxylum; species Erythroxylum longipes. The sequence goes on along the minus strand of JAOQMS010000179.1, from coordinate 41,285,289 downwards.
ATTATCTTTATTTAATACCGAAAATTTTAAAAAATATTACCATAATTTTTTGTTATTACATAAAAATTATTAATTTTAACATTATTATTAAATTTAATTAAATATTATTTTACAAATAAAATTTAAAGTTATAGATTAAATTATAAATATTGAAATGTTATATATTAGTTCAAATCTTTATAATTTTTTATATTTGTTTGTTTGTTTGTGTTTCTATGGGTGATTAACAAACAATGAAGTTAATAATTGAACAAGTGGCTTGGTAGTTCATAGGTTGCTTCACTAATCACTATGGTTTACTTTTAAAGATTTCAACGTGATAAAGTATTTATATATGTTTTAATGGGTAATAAAATTTTTCCACATCCCGCTTTCCCATCTCATTGACTTCGACCATACGGACGACTTACTGAGTCTTTCAATAACTCCAGCTGCATGTTGGAATACTAAATCCATGCCAGTTATTATCCATTTAATAAATTAAATTGACTTTGACAATTATCAAAACACTCTTTATTTATAATAAGCCCATAAATAAATTAATAGGATAGATTATCTTATTTTATTTTAATATATTGATTATCAAATATGTTAACCATAACTCACTTAATTATTTATTTTTAACTAAAAAATTTGAGTCAAATTCAAATAATTGTTATACCTATTTAATAATTTATTTAAAATATCATAATGTTAATAAAATATAGTATGAATAACTAAATCTGAATTAATTCAGGAAAATATTAAAATAATATGTTTTTGATAAAATAATATTATTTTACTCCAAAAATTATTTACTATTCAACTCGAACTAGAACTAAAAATAAAAAAAGTTAGGTCAAATTCAAATAATTGTTATATTTATTTGAAATTTTACTTAAATTGTCACAATTAGAATAAAAAATTAAAATTTTTTCCTTTTTTTTTTGGTTACTTAGAAACAGTTTCTCTATTATTTATGATAAGTTTATATACTACTAGATTTTCTCAAATTTTAAGTTGTAGTAAAATTTTTATTAAGTTATTGTTGTTGTAAAAAAATAATTAAAAATAATTATAAAATATATTAAATACGTGGATATATTAGAATATAGGAAAATATTCATACAAAATTTTAGAGTAGGCACGTGGATAAATATGAACATTTTAGACACAACATCTCTTATTAATTTGGAGGTTAGATTATGTGATTTTTATGAGTGATCGAGTTGATAGAGTAGAGGAATATAAAGTCAAAAAGTCTTGTATTTGATTCTCCTTACTTACGTTTTTTTAATCGAATTTGTGATAGAGAGTTTGCTTAATACAAAGTATCTGATTGAAGTGATTTACAAACTATTGCGTCAATTCGAAAATTTACATAATACACGTCGAAAACTAAATCTCTCTAAAGCATGTTAGTAAAATTTTTACTGAGTTATAATGTAAACGTACCTTATGTTATTTGGAATCTAAATTTAAGGCACTATTTATTTCAATCATGTACTTATATATTGGCAGGTACCTACTTATATGGATGGAATTTAATGTGCTAAAAAGATGAGCTCCACTGAAGCATAACACGTGTCTAATCAATCAATTAGTCAATAAATGCAAAAATTAGATGTAGCGGAACAAAGTCATTTTCATTTTATTATTTTAAATCTTTTGTTCCAATTATAATGTTCCTATTACGTTTTATTAAATCTCACTCTCATATTTATGTGAATAAAAGATCCGAAATAATAAAACACGTAAATGTGTGAGTAAGATTTAATGGAACAGAATAATTAAAATAGAGAATTTGAAGAGCATTATTCCACCTATGCAAAATTTAACCAATAAATGCAAAAATTGGACTTGTAACAAAACATTTTTTAAAATATATTTTATTGGCACAAAATAAATTAAACAACTTTACGTAATATTTATTTTCATATTTTTCTATTTATGCAATACTGCATTTTTATCTATAATTTTGTAATATTTTTATGTTACATTGCAAGCAATTCTATCATAAACAATCTTTTTATTAGTTAAGAGTAAGATTGCATATTATCGAATCTCTAAATCTTTCATTCTAGGTATTCTTGTTGTTGTTTTTGTATGTTTTTTTTTAAACATTTTTTAAAATCTTATAATTTTCTTATGAGTCTATCAAAAACAGTTTAATTCAATATATGGTTATATATTTAGTTAACGGTGTCTTATTAAATAAATTCCTTAGAAAATGGTCTAATTAAAATATACTAAGAATTGTTTGACTCAAAAAATTTGTAAAGAATTAGAGTTTGCTACTTAATTTTATTTTATTAATTTATTAGAATATATATTTTATGAATTAAATGATTTATTTAATATATATTTAAAAAAATTGTAAATATAAAAGAAGCTCAAACGCTGCAAAAATAAGATCCGAAACGAAGTCATTTTGAAATTCCACTGCATTAGTGGTACTTTTGTAATAAACTTCCCAACAGAACCCAAACGTTGACGACTCATCACTCCCTAACGTCTTGTTACTATTTCTTGTCTTGTCTTCTTTCTTCAGTGTTTTAGCTTTTCTTTTTCTTTCTATCCGTTGCACATCACCCTCGTATCTCCTCCTTCGAAGCATTTTTCTTGTCCACCGGACACCAACAATTTTCCCGAGAAAATATAGACTTATCGGGGTTTCAGGAAACCCATCAATGTCGGTCTCAGGCGACAAGAAGAGCAACGACGGTGACAGCAACTCTTTGCATCACAAGCTGACCTCAAAAACGCCATTCCTGAGTCTAAAACTGTATATGCTGATAGCTATTCTCTTGGCGTGCCTACTCTTAGTTTGTCTTCTGATATTCCTCTGCATACGCATGAATCGCGCGTCCCGGAGACGCAACAGAATGCACGTGAAGCACAGCTCGGGGCTGATACCTATTGTGTCTAAAGAAATCGTGGAAATAAAAGCATTGGATCGAAAGGGTGACGAAGAGGAAGAGGGGATACGAGTTGGAAGAAATGTGGACTTTGTTAAAAATAAGGAGATCAAGGTGTGTGGTGGTGGTGGCGGTGATGTTGAAGGTGGAGAGAAGAAGAAGAAGAAGAAGAGTGGAAGCAGTAGTGACGAGTCCTCGGGTGGTGCCAGTAGCGACGTGTCGGTGGAGACCCAGAACATAGGGTGGGGTAGGTGGTATAGCTTCAAGGAGCTGAAGGTTGCGACGCGTGGGTTTACGGAGGAGAGTGTGATCGGAGAAGGAGGCTACGGCGTCGTTTATAGAGGAATCTTGCCTGATGGCTCTGTGGTGGCTGTCAAAGATCTGCTTAACAACAAGTGAGTGTTTTTTTTTTAAATTTACTTTTTTGATTAAGATTGTTGTTCCTATTTTCTTAAAATTCTTATAATTTATCGAATTGTTCGTTTAATAATCAGAACTTGTTGCAGTCTGTCGGTGGAAGATCCTCCATGGATGCTTTGCTCTTTAGTTCTTTTTTCTTTTCTTTTGTTCCTTTTTCAATATTATTATCCATTGCTTTGTCAACTTTTTATATATTTCAGCTCAGGAAGTAGAGGCTTTTCTTCCTTTCACATGTGATTCTGATTTAAGATGGCCAATGATATGCTTAGGTATAAAAAATAACAATATATAGTAAAACTTTGTTTTCTTTTCAAGGATTGATGAGGTGAGAGGAGCTTTTGTCTGACAATATGATGTGCTAAATGAGAAATTTTGTCAAATGGTATGTTACAATCTTTAGTGTTTATAAACCCTGATCTTGTTCTGAATTGGGAATCTGAGAAGAATAAGAGAATTTGGAGAAGAAAACATTACTTGTAGAGCAACTGTTAGTATGAATAAGAGAAGCTCTGTTACAGAATCTTCTCTACCAGTTTTGCAGCGTTTATAGCGACTATAGTAGCCGTTCGATGAAAATACTACACACGTTTTCTTGTGCTGTCACTAATATGAACAGAGTTGTTTTCCCTTGTGCATTTCTCTTCCGCGCATACAAACTGTGTCACATTCTTCTTCAACTTATCATCTTCCTCCTTGAACTTCCATCATAGCATGATATTATGTGGTAAACTGTAAAGAAATGGCTTATGCGGATAATTTATGAACATGATTTCAAGGAGAGAAATGATTAGTACTTGAAGTGAGATTGTGATGAAAATTATTATGTTATTCTACTTGCTGACAACTTATACCACAATGTAGAGACATCCTGGATTGTAGTAGTACACTGCAGTTACGGGATCTGCTTTGAAATCCATTCCAAACTTGGTGGTTAAACACTATCACGGTGAAGATACTGTAGGGGAGGTTGACCTTTGGTTCTTTCCAAAATTTGTGATACTCTACAACTCGTTTGAGATGAACTTTTTAAGTATGATTGCTTATGCTGGTGGAGGACAGTTTTCTTTACCAGTTCCTGCAGAATCCATATTAAAAAAGTTAACATAGCATGAAATTTACCTTTTCAGGGGGCAGGCGGAGAAGGAGTTCAAGGTGGAAGTTGAAGCCATTGGAAAAGTAAAGCACAAAAATTTGGTGGGTCTAATTGGATATTGCGCAGAAGGTGTTCGGAGGTAATTATGAGTTGCTCGGCATAATTGAAGGAGAAGACATGCACCATCATGTTTCGAATATTTGTTCATTGTCACTTTTAATGGGTGTGCAGGTTGCTTGTTTATGAATACGTTAACAATGGAAATCTGGAGCAGTGGTTACATGGTGATGTAGGGCATATAAGCCCTCTGACCTGGGAGATACGAATGAAGATTGCAATTGGGACAGCAAAAGGGTACGATTCTCTAGCCTCCATTTCATGCCTGACCTCATTACTGTTGTTTGTTGGTAATGAAAATGAATTGCAGAAGTGTCGATTTACCAGTCAATCATAATCTTGACGAGGATTCACCAACTCAAATTTCATATAACTGCTCATCAGAGGCTTGTCACTTGAATATACAGTTCTGTATTCTCACTGCTAATGAATGTATTTGTGTTCCTGATCCCACAGGTTAGCATATTTGCATGAAGGCTTAGAACCTAAAGTTGTCCACCGAGATGTTAAGTCTAGTAACATACTTTTGGACAGAAAATGGAACCCCAAGGTCTCGGACTTTGGTTTGGCCAAACTGTTGGGATCTGAAGCGAGCTACGTGACCACACGTGTTATGGGTACATTCGGGTATCTCCTTTCACATATTCCTTGTGCTTTCAACACTGCTCCAATGTGGATGACCGGCAGATCTTTTCACATTATTCACAGTAAACTTATTTTTCATTCCAGATATGTTTCTCCTGATTATGCAAGCACAGGCATGCTTAACGAGGGCAGTGATGTGTATAGTTTTGGAGTCCTTCTAATGGAGCTGATTACTGGAAGGAGCCCCATTGATTACTCTCGACCAGCCGGAGAGGTGGAAACAAGTTCATTTTTTGTATTTCGAAACCATACACTGGACTCAACTCCTAATAGCTGCTTCCACTGCTTTTCTTTTAGATGAACCTGATTGATTGGTTTAAAGGGATGGTAGCAAGTCGACGAGGAGAAGAGGTTGTAGACCCTCTGATTGAAGTTCCACCACCTCCAAGGGCCTTGAAGAGAACCTTGCTCATTTGTCTACGATGTATAGATTTAGACGCTAGCAAGCGACCGAAGATGGGGCAAATCGTTCACATGCTTGAAGCAGACGACTTTCCTTTTCGTACTGTACAGCTTTCTCCCGCACCCTCTCGTTTTTTGTATTAATTCTTCTTTTTGAATTCTAAGATGAAGCATAGAATACCAATGAAGCTATAGGATGAAGCATGTAACATTAATAAGGTCATAGGACATTTCATTCTCTCTTCACAAGGTTAGGACATACCATTAGTGATATGTGTATATCTTTCCCCTTATTTCCTCTTTCAACTTCCTGAATCAGTTCTCTCTGCAGGAAATCAAATCAGTCCGAGATAGGGACTCTCTCCCTCCGAGCGGTGTTGCGTCCAACAGAGTTCTGAATCCGACCAGACAAGCCAATCTCAACCTTGAGAGGCCGAGGCCAAAATGACCATTGTCAATTTGAAGGGTATCCAAATTATTTTGCAGTGTAACATCAATAGTCGTATACAAAGAAATTGTTACACGGATTCAGTTGTGAATATAGTAGCCAAACTTCTGCTAATACATTCGCAGCATTCTGGAAAAGGCCTTGTAAATATGATTATGTACTCAAATATTTGATCTTCCTGATGTCAAAGTATATGTTAAGCATTTTGGAATCCAACCGAAACTGGATTTATGAATTAGGGATAGTATTTTGGCTCGAACCGGTATAAGAGGAGCTTGTGAAATTAGCTATTTGTCTAATGATTGTATTGGCCTCTACTTTATGGAATTTTTAGAGTTAGTTATTTATCTAATGACGGTATTGTCCTCCACTTTACTCTCTACTTTTGCTCTATGTGTTTTTAAAGTTAGTTTTTTTGATCATATAATTATGTCGTAAAGTTTGGAATAATATAATAAAGAGATTAATAAAATTTTTTAATTTTTATTTAATTTTATAATATTAGTTTACATTTAAAAATACAATAATATTAAATTTTTTAACATAAAGAGTCATCAAATTAATATTTTTAGTATATAACTACTATATATTTTGTATTTGTGTTATGTTATAATTATAGATATTTTAAATTTATTAAATAATAAAATTCATTTCTATTATATGAAAAATATTAATAAAATGTAAGTTACTGCATCATTTATATCAATAGAGAATTTAAAGTTAGATTATATTATTATTATTTATTAAAGTTATAAACTTAATTTTTGTAAGATTAAATATTTAAATCTAAACTCTTATAAAGATGTTCAACGAAATACTAAGAAATATAATATTCATGCCGTTATAATTTTTTTAAATCATGTCCTTATAAGTCATTTTACACATCAACAGCTAACATTAAGTAGTTAATTTTACTAAACATCTTTAATAGACAGCTAATGTTATCCACTGGTCAAATTAGCTGAAATAATCAGTTATCCGCTAATTGTTAATAGAATCAGCAAATAGCTAGTGCAATCCACTATCCGCAAAACAGAGTCAAAATCTCATGGTTAAATTTATCAAAAGATTCAAAATAGAATTATTATTTTGTAATATATATAAGGGTGATAATGGATCGATCATGTTTGACCATTCAAAAGATGTAATCTAAATCTCAATCTAAAGTTTAATTAGACCGTTCAAAATGATTAATTTTATTTTAAAAATGACGTTATTTTAATCTAATTGACTAGACAATATGTTAGGTTGAACAAGACTAGTTTTGCTGTTATTATATATGCTTACTTGTTTTTGCAAATTGCTTCAATTCTACGTAGATTTTGGCCCTATTTAGCTGAGAGTTTTATAATGAAAAGTATTGGTAAGTACCGTATTTCTATCGTTTGATAGAAAGTTTATAATGAAATGAAATTGAATACGATGGAAGTAAAGTATTTTACAATACATTTCGTGCCATTCTAAACTGTGAAAATAAGAAACCTCCGATTCGGAAGATTTATGATAGAGCGTAAATTAATAAATATATACTTCCTAATATACTCTCAATAATTTTTTGTAATATTAATTATTTCTCCTTACCCTAATAACAACCAACACATTTATATATATTGGTTAATTTTTTTTGTAATACCAATTATTTCTATATAAATAAAAATATAAATAATATAGAATAGAATAAAATATAATTGAATATAATTAAAAAATTTATTAAAAAATTAATAATAAATTGTATATAATTAATAATAAAATAATAAAATATTTATTATTTTTTTATATATATATATATATAATATTTGTCAAAGTTGTGAATAATTTGTTTTATATTTAT
>JAOQMS010000179.1:41219985-41265077 GCA_027563885.1 Erythroxylum longipes | reverse complement strand
TATTACTTAATTAATTACATTATATTTAATTAAAATATTATTATTAATTAAAATATAACTAATAAAAATATAACTATCCATTAATTAAAATATTAATTAATTAAAATATTGTTATTAATTAATTAAAATATAATTATCAATTAATAATATTATAATTAATTAAATTATTGATATTATTTAATTACATAATATTATATTTAATTAAATTATTATTATTTATTAATTAAAATATTATAATTAACTAATTAATTACAATATAATTAATTAAATTATTATTATTACTTTTGAATCAGAAGTAAATCGTGGGAGGGTTTTTTTGTAAATTTACGTGCGTGTTTTGTTTTTGTCGTCTCTGCATTCTTGTCCTATAGTTTTGGAAGGAACAAAAATTTTATGTCTCTGTCATTTAGAATCGGGACAGAAATTAGTGAGGACAGCAAGTAAACAGGTCAAAGATATAATTTTTCTGTCCTTATCATCTGTCCCAACATGAATCATATGCTGGGTAACTAACAGCTGAAACTCTACCACTTTATGGCTATTGGTTGGTATTCAAATACTTTTCTAAGAACATGTTAAATTTTGTCATACTGTAAAATTCTCCCACCATAATGACTCAACCTAACAACCGAAACACGTGTTCTTGTGAGGTTCGTGTAATTGGGATTACTTCGTAACGAAGTGAACTTTGCCAAAGCCCCTTGTCACGATCTATTTCCGCGTATGTGCATAATAATACGTCACATCCGTACAAGGTTCTTTTTTTCAAAATGATATCATACTATAATTTGGGATCAATCTTATGTACCGGTTATAATATTCCTATCATACTTTATTAAATTTTACCAACACATTTATGTAGACCTTATATAAATATATGTATAAGATTTAATAAAACATAATTAGAAAAGTCGACCCTTTGAGAGTCTTGCGAATACCCGCATCCTATTGCAAATTTAACCTTCCTGTCTTCCTTAATTATATAATCGAATATCAGAACATGATAGAAAATAGGAATACAACCTTGCAAACAACATGACTTTAAAGACTTTGAGAAAATGTACCTCAGTCAATGATTATTGTTACTATTCCAACGGTCAGCAACTCTTGAATTTTTATTCAACTAGCGATTAAACTCAAAACCCATTTGACACAACGTTGGGACAAGAAGAAATAATTACCTTTGCGACTTATCAGGACACGGACTTTTTACGGGTGGTGATCAAATCTTGATTACAATATTTCTATTATATTTTATTAAATCTTATTTATATATTTATATGGACCGTATATAATAGTATAAATAAAATTTAATAAAATAATAAAAAATTTAATATGTTAAAGGTGAGGTCAAATCGTTCGTTCCATTTAGTCTAGTCTTCTAGAGACTAGGTCGGTACTTGCTTCCGTATTTAAGGTTTTCATTGTATGCTTTTAGTTATCACATTCACATTAGAAAAAATGTAATATTTTAAAATTTAGATTATAAATTAAATTAATAAGACAAATATTCAACTGATAATAAATCTTCGTCAAATAGTAAATATTGAATAAAATTAAAAAAATTAAAATAAAGCTAAAAATTAAACTATATTTATTCATCGAAAATGTTAAATTTTAATGATTTAATTATAAAAAATGTATAAACTTTACTCAATTTTGTAATACTAGCTCGGACTTTAAAAATTAACGTTAAAATGCTCTGATTTTAATTTTTAATAAAAATAACTCGATATTAAGTTTTCTACGTGACGAGTTACATCGCATTATTATTTTTTGCACGTGGTTGTCACATATTATATTTGTGTCGTGTATAAATTTTATTATTTAATAAATTTAAAATATCAAAAGCTCTAAAATAGTTGTACATTCCTTTGTGTTAAAACTTTCTAAGATATTTGATATTTTTAATTTATTAAATAATAAAATTCACAAATAGCACAAATACTATACGAGACACTCACATGATAAAAATATTAATTTAACGCGGCTCGTCACACCATTCACATTAACGGAAATCATAATGTCGGACTATTATTGCTAAATATTGAAAGTCGAAGCATTTTAATGGTACTCGTTAAAATTTTTGTTAGTGTTAAAAAATTTAGTAAATTTTGAAAATTTTAATAATTAATTCAAATAAATTAATATATTCTAATTTATAAAAATTAACTAATAAGTCATTCTTTAATTAAAAAAAAGGAAGTCTACTTTTATTTTTCTTTTTTCCTATGGAAAAGCCCATCGGACCTACTCTAATGTGAAAAGTAGAATTTTAGGTCACGACACTTTTTAAGGTGACGTCCAGAACGGGTCTCGCGTTGGTAAATTATTGAACTGCTCTTTTTCCTGTGATTAATAAAATGTTCTAAATTTAATAATTCTTAACTTTTAATAACATGGGCAGCATTAAAGTAAGATAGGTTCGTTGACTACTGACTTTGACCGTTACTACCACAAACGAAAGGACATATTAAGAAATGTTTAATTTGAATGTGTCGATGAAATTTAATAGAATAAGATAAAAATTAGTTTATTAAAAAAATAGAATATGTTTCCCTGAAAAAGTACTTCGAAAGATGTCAATAAGTGTGTGGAGCTAGAATTCGGCATATTCGATCGTTGGGTCGAGTGTTTGGCCACTCCGGTGTCTTCGCTTTTAGATAACGATAGGTTCGTTGACTACTAACTTTGACGGACACTGTAAAAAACGAAAGCCTATATTAAAAAATATTTTACACAAATGTATAGATAAGATTTAATAAAACAAAAAAAACTAGTTTATTAAAACATAGAATATGTTTCCCTAAAAAAGTACTTCGAAAGAAGTTAGTAGGTGCGTGGAGCTAGAGCTCAACATGTTCGATTGTTGGGCCGAGTGTTTAGTTACTTCAAAGTCTTCGCTTTTAGATAACCATATTATTAAAAATTAATAATTCTAAAGTTTTAAATGATTAATTAGTATTATATTGTCATAAAATTTGTTAGATATAGTATAGAATTACTAAAATAAATGAAAATTAGTAAAATGATAAGTTTTTAATAAAAATTACTAAAATAAATAAAAATAAAAAATTATCTTTTCAAAATTTATGGTTATTAAATTTGTACGTCACTTTAAAAAGTACTGTGACCTAAAATTCTACTTTTCACATTAGCATACGTTGGCGCCGTTCAGCTTTTCCACATGGATAAAGAAAAATAAAAGTAGACTTCCTTTTTCCTTAGTTGATCTATCTGATCGCTCACAGACACCAGTTATGCTTCGTAAGCTTGACTAGTTGACCTGGTGGACTGAAAGCGATCGTCTTCCTATTCCACTGATCTATAAAATATTCCACGCAACCCCACTTCGTCTTCCACTGAACTAACCTAACATAAACTCGACATCTGGTTTTAGTGACCGGTGGCATTGGAGGCATACGCTTTAAAACTAACTAGACTTCAAACTTTAAGTAGATTAATCAACCTAAACTCGTGCTTTGAAAAATCGAATTAGACTGATAATAAGTATTCTAACATTGACATTGTTTTAGAACATTCAACCAAATTTGAACCACTCGCTCAATGATCATGTCAAGTCGAATTAACAAAAATTTATTACTAACTTGACTTGTTATTATTTCGGGATTAGATCTTATGTTCCGGTTATGATGTTTCTATTATATTTTATTAAATTTCATTAACATATTTACGTGGACCTCATATAGATGTATGGATGAGATTTAATAGAGTAAGATTAGAATAGAAGATTTGAACGGATTCGATTGAGTAAGTGAAAGGTAAAAATTGTCTCACAACGTTTTTTAAAAATTAAAATTAGTTTCAACCGTTATTTATAAGATTATATTACAGTTTAATATTTTTAGAATGATATTGATATGATTTTAAAAATTATCTATTTAAACATTCACTAAAAATATGATTTGAGGTATAATTTTAAACTTCACGTTTTATAAAAAAAAGTCTAAATAAATCTCTAATATTACTATTTTAGTATTACTAAAATACAAAATAGTATTAGAATTTAGAAATAATGTTGAGTTGCAAGTTGTACTATTTTTTAACTGGTAAGTAGTTAAAAAATCCATAAAAGAAACCACCCACCCATGCTTCAGAATACAAGCGTGTTGAAAAGTATGAGTATTTTAATTGGTTGCAGCTCTTCACTTAATGCTTTTATTTGTAGGAGGTCTTGAATTCGAATCACCACAAAGGAGGGAAGAGAGAGAATTGTCCTTGTTGATGATGTTCTAATTTTTTGGATATGCTTTTTGATCGGATTAATTACGGACATTTTTCTTCCAGCAGCAGTGTGAGAATTGGAACTACTGAAAATTTGGGGCTGATAGGAACCTAATGCCTTGATGCTGAGCAGGGTTAGTGATTAATTAGTAATTGACTAATTAGTATGTAATGACTCCTTGTGTGCAGAAGTGTACAAGCCACGTAAGAACTTAAAGGACATTGAAATTTCAGATTTACTACCTCTTAAACTCTTGTAATAAGTTCTTAAAAGTTTAGAATTAGGACGACAAAAATAAGGTAGTTAATGTAAATTAAAAAATAAAAAAGAATACAAGTGTGTCAAAACAACGAGCTACCAAAATCCAGAAGGACAAGGCCAAAGGACAAGGAGAAGGTCGGTCCCACTCAACGACCGCATCATTCATCGTCGAACCTCCATTGAAATTTACACGAACGGTCTTATCGTTACCCTGTCTCTCTATAAAGCTCTTCCCATTCTGCTTAATCTTTCTCGGAAAGAACGGAGACAAAACAAACCAAACAATGGCCCTTTCAATCCTAGTCGCTCTCTGTTTCTTCCTTCTCCAAGCAAGTAAGTCATTTTCTCTTCTTCGATTCTCTGTTTCTTTCCATTTCTTCAACACTTAAAGCTGTTATTAGTAGTCGTTTTCTGGGCTTTTCAGGTGGGCAACCTTTCATTGGGATCAACTACGGCCAAGTCGCTGATAACCTCCCACCACCGTCGGCCACCGCAAAGCTCCTCCAATCAACCACCATACAAAAAGTCAGACTCTACGGTGCAGATCCAGCAATTATTAAAGCTCTAGGTAATACGGGTATTGGTATAGTGATTGGAGCAGCAAATGGGGAGGTCCCGTCTCTGGCCTCCAATCCTAACTCGGCCACTGAGTGGGTCAACTCGAATGTTTTGCCTTATTACCCTGCGAGCAACATCATTCTCATTACCGTCGGAAACGAGGTCGTTTTATTCTCATGTTTGTCGTTCCATTTGTTTACTGGAAATTATTTCTGGTCAACTAAAGAGTCAGCTGTTTGACTCCATAGGTGCTCTTGTCCGGCGACCAGAATCTGATCTCGCAGCTCTTGCCGGCGATGCAGAACATGCAAAGAGCTCTCACCGCGGCCTCCCTCGGCGGCAAGGTTAAGGTCTCCACCGTGCACTCCATGGCGGTGCTGTCACAGTCGGACCCTCCGTCTTCGGGTTTGTTCAACCCGTCTTTTCAGGACACCATGAGAGCCCTGTTGCAGTTCCAGAGGGACAATGGCTCTCCTCTTGCCATCAACCCGTACCCCTTTTTCCCCTACCAGAGCGACCCGAGACCCGAGACTTTGGCCTTTTGCTTGTTTCAACCCAACTCGGGGCGAGTTGACTCAGGCAATGGAATCAAGTACATGAACATGTTCGATGCTCAGGTAAAACAATAAGATCAGATAACAAGTTACCTGAGAGAATAGTATTAGCTAAAATAGGACGAGTGAAATTTTGACACGTGGGGAAATTAGATAAACATTTGGCGTACGCTAATATTTTCGGCATCTGACGTGGCACGTGATAGCGTGTTAGATTCTCTCCATGGATTAAAAGTATAGGTACATTTTGTAATTCTAAAAATATTTAAAGAATTAGGTTTAGAAAAAGAGTTTTTAAAAATAAGTAATTAATATTTTGTAACCTAATTAAAAAAATATAACTAAGGTGTTGTTTATTTTTATTTTTATATTTATGCACGATAATTCTCTTAAAATAGTCTTTCCACTGATTAAGGCAAGCCACTAAATTTTGGGCATCGACTGAATTTTTGTAGAATTGTTGCTATATTATTATAGTCATATTCGTAAGTGGGTCTATCGGAAACAGTCTTTTTATTCTGTAAGAGTAAGGTTGTATACTATCAAACTTTTTAGACCTCGCTTTAATGCGAGACTCGGGTATGATGATGATGATCATCATCATTATTATCATCATTATTGTTGTTGTTATTGTTGTTGTTATTATTATAATGTTGTAACACTTTTTTTTGTGTTAGATTTAGTGTGTCTCTCATAGGAAACATCTCTTTGGGTTAGAACGCTGTGGTCCGTTCGAGTATTCCAATTCTATATTATTTAATTTTGTCTATATTAGATAAAATTTAATAAAATATGATAGGAATGGATCTGTCACCGTCTCTTTATACTTCTATGAAATGATTAAGAAATTGACTGGTTGAAAACACTAAAATTATATTTGATGTGACTCATTTTGCCTAATTACAGGCTGGAAATTTTTACAAATAGTCCTTTTTTCTGTTGGGATTTGAATTATTATAAGACTGATGAAAAGGACAATGGAGAAATTGTTGACAAATATGATTGTCCCTTTCTTTAGGGACAACCATGTGAGACTCTTTATTAAGCTGTGTCAATCTCAAGTTTTTGATATGAATAGGTACGGGTCGGGTCATAAAAATATGCAATTCGAACTTAGTTTGAAGTTTAAATTAATTCGGATCGATTGAGTTCATTATGAAGTAGAATCAAGTCGATATAAAATCTGAAATGGTTGATGTTCTGAAAATATGATTAAACAGGTTGATGCTGTACGGTCTGCATTGAACGCTATTGGTTTCAAGGACATTGAGATTTTGGTTGCTGAGACTGGTTGGCCTTACCAGGGAGACAGTAATGAAGTTGGTCCCGGTGTAGAGAACGCTAGAGCTTATAATGGCAATTTGATTGCTCACTTGAGATCAATGGCTGGGACTCCATTGATGCCTGGAAAATCTGTAGATACCTACATCTTTGCTCTATATGACGAGAACTTGAAAACAGGACCTGGTTCAGAGCGATCTTTTGGTATCTTCAAACCTGATCTTTCAATGAGTTATGATGTTGGTCTTTCTAAAGGTAGCCAGGTTAGACAATCTCCTTCTACTGTTAATAATTCATTTTGGTTCAAAGTAATGAGTTTTTCTAGTTTAAACAGTTTTTAAAATTTTGTTGATTTAAATATTTTCAAAACCGAACTAGCCCGGACAATTTAATAGTGAAAATTTGGAAGCGATCAATTTTTCAGTTTAATTTTATAAATAATTTAATAACTGTATTTTTTAGAAACTGATCAGTTTATTAATTAATCAATCAGTTTTCTTAAACTAAATAAACTAATTAATTTTATTGAACATTATTTTTTATTAATCTCTAAATTTTTTGAATAAAAATATTTTTCTTAAATTATTTTTAAAATTTTTTAATTTTATTCAATTTTTACTCGATTTCATAACAATATAATATATGATGAACTTTTTAAACTTTAAAATTTTTGTTTTACCGGTTTAACTTGCGGTTACGTTTTTAAAACATTGTGATATTTTTAATTTTTAATTTTATTAAAAATAATAGCAAAATACTTATGATATAAATAGTCTACATAAATTAATTAAATAATATTAGTATATCACTTCATCTATCCTTAAATTTGATCTTAATTAATTAAATTATACATAAATTAATAATTTAAAAATATTATAGTAAATTATAAATTATAAGTTATAAATTTTAAGTCATTAGTAGCAACTACAATGTACATGTTTTTTGATTCTCTTGTTTGGTGTTTACACAATCAGACTCCACAGACTCCGTCAAAATCTCCGGCGACTCCGCAGCAGCCAAAACCAGCAGGTGGTTGGTGTGTGCCAAAGTCAGGGGTTTCTGATGCACAGTTACAGGCCAATCTCGACTATGTGTGTGGCCAAGGCTTAGACTGCGGCTCTATTCAGCCAGGAGGTGCTTGCTTTGAACCAAACACTGTAGCTTGCCATGCTGCTTTTGCCATGAATCTCTATTACCAGAACTCCGGCAAGAACTCTTGGAACTGTGATTTCTCACAAACGGCCACACTCACATCTCAAAACCCTAGTAAGTTTTTATTTAATTCGATAATAAATTTAATTTTTTAAGAAATATGATTATAAATTTCTTAAAATTTATAATCTAATAACTATATTTTTCAAAATTTATACAACAGAATTTAAACGTTAATAAATAGTTAATTGAGACAAAATTTTGATTTAAATTTTGTAAAATTTAAAAATATTAATCATTAAATTAAAATTTTAAAGAAATTTAGCACTTAATTGAAAAAATAGACACTTTTGAATTTATTATTTCTTATTTAACAAAATTATAAATTTTGTGTAATCTTATTCTAATTAATCAAGATTTGGTCGGGTTAGAGTTTAAGGGCCAGTACGAGGCCCAACTCAATCAATCAGAATGATTTGACCTTTACGTTAAAACGAGATTGTTTTTAAAAAAAAAACTTAAATTTAAAATTAAAGAGAGAATGTTTTAAGAAATATCTCTAAAACAACATGATGTTGGATAAAAACCCTATTGTTGTGAGTTTCCTAATTTGTTCTTGTGTTCTTGTAATGCCCTTCTATTGTAGGTTATAATGGTTGCACCTACCCCGGTGGAGGCATATGACCAAAATCAGACAATGGTCTACTCATTTGATGCTGAATAAATGAAGTGGCTGGTTTAATAATTTCCATGGGAGTACCTTAGAGGTTCTTGATTATAATAAGATTGTAGTAAAGTTTTCCTTCTTTTAGTTTTGTACCACATAAGTGTATGTGATATCTCTATCTCCCCTCTTCATTGTGTGACTATGTAAGTCATTATAAAAGAAATGCAGCTAGGCTATGTATTTTATTTAGCGGTGGGGTTCCAAGGATGTGAAGACAAGTTTTTTGCTTTTCCTTATTCCTAAGAAGGTAAATCTGTTGGAAGTGGAAGCTGAAGTTTCTTTTCCATTTAACTTATACGTGAACATGGTTGCAAATAGAAATGGCGATATATCGGGTCAGGTCAGTTGAGCTTAGCCCGACAACTTTTGTTGAGACTTAGGCTAGACCCGAGGTTTGATTGGGCTAGAGATTTGACTAGGCCTGAAGTAATCAAGCTTGAGCTTGAGTTTGACTTAACTTAGGCCCGACTTCATTTTTTTCTTTTAAAATAAAATATGAATTAGACAAATGTAAAAAGGATATCTATTGACGTATCTAATATGTGATTGATTATGATTCATTTTGTTATTTTATACTTTTTATTTTTGACTTAAGGAAAGGCAAAAAAAAATAGAACAACTTGGTTTTATTCTTTTTACATCCTAGTAAGTTTTTATTAAAACTTATATCGGTGTTTCTGAATATTTTATAATTAGATAGCTTGAGGCTGAAGTTGGTAAAAAATGATGTCATTTTTTTATAATTATCAGGACTAGCCTGGGTAGCTCGAGCCCGAAGGCAACCTAAAGCTTGATTTTTTTGAAATTTTTAAGTCTGAGATTTGGTCAATTCAAGTATAGTATGTTAACTTCGAGTCAAGTTGAGCTGAGTTGGGCATGGTCCAAATGATATCTCTGGTTGCTAAGCTACATGGTCTTATTACAACTATTGATCCCAAGACATACATTATTACGTGACCATGCTTCCTTTAGTTAGTTTAAGCATTTTCTCCCTGTTGTAATGCAATTGGTTAATCTACAATTAGTTTTATTCAACCCGATTTTGAAGTAAAATGATGTTGTTTTAATGAGTAATAATTTAGTCATAAATTGAAATAATATCTTTTGTGCTTAAATTAAAACTGACCTAATCCTTTTAAATTTAAACTTGATTCTAAACTCAATTAATTCAATTTTTTTTAATTTGTTGAGTCAAAATGAGTTAATTAAAAATCTCTTATTAATTTAAAATACATCATCGTCATTATTAACATAATTTTCAGTTATAATTTGTTACTTTTATTAAATTTTTATATCAAATTAAATATCATTATAAACACTACAATCAATTTATTTAATAATATTAAAATGATTACACAAACTTTAGTAAAAACGTGTTTTAAAATAAAATTACAATATTATTAAAGATGTCAAAAATGGTCCGATTTAACTCAATTTTGATCCGAATTGATCAGCATGTAACCCAACAATTACTCTCAAAATAATGTAATTTTGTCAAAAACGATATAATTTTAAAAATAACAAACTGGATGACCCGTTGAGTCATACCTTGGCCAGGCTGCTCTTGACATCCTATATACTACATTAACCTTCTTAGTTCTCTCTCTTGAGCTCTATGGATGTTGAGTATTCGGCTTTTTTATTTTGATGGACAATTATTTGCGGGAGAGTTGACTTGAGCCAATAGTTTAAACTTTAACTTTAAAGTCGTCTGAAAAATTCTCTAATCCACGGTGACAACTGCCAAGTCTGGATCCGGTTTATCTATAGCCACACATCCTCCACACACCAAACGAACATGTACATAGTCTTCTCATATATCCTATGGATATTTTAAAAATGGGACAAAAAATTAAATTAATAAAATAAAATTTAAAAAGGCTCAGTCAATATTGAATTCTCATAAAACTATATAAATTATATAAAATTAAAGATTTTAAAAAATAATTAAATAAATTATTTTTACTCATTGAAATATTTAAATTTTAATTTAAAAACACTGTAAAAGAAAAATTAATTAGTTTTTATTTATAAAAATTAATTAATTTATAAAAAATAATCGATTAATTAATAAACTAATAGTGCTTTAATAACAAAAATTATTAAACTAAATCAAATTAAATAATTAAAAACTAAATTGAATAACTTGTTGATTAAAATATTTTATCGTTATACCAACCAAACCAGATCGATTTTTAAAAAATTAGTTTAAATTACTGAGGATATGTATTTATAATTTAAGCATTAGTTTTTAGTCCTATGTAATGTTATTAAAATGCTAAAAGAGGTATTTTTCAATTAAATTAATTATTTTTTAATTTAATAAAAAATTTAATAGAAAGAATCTTAAAGTAACTAGTAAAAGTTGTTAATTTGTAAAAAAAATCACGTATTTGAATTATAAAAATAGTTCCTTTTTAAAAATATAAGAAAAGCCTGCGTAATTAGGGATAGTAAAATCGACCTGACCTCTTTTTGACCTGTGTTCATTGAATTATGAGTAGACTATCAGTCGATTATAGTCAATCCAAGTAGGATTATTATTTTCAAAACGACATTATTTTGAAACGACATTATTTTAATTTTTTTTTGCTTTAACAGGTCATTTGGAAACTTTAGAATTGAATTCATTAACGAATTGAATTCAATTACATTAATGAGATTGAATTGGATTCAATTTATACTGTTTGGAACAAACAAAGTAATATTAGAATTGAATTCAATTACACTGTTTGGAACATAATCAAAATGAATTCAATTATTTCATATGACATTTTATCCTTTACTAAAAGATAATCTTATTAAATAATTAACATTCACACTTACATAGAGCAAGTTATAAACATCAATTTCATTATAAGTGATATCATCAAAAAAGTTCGTCATTAAAATGAAAAGAAAATTTTGATTGCAAATAATATTAGGCTAGACCGATATATGAAGATAATAGAAAATTATTATAATTTAGAAGCTTAAAAATGCATTAATGAGCAATAATTCTTTTGCGTTGACAACTACAAGGCATTATCAATTTAAAAATTCACTTTGAATTACATAATATTATATCAAGTTTAACTTGTCTTCCTATGATAAGGAGAGAATATCGTTACATTAGAAAATTAAATAAATAACATTCATACTTGCATAGAGCAAGTTATATCTTAGAGAAGGTGGTGTTGTTCTTCTTGGTGGAAGGGGCTCCAAGCTGCATCAATTGAAGTGAGGGTTGCGTGAGATATGGGAGGACTGAAGAGTATTGCGTCAGTTGAAGAAGAAAAGTGAGGACTGCGTGAGATATGGGAGGGCTGAAGAGTGTTGTGTCTGATGAAGATAAGGTTATTATATAGATATTATGGGAAGCATAAGTTTCAACGTTTAGAAAGAAGAGTTGTAATTCAATTCTCGTTATATTTTTAGGCAGAATTGAATTTACAAGGAGGGTTGATTTTAATTAAGTTTATCAATTCAACTCTTCTGCTTTTTTTGGTTTCCAAATATAAAATTTGAATTCAATTCAGTTCCAAGACAACGAAGAGTTGTGTAATGGCTTAATAAGCTCTTCACTTAAGGCTCTCTTTTACAGGAGGTCTTGAGTTCGAGTCACCTCAAAAGAGGAGAAATGAGAAATTTGTCCTATTAATGATTGAATCAATTACGGACGCTTCGCTTCCAGCGGCAGTGTGAAAGTTGAAGCTACTAAAAAACCGGAGGACTGGGAACCTGATACTGAGCAGGGTCAGCGATCAATTAGCAGTTGACTAATCAAGTATGTGACGATTCTTTGTGTGCAAAAATGTACAGACTACATAAGAACTTGAGGGATCTAATTAAAAAAATCAGATCCGAACAGGTTGTAAAAAATCAATAGTCAAATTTGATTCGAATCCGACCCGATTTATTGACAAGAATGGCTCTCGCCGGACGAAGGCTAAAATATCTAATAGCAGTACAGCACACAAGGAAGCCTTCTCGCTGTGGGTCCAAAAATTACAGAAGCCAAATCAGTATATTACGTGGCAGAAAGTGGGTCCCCCCTCAATGATGTACCCATTTTTCTCTCTCTCTCAACAACGTTACCTGTTTCTTACTGCTCTCTCAGAACTGCCCCGTATATATATACTCTCCTACCTTTTAATTTCATTTCACAAAGTTTCAAATAGTGAATTTGCATTTTCGCTCTCTCTGACATCTCTCTCTCTCTAATTATTGAGTTCAATTCTCTCTTCTGGTTCAGTTTCTAGATGCTTCTACTGAGCCCTAGGCTCGCCAAGTTCATGATCGCTAGGGTTTGAAATCGAGCCAAAGAGCTACTGAAATGGCGCGTTTGTAGCAGTAGATGGCGGAGGATATGTCTGTTGCGGAATTGAAAGAGCGTCACGCGGCGGCTACGGAGACGGTCAAAACTCTCAGAGAACGCTTGAAGCAGAAACGCCTTCTGTTGCTTGATACCGATGGTGCTCTAACTTTCTCTTTTTTTCACTTTGAAATTTTATTCTGTTTGTTTGTTGGAGATTTTATTTTGTTAAAAATGGTAGTCGATAGATCTGATCGCAAATTTTGGCAGTTTCCGGGTACGCCAGGTCTCAAGGGAGGACTCCGGTGAGCTTCGGGCCCACCGATCTGGTCTGTTGCCGTACGCTTCAAGGACATACTGGAAAGGTGATGTTTATCGAACTCTATGGAGTTAAACTCATAGCTTCCTTTGAAAGCCGAGTTGTACCTTAGGTTTGGTTGTAGTTTTTATCATTTAGATATCATAACTTATATGCATGAAACAACTTGCAAAAGTTGTAGCTGGACCATTTTTGTAATTAAGGAAGTTATGAAATCTCTGCTGTGAGAGTCGTCAAACAAGAGCTACCTAACCGTGAAAAAGCTCATAAGTTAATTTTCTGTTAATCTTATGGACTTTTAGGTTCGAAGAAAAGAGAATGATCAGCTTCAACAATTTGATTCTTAAACCTGCTTCGATTGAACTTCAAGATACATTCAAAAAATGAGAAAAATAATTTCTGATTTATACTTATGAGGTCGAGGTTTGATTTTCTGGATTGTTAAGTGTAGAGACTTCGGTGGTGGATCTTATAGATGTTAGATGATATATTATGCTCAACAATTGGACCTGCTTTTGTTGTTATCATGACTTTAGTGTAGGTGTGGCATTGAGTTAATTCATTATATTTTTATCTGTATCTTTGGATTATTGTGTTATGCTGCTTTTATAATTCAGGTGAGACGCATGATTGTGAAGTAACATTTCAATTTCTATGTATATGCAGGTTTATTCCTTGGATTGGACTGCTGAAAGGAATCGCATCGTCAGTGCATCTCAAGATGGACGACTAATAGTATGGAATGCGCAGACGAGTCAGAAAACACATGCTATAAAACTACCTTGTGCATGGGTGATGACCTGTGCCTTTTCACCTAATGGCCAATCAGTTGCTTGCGGTGGTCTTGACAGTGTTTGCTCCATTTTCAACCTCAATTCTCCAACTGATAAGGATGGGAATTTGCCAGTATCAAGAATGCTTAGTGGACATAAGGGTTATGTCTCCTGCTGTCAGTATGTTCCAGATGAGGACACTCACCTGATTACAAGTTCTGGTGATCAAACTTGTGTTTTGTGGGATGTTACTACAGGGCTTAGAACATCTGTGTTTGGAGGAGAATTTCAGTCAGGCCACACTGCTGATGTACTGAGGTATGCTAAGTTGTCTTATTTCATAACCAGTGTTTCTATGAAATCTGAAAGTTTGACTGAAAATAAAGGCACCTGATGTAAAAAAGAACCAGAAAAGCTTGTCTTGCCTGTTAGGTAAATCTGGTATAACATATAACATCTAGTTGTTTCATTAACCTTGTAAAAGAATGTGATTGGTTAGGTAATTATCATAAGCATTTACAGTAGATGTCTTTTATCCCTTTCTAAGAAATTTTTTTAGTATCCATGATTTAAATTTTTCTGGTGTGATCCCACCATGTTCAACTTGAATTCTCAAAACTAAATAGATGGTCAGCCCTTGGAAAAGTAACAAAAATATCACCAGGCCCATGCAACAAGATGAAGATGATTTGGAACTTTTCAAGATAGTAAAGCTACCTAATCTTTTCATCAGCTTCAAGGATACATAACTTTTGTTGTTTCTATTTCCCAGTGTTTCCATCAATGGATCAAATTCGAGAATGTTTGTATCTGGTTCCTGCGACACAACTGCCCGACTATGGGACACTCGTGTTGCTAGTCGAGCTGTACGCACTTTTCATGGGCATGAGGGAGATGTCAATACTGTGAAATTCTTCGCTGATGGCAATAGATTTGGGACAGGCTCAGATGATGGAACTTGTAGATTATTTGACATTAGAACTGGGCACCAGCTCCAAGTTTACCATCAACCGGAGGGCAGCAATGAAGTTGCACCTGTGATTTCCATTGCATTCTCCATATCAGGAAGGCTTCTGTTCGCCGCATATTCAAATAATCATTGCTTTGTCTGGGATACCTTGTTGGCAGAGGTAACCTTTACTTATTCCCCTGTTTAGAAGTCAATGTGCAAAAGAGTTATATCTTCCAAAGTACTATAGTTTTTGTTTTTCTTACTGTCTGTCCTGTACAAGCCAAATGGTGTTTAAGCTTCTTATTTCTGATTGGACTACCAAACACTAGTGCCTAACAAGGTATCCTGAATAAAAACTAGAAGATGGCTGGGTTTCGGGCTTGGGGGGGTTGGACCATCAACAAAGCGACATCGTTTTGGTCTCTCCAAAAAAAAAAAAGTGGTTGGGCCTGGCCCTGGACCATAGGCAACTGAGACCCAGCCCAGCTCATTATCATCCTTAGCAGTGATGCATTACGCAAATTATTAGTTTCTAGACCTAGCAAAGCAGAGCTTTTCCTCCATCAACTAATGCATTTCCTCATCTCCTCTATGGTTTTGGGTTGCTTGAGTTGATACATTGAATTAATTATGTTAGTGTTTTTCACAGGCCGTACTGAACTTGGGATCTCTTCAGAACACGCATGAGGGACGGATCAGCTGTTTGGGCTTGTCATCTGATGGAAGTGCTTTGTGTACAGGAAGTTGGGATACAAACCTCAAGGTTTGTTTTGATTTTAACTGTATTGTATTTATTTCCTTCAACATCTTATTCTTCCTCCAGTTAATTTGGTCATTCAAAGAATAACTGGTTATTAAACTTCTTTGCTCTCTCTCTCTCTCTCTAACAGATTTGGGCTTTTGGAGGGTATCGGAGGGTGATTTGATGAATTCATAAGAGCTTATTTCTAAGGAGCCCTCTTTGTCATCCAAGACTGATGGTGCGTCGTTGGGTGCATTTATCTGCACTTTCAGTAACCTGATAAATGATTATGAGGCAAGTACCACTTTTTGTAACTTTTCTCGTGTGAATTGGTTCTCTTTGAAGGAAAGAGGGAATGTTGTTGCTTTGGTAACTAAACCGTTCAGAGGCTGATGCTTGTGTCCTTAACGATATGAATGCCATTTCAACTTTGTTTGATTTATCCTTTGCTTTAGTGACTAGTAATTCCTTAAGTGTGCTTAACATTGAATTATTGTATCTGGCAAGTTAAGCTTTTCGCGTAGTTTGAAGTGAAAAATATAAAGATAAAAAAATGGATTTACCTACCTCTTTTGGACAATCTAAAATACGTATAGGCCAATTAATAAATTTCTTGTATTGCATTCTTTTTTCCTTTTTTCCTTTTTAAGCTATGCTTTTTATGTATATGTATCATTGGAATTTTACTATTATAAAATTTAAGCTACTCTTTTGATGTAATGTATCAGTCCAAACTTTTACAATTTTGGAATTTACCTTTATGGTGCCCTTCCATATGGATATGCTTACTCTTTGTTACTTTAATCATCGATGGAACTTACAAGTTTTGAGAAAAAGTAGAGCATAAAAGTAGGTCAAACTTTGGTCAGGCTTGGGGTTTAACTTAGTAATTTACATTTAAGTTTCAATTAGATAAAATTTATGTTTTCATTTTTCCAAATTTAACGAAGTACTGTGTTTGTTTAATGTTTAATTTTTGGTTTTAATTTATTGATTTGATAATTTAGAATCCGTAATAAATAAAATTTTGCTTTTATAATAGATGTATATGATTATTTATTCGTTCATTTAAAAATTACTAACAAGAAGTTATAATCAATAGCTATAATCATCAAAAAAAAAATTAGTAAGGAATGGTAATGTCATTTTAGAAATAAAATTGGATATAAAAAGTACCAAAAGTAAAATTTTATTTTAACAATAATAGGAATTACATAATTAAAACTATTTTCTTAAAAGTATAAATGTAGACTTGATTAGCTTAAAAATATAAATGTGTAAAGTTAAAATATTATTTTCAAAAGATGATATATATTATAGAAGAAAAAAATATTAAAACGTTTCTATCAGTCATAGACATTTTGTAATCATTTAAATATAGCGTTAAACTTCTGTGAATTATAAAGTTAATTTAACTAAAATATTCGATAATTTGTATGTAGTTAATATATAAACATGAAGTGAGCAAGTTCTTGTTAAATAAATTATTAGAAAGTTAAAAATGGACTTTAACCAAATTATGCAAGATTTCCAACGTTATTAACTAATCACAACACAGTTAAAAACAAGCAATGTTTTCCTTAAAGATTTAGAAACAAAAGTAACAAAGAAACTAAAACAAAAAATCACACGAGTTCAAAAGAAGAGTGTTTCGACCGAATTATGAAAACGTAACTTACAAACTTAAAAATTCAAAAGATATACGGGAGAAACAACTAAGTTTAAATACAAATATCAGATTTAAGTATATGACAGACTGGATTCGATCTAGTCTAAAGTTAGCATGCCAGACTGGATTCGAACGTGAAGGCCAACCTGAAACTCGGCCTCAACAACTTTCTTAAAACGATATCTTTAATCTTTAAATTTGTTTTTTTAAAAAACTCAGGCCAGCCGACAAATTGAGAGCTGGGCCCTTGGCAATGAATCCAGATGCATTAACATATTAAGCACCGAAGTATACCCAAGACAGACATGATAATTCCTGTACTTAATCCCATAAAGACATACCAAAAAGAATTGTTCTATTTGATATGATTTGCATGATTACAACAAAATATTATTCCGTGACATGAGAGGCTCTGAAGTATACGCAAAAATCAATCATCAGAATTCCAAGTTGCAATCCATGAAGCTTACGATTCTTTTCATCATAACAACCGCTATATATGTGCAAGCTATATGCCTTTGATCTCATCCATATGAATAACAAAATGGCCGAAGATGAAGGAAAAACGAACCGAATTAGCCGATTTTTACCAAATATTAGCCGCTTGCAACAATCTCGTGAATGGCATCACTAACAGATTCATCATCCGATCTAACTGCCAACTTCATGGCAACCTCCTTTGGACCATCAATTCCAAATTGCAATCTGACAAGAACCTTCACATTACCTATGTAAACACCCGAGAGCAGACAAGTGTGGGACCTTGAATTGCTTGGCACAACCTCCGTACCCTGAAAATAGTATCAGCAGAGCAAAGACGTACACGTGGTAGAAGTTATCAGGAGTATGTGAAGACAAAGGACCATTCTAAGAGAGGAAACAAAATAAAATGGAATTAAAGATCTTTATTCAACAGCAGTCATTTGCCCTTCGATTGGATTAAAAGGTATAAATTTAAGAGTCAGTTTGGTCTGACTTTTATTTTTCAAGTAATTTAAAAAATTTTAAAATATACATTTTAATTTGTAAAATTAATTTAATATAAATTTTATGCTTTTAAAGATATTTTAAACTTAAAATATTTATTAAATAATTATTAAATAAATAAATTAAATAATTATATTATATTAATCATAATTCTTGTTAAAGAAAACAAGAATTAATTTTTATGAGTTTTCATAATTTATAAAAACTGAAAGAAACCTAAACTAAATAAAAAAAATTAAAAACTAAAATGAAAACAAACAAGCCCTTATGACCTTGCATTTTCTGAAACAGTTGTTAAAACGCAGTGTACTGACGCAACTATTTTACATCTTGATGTTATGTTATAATCGTTACGAGTAAGATTACCTCTCCAGTTTTTTCCCATATAGTATGCACCAAGGAAAAGAGTTCTGAGCTCCCAGTCTATGAGAGAGACAGTACGTGTGCTCTGTAATTTAATTAAAGCATGAAATCAGATGTATGATCACAAACTAACCTCACAGGGCTGCATGCCAAGAAGGTTGATGACAGCATTAACGGCTTCGGCCAAGCTCTCCCTTGGACCAAGGCCATATTCATCAACTCGTTCGCAATCAGGCCCCAAGCTTTCCCATGCATTCCTGAAGTTGGAGACTCCAACTTTTATCATGTAGTCTGCTGCAACTACCTCAAGGTCCTCCAATTGATATTCATCCTCCACACCATCCTCCTCAGCTTCAGCAGTTGCTGGATCAACCTAGTCAACACAGCAAGCAAACATATGAAGGAACTGAAAAAAGTCTTAATTACTCGGTTCAATAGATCCAAGGGCGCAAAGTCTCCTGAGCATAATATTCTCTTTTACTAAAAGATTTTCTGCTTGAGAAAGCCCTCACAGTAGTTGAATAAATTACTGGAAAGAGAGGGAGGATCTACATAATGAGAACATGGAAAGGGTAATGACATCATTTCAGACAGATGGCAAGAACAAATACCTCTTTAACAATAAACCTCAACATATTAGAAAACTTTCCAACTGCTGGAACGCCATCTGGCTTCTCAAACGCAACGAAGGCATGTCCAGGTGAATCATAAGGAAGCGATCTCAGAGGCTTGGATATGACCTCTGAAAATTCTTCTGCATCAGAAGCATCTACAATGACAGTAACCTTGCAGCACAAAAACAAAATGGAGATTGAAGATATTTCCTATAGGTTTTGAAAATAGAAATTAATATTATTTTCCAGATACAAGTCCTTACATTTTCCAGCAATTGCTCCGGAATTGTGTTAGTACAGTTGTACTGGAACACAACATGCCTATCAAATATGTGCTTAACAACATTAACTGCATATTCGGTTTCTGCTTCAGTAAGTTCCACAGGAGCAGATGACTTTTGCGAAAAAAGACAAACAAGTTAGCCGTTAACGTTAGTAGTTTACAAAGAACTTATCTTGAATAGTTGATTAATCAAGGAGAGAGGATTGAGAGGGTGTAATATTGACAAATTAGAATTCAGCTATCCAAATAGTAAATGCACTAATGTAAGAAAATCTGGGTAAGAAACCTTGAAAAGCTTTCCAAAGCTTGAAAACTCTGGGATGGAGGAAAGAAGTTTTTCATAAGCATCAAGAGTAGCTGTAGGCGCAGTTGGGGGAGCTCCAAGACCAGTTGGCTTTTTGCCTGGAGCTTTCTTCTCAGCAAGTGTATGGGACTTAACTTCCTTTGGCACAAAATTGATGTCAAAAGGTTGCTCTGAAGGTTCCTGTATAAACAACAGATTCATTGTTCATTGCATAACCGTAATAGTAGTACAAGAAGAATAACAGACAAAGTACTTACATAATTCTTCAAACTTGTTTCCAAGTTAACAAGAGGTATGTCAAAGTCTCCAAAAAGAAAATCTTTTACATCCTTTTCAGTTTCAACAACTTCACCATCACCACCAAGTGTATTGATGTAAAGAGTGGCCCTATCACGAACCTGTAATTAAGTCAGCATAAATGTTTTGCTTCAAATAATTAACAAAGATAATGATATGAACAAATTAAATATTCAAGAGAGGGCAATGAGATAAATGAAATGAACCTCCTAAATCTGCCAAATTAATCAAGAAGTAACAAAATAAATAAGCATCTTATATATGTACTTCGATACTTGGGTTTAATACATGCTCTTGCAAATGTCTAGACAACTGCAAAGCACAACCACAGGTAGATCAATTTATCCCTGAACAGAAAACTCACCTCATCATCACTGTCAAAGAGACAACGCCTCAACAGAACAAAAATGCGTGGCTGCAACAGAAATCACGAGAAACCAGGCTAATTCAATAAGAAAAACAGTAGTGACCGAAGCAGTAAACAGTTTACACAGAGACGAATTTGCACCTTCAGCGCATCAACCATGGCACCAAACTTTGCCAATGTGCTCACAGCAGCTGCTCGAACAGTAGCATTTTCAAGATGGACACGATTGTAAATGTAGCGGATATATTTGCTTGGATCTGAAGTCTTTGGTCCTTCTATTCCCAGAAAATGGAGTATCTAATAACATGCAAATGAAATAGGACAAGGGCTATAAAAGCAATAAAACATGGAGCATTGAATGAAGTAATATCACTAGAATCTGGAAACAAATGCCACCTGTGTGGAAAGATACGTAAATTCACAATCTTCAATGAATTCACACAGATGAAGCAACCCATTTTCCTTTGCATCAGGGATGTCTCTAATGAGGATAACTATCGAATCTACAATTGCCTTCTTGTAGTCGAATCCACCTTCCTCGCGGAGAATATTGCTTAAGAAGTTCATCCTGTAAAACCAAGAGCTTAGAGGGTATAGCAAAAAGTACAGATACATCATAAACCTAATAGTCTTCACTACAAGGAAGAAAATAGTTACTAACAGTGATCTATACTTCAAGGGAAACTTCAAACACAGAGATCTAATGGCTTCCACCACCACAATTTTGAACTCATCAGCAATATCCGACATAAAGTTCGTTATCTGCTTCATGAGACGATCCACACTTGATTCATTTCCAGTCTTAAGAAGAGTTGTGATCGCAAGTGTCGCAATGCTTCTATTCTGATCAGATATCAAAGTCTCCATATCAATATTGCAGTTAGTGACTGCCATTGGATGAGTCATGGCCACCTGCAGAAATTTCCACTTAATGTCAGTTTATCCAAGGAAAACAACACAAGAAGACAACAAAACATCTACTGAAGGCATTAAGATATAGTGAAACTTTGAGCAGATCAATATATGAACAATCGAGATTAGTAAGGCACTCGCATCCCTACTTCATTCCCAAAAGGTAATAACGCAAAAGTAAGCATTCCTAAAACCTCATACAATTTGCAGATTTAGGCTACAAGAAAATTCAGTCAGTAGCTGCCAAAAAGAAAGCAAAATGTGACCTTATTCAAAGTACGGACAGCAGCAAATCTCAGCACTGGCTTCGATGAACTTAAAAACAACTGGAGAACAGTAATAGCTGGAGTCAATTCTCGGCTTGTCACAGCACTGAGCTCTGTAATTGCCCTGGCAGCCTCAAATATAACCATCTCTGCCTTATGGCGAAGACAACTCTCAAGAAAATCATAGAAAGGGCGGTCTCCCCCTTGTGTGTTTGTAGCCGACTCACGAATAACCTAAAAGAAAAATCACATTCCACATTTCAGGAAACATATTACACATTTTATCCATATATGATTCATAGAGCATACAGACCTGACTGGTATAACGTATCAAGAGGCACTGTGCAAGTGGTGAGCGAACAGTTCCCCTTGTCAAGCTGGTAACTAGCTTGCTAACAGCCAATCTATCATTCTGTCGTATCTGCAAATATTGAAAGTGCATATTGCCTTGACAAAATATTAAATATAATTTCACAAGAATCACAACTGATTCATAAAGCTTTTATCTTAAAAAGTAGCACATGTATACAAATTCAGCCCCACTGTTGAAATGAGCAAACAATCACATTCTTAGTAGACACACTATTTATCTGATGAAAATCTCAGATACAGAAGAAGAATAAAAAGATGATACCAACAAAATTGGAGACTCAGTACCTGATGAAGCAAAGCTAGTGCATGGAATTGCACAAGGGCAGCCCTTGATTGCACAGCTTCCTGAACCTCATTACTCCATCTTTTCACAATTTCTGGGTTTGTCTACTCAACAAAACCACAAACAATTAAGATACTGTAGCAAGGACTACGAAAAGAAACAGAATATGTTACATTAGTAATAGTACCTGGAGCAAATGGATCCCACTAACTAAAGCTGCACTAGCAACCACTGGATTTTTGTCAACGATTGCTTGCTTCAAATATCGCTCTATCTGGGTTAAAAGTGTTCCATCTGTTATCCGACAAAGCACACGGATAGCATTCGCCCGATACATATCAGTCTTACTATTCATGTCCTTCATTAAGGAACTTGTCACTATAATAACCTTTTCTCCAGAAAAGAAAATTAAAAAAACAAAAAACAATAGTCAGCATGTATCCTGCACAAGCAACAAAAACACGGAAATAAAATTCAGGAGATGTTTATCAAGTAACAAGTATAAAACCTCATCAGCCGATGGGGATAATTCCTTAATCATCAAATAAACCATCCTCCTTAAACCTACATCTTTTGACTGAAAAAGCTTTGTGACGGCAAAGAAGACTTCCGTGGCCTCAATCTGTTGAAATGCTAAAAGGCATAAATTAGAAAGCACCCCAATCTTCACAAAAACAGTTGAAAATATGCACGCAGCATGGATCTTATCTTCAATCAAATAAGTCACAGTGAACTTAAATCTGACCTTAGTAAATGTTTCTCCTTGGTTCAGAAGGTAAAGAAGCTTTGTGATGACCTACAAGTGAAGTAAAAGTACCAAAACTCATAAGTTTACTGCTTCAACACATCACAAAAACATAACATGCAAAACTAGCACCAAGCAATCTCAAGAAAAAGACCTGAGAACATCTTCTAGGATCAAGCTGAGGATCGTTGAAAACCCTAGCTTCCTGAAGAACTGCACCCTTCTCTATCCCCAGAAATGGAGAATATTCCGCTGATACAAATGAGAGGGGAAAAAAAAGAGCAGGCGTTAGGCGTATTGTTCACACTGGCCGCATCCTTAAGATGTGTGATTATAACTCAAAAGTCTCAAAAATAGACGCCAATAGATTTGTATCACAGATGATATAATGATAATTACTAGCACATGACATTTTGATAAAGAATCTTCATCCAGGTCCTAGAAAACGAACAAGCTCGTTTCCATCACCGAAATGGATGGCAATAACAGGTTTAACGATAACTAAGACTGCCAATGAAAAAAAATTTCAACACAATACGAAAACGATCCGCTGTAGAAAAATAAATGTGAGATCAGATGAACTTATTCAGATTCAAATGAAACAAGCAATCTGCATTGCCACAAAGAGCTAGAAATTCATGCACAACACTCGTTTGAACATACAACGAATGCAGATCAGACTAACTGCAGCTAAAACGAATCAAACTAATTTCAAATGTATAGAAGCTCGAAACAAGACCCAAAATCTCACAGCACATTAGGAAATATTGTGAAATCTAGCGCAAATTTACAGATCTAGAAGCCATAACTGATCTGGTGGCGGTTACATTAAGATTCGGGAGAGTAAAACCAAAATTACGAAGAGAAATGAATTCGAACTGGAGCGAAAGGAGATCTTTCTAAAGCGAAAAGTGAATCGAATTCGAAAAAGATACCTTCGTCGTCGCGATCGTCGTCTTTCTTCACGAGAGGCTGAGCCATCGGTGCCAACACTAGTCTCCCAGATCTGGTTCGCTCAGTGTTAGGATTTTACTCGCTTTCTCTCACGACCCCCTTCCTCGTTCGGTGAAAGCAGCACAGATAAATTGGTTCTTGTTTGTCTCTGCGTGTAACTTTTAATATAAGGTACCGCTTAAACGCATTAAAACGGAGAGAATCCTGTGGAGGTGACCTTTAAGGGAATCCGGTGGGCTTGTACTTTTTAAGCGGCATTTAAGTAATCAGAAAGCGCCACGTCTTTATTTAAAATGCAATCGAATTTAAATTATGTATTTTTAATTTGAGTCTAAGTTTATAAAAAATTGTTTAAAATAATAATATTTTTTAAATTTAGAATAATCTAAAATAAAATTATTTTTGGTAGAAGCCAGGTCGGTTAAATTTTTTATGTTGGATTTTGAACTAATTCTTAAATTTAAACATTATTTAAAATTTAATCATTGTAATTTTAATTTATTAACTTCAAATTATATTAAGTTGAATTAAAGTATTATTTTTATTTAAAACGATTCGTGTGGGTCATTTGAAAATAGTTTCTTTACTAATTAAAGGTAAGGTTGCGTATTATTGAACCTCTCTAATGTCTCAGTAGAGTTTTTACCAAATGTTGTTGTTTTATTTAAAAAAATTTTTAATACATTTAAAATAAAATATAGTGATATTAACGTTAAAAACCAATTAGGTTTTTGTTTTTATTTAAAAGAAAAACAAATTAAGAAGTCCAACTCAATGCCCTATCTGTCTTTTCTAGCTGCAAGTCGTGGACAAGACTTTCTGTCCTACAACTTGACTTTTCAGGACAAGTGTAGTGGGAAAGATACCACAAGGCCATTCTAAACCGTCGGATTGTCATACCCATAGAGTTTCTGAGCAAAGACTCTTAGCCCAACTAGAGATAAGAAGAACCGGACTTTGTAGCCTATCAGGTACTAGCAGATCTGAACATCATATCGGGTACATTCTTTGATTATATTTTCGTTATTTATTTATATATTTATTTTAATTTTATTTATATAATCTTTTAGCATGCCTGTTTTATTTATTTACTCTTTAACCTGCATAATTTATATAAGAGTGTATACTATCGAAGCTCTCTAAACTTCACTTTGTTACGAGATTTCAAATTGGGTGTGATGACAGTAATATTGTTTTATTTTAAAACCTTTATAACATTCTGTAAAATAAAGTCACTTAAAATAGGCTTTAAACATTATATGTCAGATTTTATACTAATTCTTAAATATGAATATAACTCGAAATTTAATTAATTTAAACTTTATTTATTAATTTTAAATCATGTAAGGTTGAATTTAATTACTATTTTTAATTAAAGCAACTTATATTCTTACATTTTAGGTTAAATATATTGATTTAATTTAAATACAATATTTTTTGAAAATTGTGACCTCTTGATTTTAATTTTCAATATATATTCATAAAAGAGATATTTAATTTTTTCTAAATTCAATAATATAAAATACTATCATAATTTATTAACTAAATGTAAGATTATTCGTTTGAATAATTATTTAAAATCTTACATAAAATAAAATTTTATTTTTATTATTTATTATAAAATGACCAATAATAATCAACAAACCTTAAAGAATAATAGATTTTAAAAGTGTTAAACATATAACTAAAATAAAATTAATACAAAAGGTTAAATAATACAGAGAAATTTGTGGTAAATATATTAACATTTTCAAGTGTATTATAAGCCTCAATCCCTCTGAAACAACCCAGTTAGCAATCGAATCAAATGCTTGTTCTTGTTATGTTTTGGAAGTCTTCTTTTTGTTTTCTAGAGGTTCCTGGCTGCTCTGGGCATCTCTTCACTGCTTGAACATGAAGGGTTAAGACCATACTCGCTTGTCTGACCAAACTCACTGCTCGAGTAATCTTGACTCTCCAATGCCAATTTCCTGAACTTCTTCATATCAGCACTGTAGGTGCTACTGTCATAGTCGGAGCTGTTGTTTGCATCTGAACTGAAGACCGAGCTTTGTCCAGGCTTTGACGCCTCATTCAGTTGGTCTAATGAGGCATCGCCTTCGAGTGTTCGTACAATCTGAATTGTAGCAATTTTAAAAATCTCGTTAGCTAAATACTTAAGAAGCTAAGAGCCTACTTGTTTTTGATTTTTTTTAAATTTAGTAAAAAATTTATTTATTTGAGTTTTAATTTTAATTTTATAAATTATGAAAATCATCAAAATTGATTTTAATTTTCTGACTTTTATTTATTTTCTTATCATAATATGTTTATTATCTTAGTTAATTATTTATTATTAAGATTAATATAATTTAATTAATTTAAATTATTTAAATTATATTTAATATATCATTATTATCAATAATAAAATACAATTAATTAATATTAACAATTAAGCATGTTTTAATTTTGTTTAAAAAATAATATACATAAAAAAATAGAGAAAAGGAAAATTTAACGAAGGCCCTGAGATTTTAAGTTTCTTGAAGATGGGTATGGTACCTGACTCATTTTAGGCCTCCTTCTTGATGAATGCCGGACTGCTGCACCAGCGCATGAGACCATGCGAGCCATCTCCGATGGATCGTAGTTGCCCTGAAGCCGTGGATCCACCAACTCATCGAAGTTTCCGTCCTCCAGCGAACGTTGACATAAAGGTCTAGCCTGTTAATATTGCAAGAATCAAACTATTTGACCCACTTCAATATGATGGCATAATGAAGATTTTGATCAGAAGCAGAAAAGGTTAAGAGGATTTGTACCCAATCTACTAAGCTATCTTCAATATCTGAGTTTGGATCTACCGGTAAACGTCCAGTAATTAGTTCCAATAACATAACACCAAAAGAGAAAACATCAGATTTATCTGTGAGCTTGCCACTTGATGCATACTCAGGAGCCAAGTAGCTGCATGTTGAAAGCAAGTTTGAACCGTTTCAGGTTAATGAAAGAACTTGAAGAAACAGAAGTTTGTGAAAGAAAAGGTTTCTTACCCAAATGTTCCCATTACACGAGTTGAAACATGAGTGTAGTTGTCTGAAGAGAGCTTAGCCAACCCAAAATCCGACACCTGAAGTGGTCACAAATCAACATCTTTCATACAATTAACCGAATTTGAAGGGAATGCAAAGTCACTGATAATGGCTTAAGCATACCTTAGCTTCGCAATTGAAATCGAGGAGGATGTTTGAACCTTTGATGTCTCGGTGAATAATGCGGGGATGGCCTGAAACTCATCAGACAGATTCTTGAAAATGAGGAGTCATACAGCAAGAAGAGTTTAAAAGGAAGAACAGATTGATGACTTACAGTCCTCATGCAAATAGGCAAGTCCTTTGGCTGATCCTACAGCGATCTTAAGCCTACTAGGCCAGTCCATGGTTGGTCGACCTTTACCTGAAACGAACAACAAATGTCATATATCTTCAAAAGTGAATTAAGTGACACGGATAATTCTAAATGATCTTGAGATCATACCATGAAGATGATGCTCAAGCGTGTAGTTAGGAAGATACTCATAAACCAACAGCCTTTGACCTCCGGCAATGCAATACCCGACAAGAGACACAAGGTGGCGATGATGAACTCGGCTGATAATCTCAACCTCAGCCTGAAACTCACGATCTCCTTGTCCACTACCAGCTTTGAGGCTCTTAACAGCGATTTCCTTGCCATTTGGCAAAACCCCTTTATGAACGTAACCAAACCCACCTTGGCCTAACAGATTAGCGTTAGAGAACCCATCAGTTGCTTGTACAAGTTCCTCGTAGCTGAAGCAGTTCTTGCTGAATCCAAGAGCCATGGAGGGATGCGGAGGAGGCAACGCTGGGCCGTGTGGGCCAGAGAAATTGGAGCTCATTTCACCACTAGTACTTAAAAATCCCCCAGATTGTGGCGGTGGTGGTGGTGGTGGTGACGCCGACCAGGCTGGATGCCCCTGAGCACCACCTGGTGGTGGTGGTAGATGCTCACCGGTTTGGCCTCCCCAGTTACCCTGATTTGGTGGTTGGTAATAAGAACCTGCTATAATCAGATGCAAATCAATTCCAATTCAATTGCATGCACTTTGTTGCAAATCCAATATACATGATTGATTACCTGTAGGTGGCTCAGATTGTTGTACATATAGACCAGTAGGGGGTGGCTTTTGCTTTTTCTTCTTCCTGCATGCACATAGACATATAACCAAAGTAATGAGCAACAGCGCCACCACCCCAACAACGATTCCTACCACGAGAAGACCAGCTCCGGTGTCACCATCACCATTTGATGAGGAGCTATTTTTGGAAGATGAATTTGAAGGAGGGCCTAATGAACGTGGTGGTGGCGGCGCATCTCTATTCTTGGAAGAAGGAGGCGCAGGCGGACTTCTGTCATCGCGACTTCTCTGTGGTGGAGATGGCGAATCGTTGGAAGAAGGAGGAGACGGTGAGTCGTTTGAGTCTTGCGGTGGTGGTGGTGGTGGTGAGGGTTGTGGGGTAGAGCTCTGATCAGGGGGTGGTGGGGTAGAGTCGTCTGGAGGAGGGGAAGACGATAGAGGAGGAGGAGGAGGCGGAGAAGAATCAGAGGAAGGTGGTGGAGGTGGAGAGGATGGAGAATCTTCAGGCGCGGGAGAAGCCATGGAAGGAGTTTCCAACCAGAATTTAACGGCGAATCACGGTGCTCCACCACTCCTCCGATGACCTTCCCTGACTATCCCTAACAAAACAAATCACGAAACATGTTCAGATCAAAAGGAAACAAACAAGATTTACAAGTCCATTGTGACCTACTACTGTATCATGCAAACAAGGACGATGCATGGATTGAAACTAAACGTTTCTTCTTCTCCTCTTGATATTTTATGCAATTTTCACTATTAAAAATGACCCAGTTCATGAAATTCTCAGAGGATCAGAGAGAACATTGAATACCTGTAGGAGCAGAGTGGAAAGATTCTCAAAAGGTGGAAACAAAGTAGGTAGTTACATGCATGCAAAGGAAATGGAAGGGAAAAAATCCTGGAACACACATCGTACAGTGGTTGGAATTAGTAGTCTTACGGTATATTTTTGAAGAAAAAATAACTAGAATTTCCCCTATATTCGTGGAACACCCTTTATAAAACGAAAGCCTATTGTTGGGAATGGTCTGACCCATCTCAAAACTCAGTTAAAATGGGACACAACAGAACAATCTCACTTTGGTAAGACAGATTGGTGGTCCATGGTTTCATTTCAATTGGATCTTTTAAGTTTGTTGCTACTTTTGTCTATTCTTGGGTGGTGATTAGTCATATCCAAACTCGTTGCTTGTCAGTTAGATGAACTTTTTCTCCTAGTTACACGGTCTTAAGAACACTTGGGTTTAGTATTGGCCGCAGAAGCAATTCACTGGCATAAAATCCTAGTTTGAACAGCTTTAAACGACATGAAGCTTACTCTTGGCCGTATTCATTAATTTTACAGCAGCAAGGGATTGTCTTCTTAAATGATTAAGGGGGTGCATGGTTCACTAGGAGTAATGGAATATGTAACGAATATAGCAAGGGACGAGAAAAGATAGAATTATTATAATTATAATAGTTTATCAGGACAAATGAGTAATTATAATTTGTTAAAAATATTTAAAAAATTGTTAAAATTTTGTTTTACATTCAATTTTAATATATTTTAATTATTTATATTTAATTTATGCAGTTTATTTCAAACTACAGAGTGTTTATAATCAAATATATTATAGTATTTCCTTCTCAATAGTTTTTGAAGAAAAAAACTTTAATATTTGTTTGCATCAACATATCATCAGTCACGTAATGTCCTTAAGATATAATTTAATCATCTAAAATATTTTTTGCTAACAAATTAGAAAAGAAAACAAAAAAGACTGTCACGCGTACGATAGATAGATGTTGTCATCCTATGACACTTTTATCCTGTCACAAATGTGACACTTCTTTTTTTTTAATGGAATGACTTTCATTCATTCCATAGTCGGAGAGTATGAAATACTGGCCTAAATTTAGATATAAAAATATTGTTTATTCAATAATAATATATTACTAAGCAACTGTTTTTTATTTCTTACCCATTTCTTTCTTTTTATATCCATTAATCAAGCACCCTTTAAAAGATCTAATATAGTGGTGAAAATAGGTTGGCCGATTTTGGGCTTAGATCTTATAGTCCTGGCTAAATTATATATATATTAATTTTAAAAATAAAAAGAGACATTATTACATTAATCTTTTAAAAGTTTCAAATAGAAAATTAGGTCAAACTCGAGTTTGGAAAGTTTCGGACATGTCTCGTTGACTTCAAGTTAATTCAGACCAAACTGAACAAACTTTCCCAACCTGAATCTAATACGAATTTAGAACATAACTTTGAAAAAAGTTTTTTAAATCCAAAATTTTAAATTTTAAATTCATTGTCTCAAACCTGAATCTAATCTAATTATATCGAGTGACATAAAAAATTAAAACTTATTTTGCAATTTTTTTTATTACAATATCTCAAATTTAAATCTAATGAATTCAATTAAATAAAAAATTGTTATTTTAAACCTCAATTATATCAAGTTCAAACCTAAACGTTATTTAGATGCCAAAATTCACTTTATTTTAATTCTCATATTTGTGATAGTATTAAAAACGAATTATTATTCCAATTCTTTTCATAGTCATTTCTGTTCTCACGTTCTCTCGTGTCATAGGGCATCAAATTGAATTAAATTGAGCTTAGTATATAATTGCCAGATTAAATTGAGCATCATAATTAATTAGGTTATATAAACAGAATTCTTTTGATTTGACTTCTTTAATTTTTATTTTCATCAAATCAAATATTTACTGATATTATTTAATTATTATATTTTTTTATTACTTTAAAAATATTATTTTAAAAGTATGAATAAAAAATATAATATGATAAAAGTCTTATACAACGATTAAGTAATATTATAAAAATAAATGATAATTTTTAGAATAAAAGACATAAACATCTTCTATATTTTAAAATTTTAAAAAATGTGTTTTATCTTTAAATTTTTATAAAATCTTTTTAATTTTCTATTGTTCTAAAAAACTATTTTCTTGGTTAAAATTAATAACAAAACACACTCAGCATAAATATTAGGCGTATACTAATTAAATGCTATTTACATAATGGTTTGATCAAATAAGTAGAGTAAAACAATAATAATAATAACAACAATAACAACACTCAGTATAAATTCCATTGAGATGCGAGGTCTGAGGAAGTTCAATAGTATGCAACTTTATCCCTAACTAATGGAGATGTTATTTTCAAATAAACCACATGAATGAATGAAAATAAAAAGAAAAATAAATAAATAAAAGTAAAATTTAAAAACCAAAAAATTAAAAATTAAAAATTAAATAAACATAATAATAGTAATAATAACAATAGGGAAAAATAAATACAGTAAAAATAACTAATACTATTATATCTAACTTATACTAATTATAATTATCTTAAATTATTAATTTAATTAGTTTAGATAAGATTTAAGAATTGAGTTGAATTATTATATTAGTTACATTTTATTAGTACACATTATATGTAATACCCCATGTTAGGGGTTAGAAAATTTAGGAATTTCTAGTACATCATATGCTTTGCATAATTGAGTATTCGCTGATATGTGCATATGAATTTTTTTCATATATAAATAATTGTACATGCATTCATGACATTTTCCGGGTATAATTGATTTATAAATATGATTAAAATATGAATTGTGAGTTATTTGCGTTAAAAATTTATTTGGAGACCATTAGCTTTATTTCGGAAATTTTGGTGAATTTTGGGTATTTTGGATTTTGGACTAGGAAAATTGTCTAGTGACAAGTTAAGTAGTACATAAAAATTAATATGATTAAGCCTATGAATTATTGACATTTGGCATCATTCATTGTGTGACAAATGGACTGACATATTGGAGACATGTGGCAACTTGCATGAAAGGCAAATGATAGTCATTCATGGAGCCATGTGTCAATATAATAACAACACACATGTATTGGAAGGCAAATTACTGTAGCTCATTATTTGTCTTTTGGATTGCTTGATCTTCACTGAATATCACTGAACCCTCATCACCAAGATATTGGTGTTATCCTTTGCATGCAAACTTTTCAACCCAGCTAGTGTTTGTGTCTTCCTTCTTATTGTTTTCCTCCCCCATCCACCGAAACTATGCTCCTTACTCTCACTGCTGGAATTTTCTGAAACAAGTAAGCTGTGTTTTAAGTTGTTATAGATATTATAAATGCTTTGATGATGTATTAGTGTTGGAAAGAAACACATGCACGAGTTATGTAAGTTGTGTAGTCAGATAGAAAGATGAGTTGATATATTGTATAGTAATTATGCATGAAAAACTGTAGGTGAGTTTTAATTTTGGTGTTTCGGTTGAATCTTGCATTTTGAGTTGTTTTAGAGTAAGGTGAGTTGGAATGGGAGTGAAATTATAGAAAATATAAGTTAGAAATGGAGTAGAATGGATAAATCAATAGGAAGAAGAGTGAAGACGTTTGCAGCTTCGGTGATGAAGGAAGAAACCTACATTTTTAGAGAGAGAAAGTTGAAAATGGTTTCACGTGCATGCATCGATATTTAGTGTTTGTTATAAAACTTGATTTTGAGTTGTGTTGAGAATGAGCTGATATAGAAGTGAATAAGAGGGATAAATGTAAGGGCATAAGTTTATGACGGGGAATTTAGTAGAAGAGAGGAAGAAGACGGAGTAGAGTTTTTGCAAAAACGTACAGAATTACGTGCAAAAATTGTGATTCTACAGTAGAAGGTGGTAGTGCAAAAATCAAACTTTCTAGTACTGAATGGTTCTGACTCTTTTTACTATAACTTTGCCATCCGATCTCCAAATGACTTGAAACTTAAACCAATAAACTCCTAAGACATTGTTCTTTCTTCCATAAAAATTTAAAGCTATCTAAATTGATTAGAAAAAGATTGATTGACTCAAAGTGAGGGTATGTACTGGAATGTTATGAACTGGAGATTTTCAAGAACATGCTTCGGTATTTTAATTTTAGCTTGATAGGTAGACTTCTAAATGGGTTGATTCTTGATTCAGATTAAACTAGAGACATATGTCTACAACTTTCTTGAAGAAGTTAAATTTTAATTCTGTCTCTAAGATTTTCAAAATTGGCATGAAATTGTGTCTTGGCTTAGGTTGTAGCACTACAGGGGACAGAAATCATGTCCTATGGTTATTGAATAAACTGTATTGATATAGGCTGAATTAGACTGAAGTGTCTTCACCAAAGTTGTAGCTTATTCTCTTAACTTTAAATTGGTATAAAGTTTGTAATTTTTAGATATTATAATTGAGAGTTATAAGGCGTACAACTTGGAGGCATGATCATATATTAGCCAAAATTTCAATGTACACATTCTGTGGTTTTTTGAGCATGCCTCGTTGAATACTAAACCAAATTGGATGATCTTAGTATCATTGGAAACCTAAGACAAAGAGGAAAAGCTTTTTAGAAGGAAGTATTACCTAATTACCTCACCTTCCTGATGCGAATAATTGAGCAAAGTGGACCTGAAGGTGGATTGTAAAATAAATCTGGATTGAGAGATTGAGTATGATTTCACATGATCAATCATGTGATAAGATTTAGGATAAGAAAACCAGATTTTTGACATGAACATGCATCATACATATTTAGTATACATGAATGTGCATAATTAAATTCATAATTATGCATAATAATGATATGTGTTTGTATCAAATATTTTAGAGGAACCCATCGAGCTACCGATTTCAGATATTGCTGGGATGTCAAGTCAATAAGCAATAAGGGAGATTTAGTAAGTAATTTAGACGGTAAATTTTGTGAGTAACCTAAGATAGTCTCATCTTGAATTTTTATTGAATTGAATTCGATATTGATGAATGTGTACTGAATTGTGTACTGATTCCAGACATGAAGGTCCGAGATATTGATTGATGAATATGATATTGAAGTGCTACTTGCTTTGCATGAAATGTCTAAAATGACTTTGTTTTGTTTTAAAACTGCTGAGTCCTAGTTGTGGGTAAATAGGCATGCCTATAAGGGTCTGCAACTGCTTCTGTGATATTTCGGTATTTTCTGTTATTGACACTTCGATGTTTTCTAATATTGACACTTAGGTGTCGAGACTTTGGTCTCTTCTGTATAAGTCCCGTTATCCGCTTCTATAAATGGATTTAGGAGTCTTATAATTTTGTACTCTGATATCAGTTTGATTTTGGCATAAGTTAAATTGTATTCTGTTTCTGAAAGGTTTATACCCTCTTATGTTGAACAATTCTGTTATTTATAAAAACTCCGTTTTGTTATGAATTTCTATATCTGTTGTTGGCTTATAGTTTAGGTATTAATCACTAAGCTATATGCTTAGCACGGTGGAGTTGCCCCCTATAAGTTCTGAAAGAGGGACGTAGGAACTGGGATAAGACAACTGCGGTGGCCAAAGGAGTCTGATTTTTGTTTTGTTCATATGTATTTTGAGATAGTTTTTAGACTTGTATCTAATGTCTATAACTTATGAATTTTTATTTTGATGGGTTGTAATAACCTTAATTCAGGTTGCTTTCTGAAATTTTGATATGTAATGTATGTTTGTTGAGATTCTAGTAATGCATCTATAAAGTGTTTTGTATGTTTCGAAATGCTTCGTGTTCAGTGTATTCTGTGTATGTGACACTCGCAATATCTTCCCGAGGGATATCTGGGCGTTACATTATACATTTATAATGCGTGTATTTCGTCACCGAAATCTAAAAAACTGATTTTATGGAAAACTAAAAATTAGAAGAAATATTTTTGAGAAATTTAAAAATTATTGAGTTGTTATATGATTTTTTAAAATTAGATGGACTAATTTTTAAAATAAAAAATAAAGTACCTATTTAGTCTTAATTAATTATTACACCACTAATTAATTATACCAAAAGGCTGTCACTGTAGAATAAGGATGTTAATAAGTCGGTTTGGACTCAGGCTCGAACCACTTTTGATCTAGCCCGACCTACTTTATATATATTTTTAAAACTAAAAAAATGATTTTTTTAATAAAGTGATGTCGTTTTTTACATTACAATCGGATCATAGACTGTGTGATAATCCTCTTATCACCCGATCAATTTTGGCCAAAATTGGGTGGAATACAGTCAAAATTACACTCCTGCTCTAGAATACTCCTTCAAGAATTGATGAAATAAAAACTGTAAAAGAAAAGAAAATTACAGGTCAGCTCCAGCTTTCCATGACCAAGCAGAGACTCAAAGAGAGCTTGAAAGCTTCAAAATTAAAAGGAAAGAGAAAGTTTAATTAAAAAGTAAAACACCTTTTTGTCTCACACAAGAGGACTTCGGGACCAGAGAGAGCTTACGAGTTTTCCGGTTGACGGAAGACTAGAGTATTAGAGCTCTCCAAACTCTCTCTTCTCCTATCACATCACTCAATTCAATCGCCGCACGCAACCGCTCGACGAGCTAGCCATGCCTTCCCGTCGACGGACCCTCTTGAAAGTCATTATTCTCGGCGACAGCGGGTGGGTAACCC
This sequence comes from Erythroxylum longipes, assembly GCA_027563885.1. Taxonomy (NCBI): domain Eukaryota; kingdom Viridiplantae; phylum Streptophyta; class Magnoliopsida; order Malpighiales; family Erythroxylaceae; genus Erythroxylum; species Erythroxylum longipes. The sequence continues at coordinate 41,229,176 of JAOQMS010000179.1, read as the reverse complement.
ATACTTAAAACGAGACTTTAGGTGTTCATAACAATTTTTTTTTGGCCTATAATTAGGGCTTGGGTTCCTGAATTTTGGGGTTTTGGGTTGATTTGGTGGACCTTTCGAGATCGCCTACGTTCGAACCAGATTTGGGTTTTCAGTTGTTGATCTGATAGAATAATTGTATTGATCTTACGTGTAATTTGAACTGTTAGGGTTTTGATTATTGTTCTTTTAGATAGTGAATTGATAAAATTTTGGTTGTGAATTATGCAGGGTGGGGAAGACGTCGTTGATGAATCAGTAAGTAATTCCATATTTGGGAGAATTGGTTTCCTGTTTTGTTTGGTTTTATCGTTCTTGACTGATCTTTTTTGTAGATATGTAAATAAGAAGTTTAGCAACCAATACAAGGCAACGATAGGAGCTGATTTTTTGACAAAGGAGGTTCAGTTTGAAGATAGGCTCTTTACTTTGCAGGTTGGTACTGGACTGGGCTGTGTAACTTTGTGCTTTCAAGAATTTGGTATATATCATGTCTTGGATGCTATCGATGTTGTGTGCTTGATATGTTCGAAAATTCTTTTTAGGTTTTGAGTTCCATTATGAATGTAGAAAGAGCACCCCCTGCTACTCAGGTCTTCTTTATTGACTTGTTAGTGCTATTAGTGCTTTAGTTGGATTTATGCCCTCAAAATTTGTAGCTTCAACAATTTCCATTAATTTCATCACTCTTCATGAGTGTCCTACACCGCTATTTTAGCTTGCAAAATCAGTAACAGAATCTATGAAAGAGTTTTCATTGTTATAAAATTTTGTTTATTTAGACAGCAGGAGAGGGTGTTGTATTTGAAGGCATACTCAAATTACTTTTCTACTAATTGATTGTTGAATTTGAAATTTAGACAGTTTGTCTTGCCCTTTTCAATTACAAAACACGAATTACTCTGATTCACTGGGAGGTTTTTATGACACCTGATGAAAGATGACTGGAAGAAATAAAATGTAAGGGATATATTTGAAAATTGACAAATTGAGCCTGAAGAGTGACTTCAACTAACAGAATAGAAATGTCAGCCTGATCAAAGTTGGCTTTAGTTGGCTCATTTGGGAGTGAGAAATAACAATGATTCTATATTAATTGCGAAAGGGATTTTTTGGGGCTCTAAACTAGATTTTAACTCTGTTCTATTTCATGACATTATCTTCATTGTTCAAAGTTGATACCTATCCCTTGCATCTAAATTTTTATGCCGTTGCTTATGACAGTTCTCACTAAATTAATCTTCCTTTTCTTTGCCATCCTTTTCTAAATGTATGTTTTTCTGGTTTCAAAATTTAATATTCTTTTTGTTTTGACAGATCTGGGATACTGCTGGCCAGGAAAGATTCCAGAGTCTAGGTGTTGCATTCTATAGAGGTGCTGATTGCTGTGTTCTTGTTTATGATGTGAATTCTGTGAAATCATTTGAAAACCTTAACAACTGGAGGGAAGAGTTTCTTATTCAGGTTTGTAATATATGTATTACATATTTTGCTGATAAGTATATGCCACAAAATCAATGATTATAGTGGCTAAAGGATTCTTTGTGACTCACCGAGGCAGGCAAGTCCTTCTGATCCAGAGAATTTCCCGTTCGTTGTTCTTGGAAACAAAATTGATGTAGATGGTGGAAATAGTAGAGTTGTACGTATCTTCTTGGTGCTTGAGTTTGCACCTCTCTCTCTCTCCCTCTCTCTCTTACGCACAAGGGGGTCTTTTGTGTCTCTTGGTGCTTAAGCTTCTATTTTCATATTTCAGGTTTCAGAGAAGAAAGCACGGGCCTGGTGTGCCTCAAAAGGGAATATCCCATACTTTGAGACCTCTGCCAAGGAAGGTGTTAATGTGGAGGAAGCATTTCAATGCATAGCTAAGAATGCTCTGAAGAGTGGTGAAGAGGAAGAGATGTAAGAAAATTAACCACCCTTATCCATATGCACGTTCAAATCTGTTTTATGATTCTTTTTGTGATTTATAAAATCTGGGATGGCAAGGTGAACTCAAATGGAGCATTGGCATTACTTTAGATTCACACTTACATGCATGATTAATAAAGTTGTTTACATTTTACGTAACATGCATCCACACCTCAAATGAGACAATCTGAAATGATACTGACATCGGCTTATGGTTGGGCTTATTTGTATCATGAAGTTACTTGCCAGACACCATTGATGTTTCGAGCAGCAATCAACCTAGATCAACTGGATGTGAGTGCTAACTTTTGGCTTGATTGTTCAGCGGCAATAAATTGTATTACAAGTGCTGATCTCGTGGTTTGAGCCCTCTCAACCATATTTGCTGTTACGTATGACGTAAGATACAATGTACTTGTACATTAAATGTTTGTGGGAAAACATATTGGTCCTTGCGTGCTGGCTCTACCCTGTAAAACTGCTTGATTTTTTAATTTACGTTTCATTCTTCCCAAGAACTATTGCTTATATGATGGCAAAATGTAGTCTTCATCCGGCTTCAGGCTCTGGCTCTCGGCAAATATAATTTGGTTTTAATATTTTGCATACAATAACTTTATGCTTCTAATGGATTGATGCAGCCATATCTAATATTTTAAAAATTAACTCAATTTTACCAATTGATCAGTAAAATTTTGAATCAGTTAAATTTTTAATACAGTTTTTAATTTTTAATTTTTTAGTTTAATTTAATTTAATAATTTTTGTTATTAAAATCAGTATGGTAAAACATAAACGCAAACATCTACTAATCTTAGAAATCCAAATATGCTTTTTCCTACAACACTTTAATCAATCACACCACGGGCCATGTCTTCATTAGCACCACCAATTACGATACAAAATATTGAATAAGCTCTATATTTACAGTAAGAAACATAAATTCAAGCTGCAAGTCATTAGATTACCCCGTACTTCCAGCTTCTGGTGAGATTGATGCTCTTCTTCTACACAGCAAGGAAAGACTAAGGAGTTAAAAAAGCAAGTACTATTATATTGTAACAGAAGCCCCCTCCACGATCGACATTTTGTCGATGATGATATTCCAGCCAAACTCACGAACAGAACATGACTAGAAGCAATGGTCTCCACAGCTTGGCAGTGACATCTTCAGAATTAACTGGGTTAAATAGGCAAAGTCATTAGCCACTAGATTGCGAAGTTAAAAGCGTTAAGAAAAAGAGACCGTAACTAAAGTTAAACGTCAACTCTTACGTGTTTGACACATATATCATGCTATTGTTTAGTAACGTAATGTCATTCATTGAGACATAGGTTTGACGCCCAATGACAAAATGCTAACAAATGATATGTAATTGGTCTGAAACGAACAGGTAATATTGTAAGCTTCCTTGTAAATAACAATAACAGGTACTCACCAGGTAAAACTGGTCTTGAGTGACTTGTATAAGAGCAATATGGATCTCTTCAAATGCAATGATTGAAAGACTACTTTGTCCCAACTGAAGAAAGCTTATCCCGGCCAGAAGGCCCAATTGAACTTCCAGCTGTGCTTGTTGATATGAATTGGTTAGCATTTGGAGCCAACGTGCCTAGAGGTCTTGACATTAGCGGTCTTTGGAAACCCATGCCCATGGGGGTTCTTTGAACTGTGTTTGCAAAGTTCATTGCAATTCTATTAGTGGGCAGAGATGATGGCGGCTGTCTAGATGCAGAAGCAGGTACACCAAGCCGGGCTGCAATGATCTGTGCTCGCTCATGGAAGAGCCTCTGCTTGGATCTCTCCAGTTGTTCCCTTACCCTCATAATCATGTTTTCCATCTCGTGAAAGAACGATAATTTCAATTCCAACTTATACAACTGCGAGCAATGTGAGTCCTCTAACAAGTTAGGACCTCTAAATCTAATAGAAGAATAGACATTGGGTTCTACTAGAATACAGAAATACCTGCTTTTCTATTAGCGATATAGCAAGTTGTTTGATTTGGTCCTCTTCCTGATTGGCGAGAAACTTTGCCTTCACAGCTGCAGCTGAAATGGCAGCAACTGCAGCACGCTTTAATTTATCCATGTTATCATCTTTAATCTGTTTACAGGCAGGCTTTTCACTCTTACTTCTTTTCTGGTCCTCACCTGTAATATTCACAAAGAAAAACATATTGAGATGAAATAAAATAGATGGGAAAAATGCAACACATTTATCAAAACCATTCTGACAAGGTTGAAACATTCATAAGGGAAGGAACTCTGGAAAGAACATAAGGCCCATCCGTCATGCAACATAACTTGCCAACAAAATTTGATCAACTATCTACCTTGTTTCAACAATCTTTTTGCTTATTTATTTATATTTATATATCTCAAGTAGCTTACACAAAGGATCACAAGAACTTAGATAATGTACACATAAATCAAAACACCCAAAAGAAAGGATAATAAACCTGCGTTAACTCCAATTGACGAACTCATATAAGCCTGTTGAGACTTCTCAGCCTCTGATGCTTGTGAAGATGACATATCAATATCGTTTGGTACACCTTTCTCTTGAGGATGTTTCACTTTCTTTCCCAAGGGCAAAGAATCTGTGCCCATGTCTACATTCTTTGATGTTACATGTTTAGCAGGCTCTTCAACTGACACAAGAGTAATTGACGGAGAAGGCTCATACTTTTCCAATTGTTTCAAATCAGTCCTCTCATCCACAACCTTAGCTGCTGTAATAGTCTGAGAATGCTTCTCCAATGAAGGTTCTTCTAGCAATTCCTTAGAATTAGAGTGGCAGTCTGACTTGGATGGTGTTTCATTTGATTCCTTAAGGGTACTTGTTGAGCCATCCTTCAGCAATTTTGAATCCTCACATTCTTGTGATTCACCAGTTTCAAGTTTCTCACAAGTAACTGCAGTGCCTTCTTCGTTTACAGAGGTTACTTTCTCTGCAACTTCAGCATTTAAAGAATCCACTGTTATATTTTCCTCCAGATCAGAGTCTTCATTTGAATAGTTATTCTTCTCACATTTCTCACTTTTATCATTCTGGTTGTCGTTTTGAACATCCTGATCAGCCATTTCAGTAGCACTGTGCAAATCAATTTGGTCCTTTACGTCATCTGGTGGATCTTCCAAAAGAAAGCAATGCCTTGCAGCCAGCTGCAAGCCAGGAGACTTGCTTGATAATGATTTCAAAGAAGTACGGGCAGAAGCAGTAGCAATATCAGGTCCCACCAGTCTTGCCATAAATGCTGCCTAAATTCATAAACCAATGCTTAAATTGAAAATCATCTGAAATAATTTTAAGCTTAAAGTGCAAAACAAGAATTCTTACCAAAGCCATTACAGGATTTCCAACTTCAGCAAATGAAAGCTGATTTCCAGGCATTGGGAGGTACCCAACAGCTTCAAATGCTTCTGTAAGCGCCTTGAGAGCCAAGTTTTCTTCCAAATCTTGACCAGTCTTACATTTGTCAGAAATTTCAGACTTACCAGAGTCTGCAACATTATCAGGTTTTCTAGTTTCATCAGATACTTTTACTTCACCTGCACTTTCTAGTTTTGAAGCTTCTAAAGGTGACGTTGGTTGATCTTCATTAGAACCATTTTTACCGTCACTTCTTTCAGCTAGAATTTTAGAGCCAGATGTTTCAACAGTTGTCACAGCCAGATCTGCATTTTCTTTGGTACCGCCTTCTATATCATCAACAGAGTCCAAAAAAGCATCCTCAATAGGCATTTGAAGAAAATGCAAAATGCATTGAGCTTTTGTTTTTGTAGCAACATGCTCAGCAATCTCATTCCAGTTCTCTTTATAAAGTTCCAATGCTTCAAGAAGAAGTAGGGTCTCCTGATCCGTCCACTTTCCACCACTTGCACCAGCAGCCTCAGCAGGCTCCATAAGAATAAAATCTGATGAAGACATGTTTGAGCCAAACTTTCCATTATTGAAGCAATCAGCGCATAAATCATAATCTGCCTGTTAACATGGATACAATCAGAAAGAATGCAAAAATTGACAAGGGACAATATCCATCACTCTAGTCCCAAAATGATAATAAATACAATCACAGGATGGAGTCAGATGGCAAACAAACTCAACTGAATCACATAAAGATCCAATTTGGATTAAGTTAAAGAAACGATAAATTAGACCTGCAATACAGTATAAGTACTAGTAGTCCTTTGTTTCAAAATGCACCAAATATGAAAAAAAAATATTTAATATGAATATATGTACTGCAAAAAGGATGCATCATGCCAAGATGAAGATAAAATTGTCTCCTTATACAAGCAAGAACCTATAGACTCTAGATCTAGAATACAACCAACCTGCTTCTGGCAATGGTACCGCTTCCTTGAGCAATCAGCTGAACAAGAATTGCAGTGATAATCAACAGAAGGTCCCTCAGGCCTCAACAAGTCTTCAGCAATTGCAGCGTCAGGAAATAAACCAGATGGCACGGCTGGGGTTGTGATGTTTGGTTTAGGAGTAGCAGATTGATATGGTTGAACGGATTCAAAGTGAAACAAATTTTCAAGTAACAAATCCTTCTTTGCTGTCTCAGCATCATCCACATTTGCAGCGGAATCTATTTCTGGGAATGGGTGGAAGTTAATCAATCCCCAGTAGTCTAAGAACTCCAGCACCTCTTGTCTCGCATCTGCATCTCCAACTTCAAGCTCTGACAGATCTTTCAATTCAATGTTCTCATTTGGATTTGAATGGAACTTCTTAATAATCCAGTTCCGTATCTTCATATACACATCAGATGTCCTAGTTTGGGACTTCCCATTAAAAAATGAAGGCATCACCCTCTCTTCAAGGGGGTGAACCTTTGTCCATGAAAACCACCCTGTAATTGATAAGGGAGAAAACTAAGCAATCCAAAATCCATAACCAACATAACATTCAAAATCCTCACCACCTCTACATCTTTTTATCGCAGCAACCAAACGGACAAAGTCAATTTAATAGTAAAATACTCAACGATAAGGGTTTCACTTTCATAGATCAATCATAAGTCATAAGCAAAACTCTAAAACCCTAAACAAAAGTATACAATCCAAAACCATAACTACTCAAGCATAATCAGTAGTTCATTTAAAAAATTTCTAATACTATCCTCACAGCTGGCAACATTTTGTAGTTGATGAAATGCCTCTCAATTAATTCATCGACAAAAAGGAAAAATAAAAAAAAATTTAAATGGAATTGCAAAATAATTGAAAACTGAAACTCACCACAATGACTAGGCACAACATGAACATTAGGATCTCGCGATCTAAGACTCTCGAAATCCGCTTCCATCGCAGCTTCTAACTCTTCCAACTTAGTCACTTTCTCTTCCTCCATCGCCTTGGTCACCTCCTGCAACGACGTCGCCGCCGCCTTCTCTTCAAACCCAAAGTGACCACTCGCCGTCGCCCCTGCGAAACTGTTCGGTCCCTGACGGGCTCTGGTCAAAGGACCATTGTGGATAGGCGCGTGAACGATCGTAGCTTTGTCGCGCGTGAGACGCTTGGAAGGAGTGGACGATGAGCCCGATGTTGAGAGTGAGTTCACTTTCCTCTTCATACCTCCAGCTCGTCGGCGCGACGATGGAGGCTCAGCTGTTGCCGGAGATTCAGCTCCGTTTGCCCCTCCGGCCGGTCTCTCCTCCATTGATTAGATTCGTTAGCTGTTCAAAGGGTTTGTTTTTGGCTCAGCGACAGATAAAGGCAGTATACATCATTTCCGCTGATTGCTAATGACAGAGCAAAGTCTTGCTGCTTCCACGTTGTGTGAAAAGGATCTGAGTGGATTGAGTGTGTGGCAATACTGTAAAATCACGCGCTCGACATTGTTTGTGTTAGTCTGCGTCGGCGGCCCAGTATAAGAGGATAAGGCTTCAGGCGCTTGTCCTTCCTGGGGCCGTTGAAATCTTAAAATGTTTTAGACTTTGTCGAAAATAAGTTTGTTTCATATTATTTTTAATAATTTGTTAAATACATGTTAAATTAAATTTTATTTTTAACGTGATTCATGAAAAAGTATATTTCTATTATTAATAATATTAATAATTTTACTATTAATCATATCATGATAATTAGAATATTCTTAAGACATTGAATGACACTTGAATATAATTTTATTCTTATTTTTATAATTTTTTAATAATTTATATTTAAATAAAATTTTAAAATTTATTCAGTTACATTAAATTATTATTAACACTTAGAATACAATTTTAGACCAAAGTTGTACGCATTGAATTTTATAAAAACTTAACGCAATTAAATTCTTTCACAAAAATATATAAATATACATTTTTATAAATTATAATATAATATCTAATATTAAAATAAAATTAAGATGTATTAAAATTTAGTTCTAATTTAAAAACTATTTCAAATAAATTATAATCTAAATATCTATTCTAAGTTGTATATTATTTTAATTAATATATAATTCAAATATTAATATCCTAATATATATTAATATTTAATTTTTTTCACAAAACATTATAAAACCTGCTAGAATTTGCAATAGGCCTACAGACCTACAAGAGAAGGAAAGTTAAATCACACATAAGCTCAAGTAAAGTTCTATCATAAAACTAATTGACTATAGGTGGAGTAGCCCACTAAATTTATATGTTAGTCTTCTTTCTCCTCTTTCTCCGATGTGGGACACTCACGTGTGGGTATTCTCAGCACTCCCCTTCACATGTGATTCTCTTTTTACTTGGGTAATCTAGAGAGGTACGTAAACAATCATTATCAGGATTAAACTTCTGATTAAGGTCAAATAGGCTCCCTCCTGAAGCAAACAATAATGTTGGATCACTTGCTTCATGCAGACTTTAATTCCTTCTCTAGTTGCTTAAATAATTGACCACATTCTGAGGTAAATAGTAGGTCAAGATCTTCTTTGACTCTGATACTATGTTAGAATTTGCAATGAGTCTACGGGCCACACGAGAAGGAAAGTTAGACCCCACGCAAACTTAAGTGAGGATCCATTCTAAAACCAATTGACTATAAGTGGAGTAGTCCACTAAGCTTATATATTGGTCTTTTTTCTCTTTTTCTAATATAAGACACTCACATGTGTATATTCCGGACAAAACCTAACATGTCATGAAGCTGTCTGTGCATGATTCATCACAGGTTCATTATTTCTTCTTGTGAAAGGTTAAAATATCATAATTCATTATTTGAAAGTGAGTGGTATTTTATTTTAACAATAAACAATTAATATT
>JAOQMS010000179.1:41202269-41217108 GCA_027563885.1 Erythroxylum longipes | reverse complement strand
TTGTTGGGTGAGTGAAACAAATAAGACCTACGGCTGATTGGTATTTTGGAGTGTGCGTGAGTGCCTTTGGTGTGTGTCTGTCTTGTGTGGTTGAGTGGTGCATGTCTCTATCTTGGCAAAAAAGTGAATAAGGAGGTTTGCGGCATTTTGTGTTTAGGTATCTTAATTGATGGCAAGGGTTGGTTTCTTTGTGGGTGGTGTCAACTGCCTTTTTTTTTTGGGAAAATAGCTGAAGTTTTTTTTTGTGGTTTTCGGGTTTATGGTGATAAACGGTTGATTGATTTTTGGTTGAGAGCTTTTGTGAAAACACCTACAGCTGATGTCTATGGGAATAGCGTGAGTACTTTGAGTGTACGGGTAGGTGTGTACTGCTGGAAATTTTAGATGTGTGGTTCTTTAAAGGGAAGCATCGTGTAAGTCTCCATTGGGTGGCAAAGAGTGAATCTGCAGATTTTTACGTCAATAGCGCAGTATGTGTCAATAGGATTTTTGAAAAACAACTGAAGGTGAGTATATGACGTAACCTATGGTGTGTGGCTGTTAATGTCTTTTGTGTGCAATTGGTTCTCAATTGGGGTTTTTACGCAATCCAAGCTACCTGGTTATCTTTGTGCTGGAATTTATGTGGACCACATCACCTGGGTTGAATGGTTTTGTGCTGCGTTTCCTTGATGTGTTGTTGTTGATTGCGTGTTCTTATAGCTGTGATTTCTGCAGAAGTTTTCCTAACTTGATTATGAGTGTTGCGTGAATTAGCCAATTGTAGTTACGACGACTTTCAAATTTATTTCAATAGAGCTGAACTTTTCGAAAAGTTGTTCTTTTCTTTTGATCTCAAGTGTATTGTTAATTTTTTCTTAGTTGATTAATCATTTGAGTTCTTTTTATTAATTGTCCCATTAAAAGTACTAGAGTAAAATCTTCTGAAGGGGTTAACACGAGTTGGTCATGTTATTGGGAGTGAAAATCTTTCACAGGAAGTGAGGTTGAGAGATAGTGTCAAGGGGTGAGTGGTGTCGGCTCAGTAAAGCCTTGAGTAAATCTATTGTACTTCGGTTAAAGAATTAATCTGAGTGAGGGCCCTGTAGACATAGAAAAAGAGTGTCAAACTATATTACCAAATTTTTAGTGTTATTTGTTATTTTTCTTTTGATTGGTTTTGTTTTTATTTGTGCCAAAGACGACTACGTAGAATTGGACAGTTTGCGAAATTATTAACCTCTATAAATTTTCAGAGATGATAAGAATACAACCGCAACAACTTCAAACATAGATGATGAGGTTTCCTTAGTTTGTACGAAAAGTGAATGCTTCTATGTCAGTGATTTTGGTTTCGAGTGGCTGATTGACACGAGACCTTCCTATTATTGTGTTTTAAATGTGAAGTACTTCTCAAACTACAATAGTGGACACTTTGAAATGGTAAAGATGGGAAATCAAAGTTCCACCAAGATTGTCGGTATGGGTAATATCAGAATTCAAATGAATTTCGGATGCTTGTTGACCTTATGAGATATATGTGATTGTGTCTCTTCCAACACCACCTCAGTCACAAATGTACGTTGTTATAGAGAGCTATATTGTATATGTGACCGTGTACGGTGCAAAAAAATCTATTTCGTAATATAAAAGAGAAAAATATGTAAGTTTTGCATAGATTATGACCATAATGTCCAAAAATAAGAAAAAATAGAGAGATGACAAGTAGTATAGTATTCTCATCCTTTTTTTATTGTTATTCAGATTGTTATGAGAGTTGTTGATTGATACATTAAATTTGGTTTTAATCTTAAAACTTGGTAAGACAACTTGTAATTTTGGAGTGAGATATTAAAGTTTGAAAATCCTTATTTGAGTTTAATGGATTTGTTTATTGGTTGGCCTGGACTTTTTCTCTTTTTATTGAAGAGTTTTCCACGTAAATCTTAGTCTTAATTTTTCACATTAACTTTCTTATCTCATACTGACTTGTTGGTTGAAGTTGAAGAGTGTTTTGTTATTGATCTGTGGTTGATCGTTTTAGTGAGTTGTGTTATTGTTTCTCACCAGAAAAGACGAGTAAATTGCTACATACGTTAAGTTAATAGGCAAACTTTTTACTCGTTGATTTTCAATAATTCACGTTATTTGGTATAACTTGGACAATAAAATTTAGATTGACCACTTATATTTTCGAATGTGAGTTTTGAGAAAAAGAAGAAGTCATGTATGAGTATTTCTAATAAAATTGAATCTGTTCTAATTAGTGATTAAAAAATAAAATTAGTTTAATTGGTTTAACCATAAAAAATTTGAACCGTTCAATTTTTCAGTTAAGTTATTTTAATAAATCTTGTTATTTTGATTTATTAATTAAGTAATTGATTTTTATAAACTATCCAATTTTTATAAATAAGAATAAGCCAATTAATTTTTTTTGATAGTCTCTTTTTTAAATTAAACTTCAACTTCTTCAATAAGCAAGGATAGCCTCCTTTTTCAATCTTATTTTATGTTAAATTTTTATTGTATATTAATTTTATGATAGTTTAATAATAGTTAAAATTTTAATCTTATCCGTTTAATTTCTACTCCAAAATTTAAAACATCAATTCTAATACCATATTAGAAAATATATTCTTCTTTTCCATTTGAATAAATTGTAGGTACAATTACATCTTTAAAAAACCAAATTTAAGGAAACAACACATTCCTTTCTTAATCAATTCTTTGACCAACTCATGTCAACACCTTCCACGCATATAAATGATCCCGTGTTAGAAAATCAAATTTGAAATTGCAAGTTGAACAACAATTAAAAAATCTTGTTTCACTTATTTTAATTGTAAAAATTTTGAATGAATCAATGTTTTTTTAAATTTTTGTTATTAAAAATCGACCGATTTATTAATTAATCAATCATTTTTTATAACTTATTTAATTTTTATTAACAAAATAATTTTTATTTAACAATATTTTTTTCAATTAGATAGATAAAGATAATAATGTTCTTTTTTAATTCTATTGTTAAGTTTCATTATATAATAATTTTATAATTCTAACTTTAAACTTTAAATTTTTTATTTTATTAGAGTACTAATTTTAACCTTGGTTTTAAAACATCGAAATTAAGAAACTGACATACAAAATATTGGTCTGATTGTCGCTGGTAAGACATGACAGAAAATTTATGTGAACTTGAAAGTGAAGCAGGTTTGGTTCTGTCCAAAACAAGAACCAGTGTACATTCTCTACGTGAGGAATCCATTCATGTAATAAAGCAGAAGCCTCTTTATTTAGTTCAAACCAAAGCAACCTAGCTTAATTTACCATTAAACACAACATCAACTCACGATACAAACAGGAGATAAAAGGAGCTGTAGGTGCCTATCTGAAAATTACAGTACTGATGCCACTGGTTACTCGCTGTATGCAGTAGCACTTGGCCTAGGTTCGATATCGTGGGCATAAAACTCTTTGCTGCTTTGAGACGAGCATCATTGTCATGATACTCGCTCTAGGCAGTAGCGCTTGGCCTAGGTTCGATATCATCGGCATAAAACTTCCTTGCTGCTTTAAGACCAGCATCATTGTCATGATACTCGCTGTAGGCACTAATACTTGGGCCAGGTTCGATATCATCAGCATAAAACTTCTTTTCTGCTTTGAGACCAGCATCATTGTCATAAACTGAGAGATTAGGCCTTGGCTCAAAATCACTGGACAACGATTTCTTTTCTTTCAGACCAGCACCATTGTCATAAGATGAGAGGTTTGGCCTTGGCTCAAAGTCCTTCACAAAGGGTTTCGCTACTTTATCATAAACTGAAACAGTAGGCTTCGGCTTTAAATCTTTGAGGACTGAGGTTCCTTTAGTTGGCTTGGTGACGAGGTTATTGACACGAACACTTGGCCTTGGCTGAGAAGTTTCAGTTGTGTCAGTAGTGTGACATTTGGTTCTGCCATGAGAGTTGGATAGTGTAGGCTGGTCACGAACAAGGCCTCGGATTGTTTCTGGCATGGGTTGATCTTTCATGACACCTCTCCAGTATTCTCCTACATCTTTTCTTGCATTGATACTGTTACTAAACTGTTCAAGAAAAGAAGAAGAGAGAATCGTCAGGAGATCAATGACAAAAACCATACTATTTCATTCCATAGTTAGCATCCCCATTCATTAATCCTAAGCTCTTTCATTGTTTATTAACAGACCAAGTATTTATAATTAACATGAAAACAGATTTCGCCAAGAAAGAGACAAAGCAATGGAGTACTTGGCATCATTACAACTTCTTACCAGTAATAGAAAGAATGAAAAGTACAAAGCACTATAAGACTCCATTGTTCTCTGTTACAAGAAAAGGAAATACAGACAATGACTTGTTTGGAGATTATGCAAATTGAGCCATCAACTATTTATAGGCAACAACTATAATTGGTTTTAAAAATATCTGTCCTCTTAAGCAATAAGAACCATATTTGATGTGAAGGTTGTATCAGCTTCCCCGGCCGCTAATCCTGTTCAGGATCTTCAGAAAGATTTTTGTGTTGGTGGGTTGATTGATCGTAAAACAGTATATGTGTATGATTGTCTTGTTTTGTAGTGCATAATTGCACTAAATTATCATTCTCTTGACCGTCATGTAACCCCAGGACAACATTATTGCCAAATATAGATAAAGAGTTGGGACCCAAGAAGCTCATAATTGAAGCATTGAAGTATCGCACCTTACCCAACAGTAGCTGTTCCATATGTGTAAGGACTCTTGTTTTGTAGAAATGATTGCACAGAGTTATTAATGAATTACTGCATATTTTGTTAGTTTGTAGGTAAAAAAAGTACATTTTCAATTCAAATGTTTTACGAAACTTTAACTTTTATTTAATTTGTAACAATATCTAAAAAAATTTGAATATATATTTAATTTTCAATTCAAATGTTTTACGAAAATTTAATTTGTAATATTATCTAAATTTTTTTGAATATATCTTTAAACTCTAAACTAACAAAATTATAAACTTCCATCTAATTTTGTCAAAAAATTACATCATAATATTTATTAAATTTTAGAGGTAAATGAATAATTTTTATTGATCATTATTATTAAATAAAAAATTATTTTATAAAATAATATTTTTATTTATAATATTATTGATTATTAATATTTATCAATAGTTTAATTATTAAAATTTTTAAATAAAAAAATTTCATACTCAATCTATCGATAATTATTAATATTATTAAATAATACAAAATTATTTAATAATAATTACTACTAATAGTCTCCCAATAATCATACAATAATGCTTGAATAATTGGTCTTATCATAATAATATTACAGTTTCATCCTTGGAAGTGATATGTCGGGGCAGTCAGTTCACACTGTTTTGCTGTGTGGTTAAGGAAAATATCCGAACTCTTAACGATTCTCGACCTCTTTCTGTGTTGTAGGCAGTGGGAGAGACATAGGAGCTGAAAGACTAATTTACTTTTCAGTGGCAAAAAGGAAGATACAAAGATGGGCTTCAATTTTGCATCTAAGATCTTTCTCCTTCATCTTCTGCTTGTTATGGTAACATCTCCTATACATACTTGGTTTATTTTGCTAGATGCATGTGATTCACTGCTAGTGTTGTGAACTTATGATGATAACTTATGTTTAAGATTCAGTAGTTCTGTTCTTTCAATACTTCTGATTCGTAATCTTATACAGAAAGAACATAAACGTGAATATCTCTTTATGAACTTTCAGAAATTTTCTGACACACATTCTGTTGGAAGTATATAGATCAGGATTATACCCACCGAGTTTTCATAGTACAGGTTAATGATTACTTCAGTATACTAGATTTCCAATGACGTCATGTAAAAAAGTTGGGAAGTTGATGCTGTAACAATGGCAGTGTGCTCATGGAAGTGGAACCACCGGAGAGTTTGTGCTATATGCATGTGATTCACTGCTAGTGTTGTGAAATTATGATCATAACTTCTGTTTTAAGATTCAGTAGTCCTGTTCTTTCAATAGTTCTGATTTGTAATCTTATACAGAAAGAACATAAACGTGAATGCCTCTATATGAACTTTCAGAAATTTTCTGATACACATTCTGTTGGAAGTATAGAGATCAGATTTGAGTTAGATCCACCAAGTTTTCATAGTACAGGTTAATGATTACTTCAGTATACTAAATTTCCAATGACGTCATGTAAAAATGTGGGAAAGTTGATGCTGTAACAATGGCAGTGTGCTCATGGAAGTCGAACCACCAGAGAGATGATGACAACTAAGGTACATAGGGAAGAGATGATGAATCTTAATCCAAGCCACGATGCTCGGCCTGAGGAAGACAATTTTCTGAGACTCCCTAGCATGAATGGTGGCATTAGAGAAGATAATGAAGTTGAAGCCCAAGATGAACAGTTGCATGTGGAACATGTTCATTCTAATCCTTTGGCTCATTTGGATCACATAGACAAGTCATTACTGGTTTTTTTCACCCTGAACGATTTGCAAGTTGGGAACAGAATGCAAATCTACTTTCCCAAGAGGGACCCTTTAAGCTCTCCTAGGTTCCTGTCAAGAGAAGAAGCTAATGCAATTCCATTTTCGTATCGGCAACTGCCTTATCTTCTTGAATTCTTCTCCTTCACTCCAGGATCTCCTCAAGCCATAGCAATGGAGAACACAATAAGAGAATGTGAGACGAAAGCCATCAAGGGAGAGACCAAAACTTGTGCCACTTCCCTGGAATCCATGTTGGACTTTGTTCAAAAAAAATTGGGACTTGAAACTGAAGTCAAGGTTTTGAGCACAACTCACGTGACAAAGTCAAGTACACTTCTGCAGAACTACACCATCGATGGTGTACCTAAGGAGATTTCAGCTCCTAAAATGGTGGCATGTCATACAATGCCATACCCTTATGCAGTTTTCTATTGTCACAACCAAAAAAGCCAGAACAAAGTGTTCCTTGTTTCACTAACAGGTGACAATGGAGATAGGGTGGAAGCTCTTGCTGTTTGTCACATGGACACATCTCAGTGGAGCCACAATCACGTGTCCTTTAAGGTTCTTGGGTTTGAGCCAGGGTCCTCCAATGTGTGTCATTTCTTCCCGGATGATAATCTAGTTTATGTTCCTATGCCTTCCATGGCTAGTGCAGCTTATGTAATGTGAGCTCTTGAGAACTCGAATACTGCGTACATGGTGTACCTGCTTATTGAAAATAAATGACAAAATTGAGACTTTTAATTCTTATTTTTTTACCAATCAATTAAAATTTACCTCCACCTAACGAAAAATTTAAACAAGCGTAGACTTAATATTTGAAAAATAATTTTTTATTAAATTAAGTGAGCCCTGTCCTACATCAATACTAACGTAGCAAAGTAAGACCCAAATTTTGACTAAATAAAAGAAAATTTTATTTTATTATTAAATATGGGAGCCACCATTTTTTTTCATTACAGAAGGAAAATAAAACTACGTCCCAGTTACAAGCTTCTACGAAACAAAGCGCCTTTTAGATCCTGAGTGATGAACTGGAAACATTCCTCAGGTATTGCGTGGAGCAACTGAATACCTGGAGCTAAATGCGCCATCTTATCAGCACATCGATTGCCTTTTCTATAGACATGTTGCAGCTGGATGTCCCATATGCAATCCTGCATTTCCTGAAAGTCCTTGATCACCTGTGAATCGTCAAAATACGTTATGTTAGAAGAGGATAGGATATTAATAACCTCCAGCGAATCTACCTCTAACATGACTCGACGATACCCAAATTCTCATGCCTGCTGTAATCCAGTTAAAGCCCCACAAAGTTCAGCAGTAATTGGAGAAACGACCCAAGACGCTGAAAAAAACCTCCACACCAATGCCCCGCACTGTTTTGAATAAAACAAACTTATAGCAGAGGGCGGTTGACTTCTTGGCTGGAAGAATGAAGTTCAATCCTGAAGTGGGTCATTTAGAGTTTGACTGTAACAGGAATGGAGCTGGCTTTGTGTCAGCATCTAGTGAATGTAGTCTGGACAAAATTGGTGACCTTGTGTACCCTAATCCAGCATTTAAGGACCTACTTACCTCCATAATGGATCAGTTGGCAGGACATGATCAACCATTGTGCGTTCTCCAGGTAATGATTTGAATAAGTTTGAAATATTAATCAGAAGGTCCATTTTTAATAAAAGAATTATGTGCGTGTAGGTGACACCATTCAATTGCGGTGGTTTTGCAATTGGAACATCAACCAATCACGCAACCTTCGATGGCATAAGAGTTTCTTAGAAAACTTGGCAGCCATGGCCGCCGATAAACCACTGACTATCATCCCATGCAATGACCGCCAACTCCTAGCAGCTCGAAACCCCCCGGGTGTCACTTTCCGGCACCCTGAGCTACTTAAACTCGATAGCAGTATCCCCTGCAATGCTCAGGTTTCACTCCACAGAAGAACCTCTCGACTTCAAGATCTTCAGGCTCAGTTCTCGCCATGTCTCTGACCTCAAAGACAAGGCCAAGAAACGTCCGGACTCCCCCGTCTCTGGTTTCAACGCCGTAACTGCCCACATTTGTAGGTGCAAGGCCTTATCATCGTCACTGTTAGATTATTATGAAACAAAGAAAAAAATCACATAGATTATTAAAACAGTATCTTTACATATGCATAAATAACAAATAATCACATAGAACTATTGTTTATTTCCACCACTTTTCTGTTGATCTTTGTTTTTTCTGTTCTTGTTCTTTGTATGAACAACCACACGGAAGGAAACAACACGCACAGAGACTATTCATTTTCGTTTTTTAGTTTTTACATACAAAAAAAAAAACTTAACTACCTTCGGTAGTTATTGAAAAAACAATGACCATTAGACCCCTCATGGGTTTATATGATCTATTATCTCCCACTTACATGCGATGGGTTTTAATCTAATTAAAACACACTCTGCATTGCTCATACTTGTTCAATAACAAGTGTGATCAGCATACGACGAGAGCATATTGCCACATATTTGTTAGGAGTATATGACATCTCGATTAACAAATTGATCCTAGAACTTATGTGTCTTTAAGTAGACATTGTATGCTATATCCTTATTCATATCTCGCATTTACACTTTCCTTTGATCTCATTTAGTTTCTTGTGTCGTGACTATATTCAAATTCTCTACTAAAGAGACAATGACCATTTATGAATACTTTTAATGCGAGTCAATGATCTAAATAATGACCTTCCTCTGTTCTGAATTCTCTTTTGAATTAAATTTAATTTGCTTTCCTAGAATTATTCCATAGGATCGCATCGTGCATGATCTTTTGACAATAACCTAAAGTAACAAACCTTAAATTCAATTCTCAAGAATGAGACAAGAGTCATAAGGATATATGACGATGTTCTTCTTAACCTCAAGGGTCTCACACAATGTAAGACAAGATTTGGAGACTTACATTAATCCCTTTTGTGGTCAGTTTTGTACACATGGTACAAGTCATGTGCTACAGTATTTACCCACGTTGTTTAACTTGAACATCTTACATTCAAGAAATACCGTTCAGATGATAGTTCAAACATACTTAATGTTTAACTTGAGTTCACTTATCTACTCAAAACCTGTTTAGAATTCACATTTGGCAACGTAAGACAGAGATAGTGATCATTAAATCACTTTGAACCAATTTTCTTGTGACATTTATGGTTTAATTTTCTCGCTCTCAATTATCACCTAGATAATAAACTTCAAACATGTCTCATCTCTAGTGAGCATAAACACCAGAGGTGATTTCTCGTGTGAGAGGGCCAATCTCTAATCTGTCTTATATATTTGTGATTCATCCCAAAAATATATTTGTGCAAAACATATATATTCATGAATCAAATAATACATAATGTATAATTTTCAGCATACATTATATAAAAAAATATGACATTATAATGAGTGAACATACACAAAGAAATGTTTATCAGTACATGTCAACATCTACGTAATCCTAGTGACTTTACATGCCTAATGAATACATCTCTAGAAATTGGCTTTGTCATTGGGTTTGCGATCATATCTCGTGTAGATATATATTTCATGTTCACTTCTCTTCGTGCAACTATATCTTTCATGTAATTATACTTGGTATCTATGTGCTTTATCTTATAATGAAATTTGGGGTCTTTAGTATAAGCGATTGCAGCTTAACTATCACAGTTAATAGTCATTGGATCAGTTTCGCTTTTAGTGACTCCCAAATGCACTAAGAATCGATGAAGCCACACAGCCTCTTATACGGTAGTTGAGAATGCTATAAATTCAGCTTCCATTGTGGATAATGCTACGCATTATTGTTTCTTACTTTTCCATAATATTTCTCCATGGTTTAGTAAAAATACATATCTTGAGTTAGATTTTCTTTCATCTAAATCTCCTCTCTTGTCTGCATTGGTATACCCTTATATACGTAGATCATTGCCTTGATAACATAATGCATAGTCCACAGCTTCCTTTAGATACTTCAATATTCTCTTTACTGCTTTCCAATGTGCTTGGCTTGGATTTGATTGATATCTGCTCACCATTCCAACAACGTAACAAATATTTAGTCTTGTACACATCATTGCATGCATTAGACTTCCAATTGCACTGGTACAGGGAACATTGTTCATTTGTTCCCATTCTTGTAGCATTGATGGGCAATTTCTCTTACTAAGGCCTTCACTTTTAGCAATGGCATTATCAATTGGTTTGGAATCTTGCATACGGAATCGTTCAAGAATTCTTTGAATGTACATCATTTGTGAAAGCGATAACAATCTCTTCCAACGATCTTTTGAAATCTTGACTCCAAGAATGTATGTCACTTCACCCATGTCTTTCATTTCAAATTTAGATGATAACCAATCTTTGATTTGCATAAGGAACACACAGTCATTACAAGCAATCAATATCATCCACGTATAAAGATAAAATCGTGAATTTATCTTTGGATCTCTTAACATACACACAATGGTCTTCATCGATCATTTGAAAATCATACGAAATGATTACGTTATGAAAATGAATGTATCATTGTTTGGAAGATTGCTTTAGGCTACAAATCGATTTTAATAATCGATATACCTTATTTTCTTGACCTACCTTGATGAAACCTTCAGGTTGTTCCATATAGATTTTTCTTCTAATTCTCCATTGAGAAAAGCAGTTTTTTCATCCGTTTGATGTAATTCAAGATCCATACTGGCTACTATAGCTAGAATAAGACGAATTGAAGAAAACTTCACAACAAGTGAAAAAATGTCCTCATAATCAATTCCCTCCTATTGTGTATATCCTTTGCTACAAGGCATGGCTTGTATCTTTCGATACTGCCATCAGCTTTTCACTTTATTTTGAGAACCCACTTATTCCCAATTGCTGTGCGCCCTTCAGGGAGGCCAACCAAGTCTCATACTTGATTGAAGCTTAAAGAAGTCATTTCCTCTGTCATTGCTTGCATCCATTCTTCTTTAGCAGGGCCAGTAAGAGCCTCATTTATATTCCTTGGCTCTTCTTCCTCTTGCGGAACAATCATATTAATTTCTCCTTCAATCTCAAAATGACGTCGGGGAATTATTCCTCGATTACTTCGTCTTAAACGAGGTTCATCATAAACTAATTCATGATGGATCTGATTGCTCCCACTCGGATCAGTCATGATAGAGAACCTTTTTATGGAATTGCTCCCACTTAGTTGAAGTTTCTCATCTTGATTCTTCATAACAGAATCATTCTGATCAAGCGTCTCATATAACAATAGGTCTTTACCTATTTCGCCTTGCTTGGAAAAATCATTCTGTAAGAATGTTACATCTTGTGATTCAAATTTAGTACACCTTCATTATCTTGTTCACCAATGAACACATATCCTTTTGAGTGTTCAGAGTATCTAATAAAAATACTTTTTCTCCCTCTTAGGCCTAATTTCTCATATTTGTGAGAGAGATCATGAACATAGGTTGCACACCCCCAAGGTATGAGACTTGACATGTCAGGTCTCCTACCAATTCACAATTCATATGGTGTGCTAATAACTGATTTCGTGGGCACAAGATTAAGTACATAGGTAGCTGTTAACAACGCATCACCCCAAAAAGTGATTGGTAAATTTGCTTGGGCCATCATGGACCTAATCATTTCTAATAGCGTCCTATTTCGTCTTTCAGCGATGCCATTTTGTTGTGGGCTTTTAGGAATTGTTAGTTGCCTATCTATTCCTTTCTCATCACATAAAGCCTTGAACTTGTCAGGCAAGTATTCTTGTCTACGATCAGTTCGTAATGCTTTTATTTTCTTATCTAATTGATTCTCAACCAAGTTCATATATTTTATGAAACAATCGAATGCTTCCAATTTATGAGAAATCAAATAGATATGACCATATCGAGTATAGTCATCTATGAAGGTGATAAAATAAACGGCCTCACGTCTAGCCGTTACGTTCGTTGGACCACAGATGTCAGAATGAATTAATTGCAATGGATATAAAGCTCGAGTTTCCTTTCCAAATGGCTTTCTCGTCATTTTACCAGCTAAACAATGTTCACATGTAGGTAGATCTACTTGGTTTAGATTTCCTAAAAGTCCTTCTTTAGCTAATCGACTGATTCAATTTTGACCAATATGACATAGTCTAGCATGCCACAAATTTGCATCATTGTTGGAATTACTATATGTAAATAATGAATAACTAATATTATTATTTTCCTTAAACACATCCAGTACTATAAAACCATCACATAAAAAACCATGACCATAATAAATAGATCCAAGATACAAATCCATTCCACCACCGTGGAAATTTATATTGAAACCAAGTCTAACTAATATCAACACAAATAAAAGATTTCTACGAATCTGTGGAGCATATAATACTTCATGTAGGATAAGGGGTCACCCTCCACGCATATCCAATTTACACGTACCAATTCCTTGTATAGCAACTCTGGAATTGTCACCTACATAAAGCCATTGACTACCATGTGGGAGTTTACGAAACTCAACGAAGGCATCACGATCCTTTGCTACATGGTTGGTTGCTTATGAGTCTGCAATCCATAAAGGATGTGATTCAGTTAGAAAAACAGAACAAGAAACATTCACAGAACAAATGCTTGTACTATAAAGTTGTACCTTCTTGGGCTCGGTATAATCTCAAGCAAAGTGGCCCTTATTATCACAATTATAGCACTTCACATGTTTCATGTTCTTTTTCTTGAAGGGACACTTTCCCTTTCCACATTGGTTCCATTTTTTCTTCTTGGATTCCTGAGGAGAGTGGTTGAATTTCTTATTCTTCTTCCACTTGTGTCCACCATAATGCTTGCATTTCTTGTTCATAGCTCCATGTGAGCTAGAACTAACTGCATATGCCTTAGAATACATTTTTGAGGCTTCAAGATGCTCTTCCTCCAAGATGAGATGCCTCGTAGCATCTTCCATTGTCTTGATGTTCTCATTATGAGTTAGGTGCATCTTCATATGCTCTCAACTCTGAGGTAGTGAACGAATCACAACTTGTACTTGTTGCTCGTTAGAAAGCTCATGGCTAACATCACGTAACTCACTTACCATGTTGGACATTTGCCTCAGATGCTTTTGCATTGAATCATCTGGGCGCTTCTTAAGTATCAAACTTAATAGTAAGTAACCTCACTTTTGTCACTGAAGCACCTCCAAAACGAGTAGCCAATGCGGACCACATGTCCTTTGCAGTTTCGAATTTACTGAACTCTCGCATGATATCATTATCCATGCTACTCAGCAACGTGATGAGAGCTAAAGAGTTCTTCTTTTTCCAGAATTCATATACATCATAGTCCCTTCTATGCTGGGTCGTAGTGCCCTCCTTAGGAACTTCCATGGTTAGATTTAATGGTTCAAGAGCCTCTTGCTCCTCTAGCACATATTAGATTTTCATACTCCAGATTTCATAATTGTCACCATTGAGTTTCTCACCCCTGTTGAGTTCAGCAACAATATTCCTTGATGCAGTAGTCAGTTTGAAGCACTAAGTTTCTATAATAAGAAAGAAATATATAGACACGTGAATGTTGTATTAAACGTTCATAGAGTAAATAATTCGATCACAATTGCTTATGAAATCAAAAGTTCACTTATATCTTCAATCATCATTCATATAACAATCGAATCCTAATTACCTTACTCTAGACGAATTCCTATATGATTATACATGTAAACATATTACATACATATCAAGACTTTGTTCTTATAAAACTATATATTGAATGTAAATGTACTACAACCTATGAACAGTCTATAGGTAGGGAACTTTACGCGGAAATGAGTTCACGAGTTCGCGTGACACAGTTCGCGAAGCTTGATATACAATAGCTCTTACTATTTTCATTGGAAGATCTATAGGATACAAAGTCCTAATTAACGTCCTTCTACTCATCGCTTTAATAAATGCCATCACTAACAATTTATAAGTCTTCTTGGTAGGCATATTATTCTAGAGCATTCATAACAGTTTGCCTTGAGGTTGAGATAATGTCACAAGCAAAGTCATATACTAAATCTTCAACATCTGCATAAGCTAGATAACCTCCAAAGTACTCTTACATTATGTTATTAACTGAAACAACATATTGTGTTAGATCATCTCCAGGCATTAAACGTATGTTAACTAACTATACATACATGTTGCTAATACGTCTCTTCTGTGCCTCACATCGAATAAGCTTAGGTATTTGCTTAATAATAGGCATTTTCCTGAAAAACAAATTTTCAAAAATCAGAAGAGTGCACAAAATAAACAATTTATTTTGTCTAACACATAGCGAACTCATGCTCATATAATGGAAATAAT
>JAOQMS010000179.1:41187991-41202169 GCA_027563885.1 Erythroxylum longipes | reverse complement strand
ATTTTAATTAGAAACTAATTTAACTAAATTAATTAGTTTGTGTAAATTAGAAAACTTATTTCTAATTCTTTATGTTACAATTAATTCAAGATATCAATATAGATATTAAGATATGGCCCAACCTTAATGTGGTTATCAAGGCTTAAGCCTTCAACCCCAATAAAAGAAAGTCATACATTATGGGTCTAAGTCATAGCCCATTAGGCAATACCTAGACATGACCATTTATTATTTGCTGGCCCAAAAAAGGTTAACCCTTTTCTACGTATCATGACAGGCCATTTCACAAGCCACTTCTTAACATAATATGTAACATGTTTTGAGTGAGATGCCACGTGCTTCATCTATGGAAAAAAAAACAAAGTGTTGTTAAACTTTGTCTTCTTCCTACTCTTCTCTCTGCGTTTCGTTCTGTTTTTTTTTTTTCATCTTTTCTTAAACAAACAAAAAAAAAACAAAACTTTGCTTCTAATAGTAGATACAAGACGATGAAAATTAGCCCCGTTGTCTGGTGGTAGTTTCACTTCTCAAGCAGATGAGAAAAAAAATTTACGCACATGGCCTTGGTTAAACCAACCAAAAAAACTTGGAACTACACCAAGCACATATATATTCATGATAGTCGTAGATATGCAGTGTATCATATTCTGTGTCTTTCAACTGTATCTCACTTCTTGGTGTTACAGAAAACAAAACCAAACTTCTAGAGAGAAGTATTAGAGAATATATAAATCCAATTAAGTTGACCTCACACAACAGCTTAAGCTATTGTGATGAAATGGTCGCTTAACATGGTATCAGAGCCTTTATGACCAAGTGGTCATGAGTTCGAATCCTACTACCCACCTATAAAATTAAGCACAAGGTAAAAGTAGGACTGTGCAAGTTTCAAGCTCAAAGGGCTTTCACTTGAGGGGGTGTGTTAGAGAATATATAAAACCAATTAAGTTGACCTCACATAACAGCTTAAGCTATTGTAGTGAAATGATCGCTTAACAAGAAGTAATATATTTTGATACCGAGTATGAATTTTGACATACCAGAAACCACAAAACAATCAGAAGTCCAAAAAACAAAAGATCTAAAACCAACGTGAAACATGCAATGGGTTTATTTCAAATCGTACGCATGCATTTATTAAAAAAAAACAAACCTATGCTCTAATACTAATGTTATATTATTATGAAACAAAGAAAAAAATCACATAGATTATTAAAACATGATCTTTACATATGCATAAATAACAAATAATCTTATACTTGGACTATTGTTTATTTCCACCGATTAAAGAACCACTTTTCTGTAGATATTTGTTTTTTCTGTTCTTGTTTTTCGTATGAACAACCACACGGAAGGAAACAATGCATGCAGAGACTATTCATTTTCGTTCTTTAGTTTTTACATTAAAAAAAAACTTAACTACCTTTGGTAGTTATTGAAAGAACAATGACCATTAGACCCCTTATAGGTGTATATGATCTATTAGTCACATCATCATGACACCACCAATCATATTAACGATTTGACTATAACTGTATAATATTTCAAATTTTAAAGTAGATTTATTTCCTTGTATAATTAACAATCTAATTATTAAAAAGAAATAAAATCATAAGAAATACGCTTTATTTCTTGTAGGAACCTTCTTTATAAACTTACCTTATTAGAAATGGTTTATCCAAATGGATCTTACTAATTATGAAGGTCGTATATTAACCCCGTGATTACTTGAAGATTTTTGGCAAAAATGACATTGACGTATTCATATTTGAATCTATCCAGTTGACTAAGGATGCAAGTGAAGCAATAGCTAGTTGAAAGAAATGTCTACTTAAGGAAGAGTCATTGCTTTGTAAAAGTAAATCAGACTCTTGAAATACACATATAACATCAATTCTCTTGAAAGTGATATCATTGTCAAATCTCTTGTACTTTAAAAAGTGAAAATACTTTTTGAGAGATATCATCTATTGAGAGCTTGTAGAGGCTAGCTAGATACTACTAGTTTGGAAGGTTGGAGAACTTTGAAAAATATGTACTCGTGAGTTTAAAGAGGCTCATCAAATTACTAATTGGAATTTTAGTGAAACACTCAAGTTGGATACTTGGGACTGGACGTAGGCTTAGGTTCTAAGCCGATCCAGTATAAATCGACTACATCATTCTTTATCTCTTCTTAACTTTTAAATTTCTGCATTATATTGTTTGCATTTCCATTTTACAAGAGGCTCCTTCACTTTTGAAATAGGTCGCTTCTATTTTCATATCGCAAGAGGTTTCTTTCAAAAGTTAGTAGGCTCCTATCGATTAAAAGGGCCCCTTTCTTTTTGAGCATTAACAATCTCCTTTCAAATAACAGGATCCTCTCGGTTTCAATGTTAACAGGATCTTTTCGAAAGTTTATAGGACCCTTTTATTTATAAATCTATTTTGTTAGGAGGATTTTATCATTTTGAAAGTTTCTTAATTTTTTATACGCACAATTTACCCCCTCTTGCGTGTATTTGCTTTATCATTTGGTATCAGAGTGAGGTTTCACATTTATTTTGTTTTACAGCACATGATAGATCATGGAAAACAACTTAAGAAGCCTTGAAGGATAGTTTGTTTCAAAGCCTCCTTACTTCAACGGAAACAACTACTTATACTAAAAAGAGAGAATGACAATCTATCTTCAATATGTAGATATTGAAGTCTGGCAAGCCATCAGAGTTGGAACTACAATTCTTGCTACCGAAAAATAAAAGTATGGTCTGATGCTGAGGGAAGAAATACACAGTTAAACGTTAAAGTAAAACATCATTTGATATGTGCACTATCCCCAAAAGAATATGAGAAGATATCCTAATGCTCTACAACAAAGGAAATGTGGGATAAACTACAAGTCACTTTGAAGGAACGAACGAGGTAAAAGAACATGGAATAAGCCTTTTAGTGCATTAATACAAAACTATTGGTATGAAACAAGGAGAAACTATAGATGAATTCTTCGGACGATTCAACAACATCATCACGATTTTAATGAACTTGGGAAAGATATATCCCAATGATGAGCTCATAACAAAGATTCTAAGATCACTACCAAAAGAATGGAGACTTAAGATGACAGCTCTAGAAACTGCAAAGGATCTAGATACTATTTTACTCAACTGGCTACGAGAAAATCTGATGATCCATAAAATTGAGCTTAGGTGAGATGAAGGATCCCTTTAGAGAAAAGAAATGACACTAAAAGCAACTGATGAATCAAATGGTGATAAAAGTGACACTGAGTTACAAATAGATGGAGATAACGAGTTCAACTTTATGGTGAGAAAACATGCCCACTTCTATAAAAAGAAGCTGATGAAGAAAAGAGAAGGAAACAAGAAAGTTAGGAATAACAAGTTCCTATCAAAAGGCAGCAGCAACAGTAGTAATAAACAAAACAATCAAATCATATGCTATCACTACAAGAAGCCTGGACACAAAAGACCTGAATGTCCTCTTCTTCAAAAAGATAACTCAGAGAATAGAAAACCTAGAAAGCAAGTGATGACTGCAGCCTGGTCAGACGAGGACTTTGAAAACTTTGAAGAAGAAGAAGATCCAAAAGAAGTCAACAACTTTTGCTTAATGGCTAAATCAAGAAATGATGAGGTATATTATTCTAACTCTGATATTGAATTTGATGAATTGAAAAGTGCATATTATGAATTATATGATCAGTATAAAAAGGTTGATAGTGAAGTATTTCAAAGAAGTTGAGAAGTCCAAGAACAATGATGCATCTCTGAAGAGTATGAGTAAATCATTAGAATCTGTGAATGAGAGTTTGGCGATCAAAAATATGTCTCTTGAAGTTGATTATAAGCAAAAGGTTTTTGAAAAAGAAGTCATGGAAGAAAGATTAGCAAAGTTGAAAAATGTTTTACTTGAGAATGATGTTGATAAAGTGAGATAGTTAGAAGAAAAGGTCATCGCCCTAGAACTTGAGAAAGAGAAATGTGCAAGAAAGATCTTATCTCTAGAGAAAGATCTTGCGAAGTTCATTAATGGAAGGAACAATCTTGATGCACTACTTGGTAGTGGTAAATGCATATTGATAAAGCTGAAATAGGCTTAAATGAAAATAATAATGTTAGGTTATACAAGAACTTCTTTGTTAAATTTAGCAGTAGCTATAGTCAAAATAGAAAGAACCTAATACATGGTAGAAATTATAGCAATTCTCATTTATCTGTTTAATGTTTCTACTATGGTAGACATGGTCACATTAGTCATTCTTATAAACTTCGTAAAATGGAGAAATTATCTCAAATGTATGTTTGGAGATCGAAAGGTCAAGCTACTAACCTAAAAAGACCAAGAAAAATTTGAGTGCCTAAAATGAGATAATATTTTTCTGCAGATATGCTTTAAAACAGAGACAAGAGAAAGTCAATGGATAGT
Source organism: Erythroxylum longipes (assembly GCA_027563885.1). Classification (NCBI taxonomy): domain Eukaryota; kingdom Viridiplantae; phylum Streptophyta; class Magnoliopsida; order Malpighiales; family Erythroxylaceae; genus Erythroxylum; species Erythroxylum longipes. Next base: position 41,197,738 of record JAOQMS010000179.1, on the reverse strand, counting down.
TGATAGTGGCTGTTCGAGACATATGACAGTGAAATATCACATTTCAATTATATTGAAAGGAAAGACGAAGGTAATTTCGTCTTTTCTGTAAAAATAAAGCAAAGGTCATCGGAATTGGTAAAATTGGTTATTATGACTCCACCTCTATTGATAATATCCTTTATGTTGATGGTTTGGAACGTAACTTGTTAAGTCTAAGTCGGTTATGTGATAAAGGTTATAAAGTAATTTTCTATGCATCTCATTATGAAAGAGTCGATAATCATAATGGTAATATCTTATTCGTTGGTCATAGAAATCAGAACATATACTGTGCTCAACTGGAAAACATATCTTCACAAAGTATTAAGTGTTTTGTTTCTCTAGAAAAGGATTTGCTTATCTGGTACGGAAGATTTGGACATGCTAGCATGAGCATCTTATTAAAATTGTCCAAAAATGAGCTAGTGAGAGGACGACTTGATCTGAAGTTCAAGAATACTTAGGTTTGCGAAGCTTGTTTAAAAGGAAAACAAAACAGAAGTAACTTCCCTCCTAAAATATTGTGTCTACTAAACAACCGCTTGAACTTGTGTATATGTAGATTTATTTTCTCCCATTAGGACTCAAAGTTTTGGTGGTAAACATTACGGTTTTGTTTTAGTAGATGATTATTCAAGATTTACATAGGTTTACTTCCTATCAAATAAAGATGATGCGTTTGAAGTTTTTGAGAAGTTTTGCAAAAAAAATTCCAATCGAAAAAGGATAATGCATTACTTCAATTCGAAGCAATCATGGAGAAAAATCTGATAACATAAAGTTTGAAAATTTTTGTGATAGTAATAGTATGACTCACAAACTTTTCTTTTCCAAGGACTCCTCAGTTGAGAGAAAGAATAGGACCCTAGTTAATATGGTCAAGGCAATGCTGTGTGAAATTGGCCTATCCCATAGTTATTGGGTAGAAGTGGTATCCACTGCTTGTTACGTACTCAATAGGTGTCTTATAAGACCTATTCTGAAAAAGACCCCCTATAAGCTATGGAAAGGAAGAAAATTAAATGTCACTTACTTTCAAGCATTTTGTTGCAAGTGCTTCGTTCTGAATAATGGGAAAGATAACCTTGGAAAGTTTTATGCGAGATCAAATGAAGCCATCTTTCTGGGCTACAGTAATGTTAATAAAGGATTCAGTGTTTACAACAAAAGAACAAAGAAGATAAGAGAATCAATACATGTAGTATTTGATGAAGCTCTACCTTTAACAACAATAGTTGATTCAGATGATGAAGAAAATCCCCTAATTCCTAAAAATACATCAGCTTCACCTATAGTACCTTCAGAATCAGAAGATAAAGAAGGTCTTTCTAAAGCTAGGATAGAGCAGACTCAGTAAGAGCCTATGAAAAGAAGAGTACCAAAAGAATGGAGAGGTCAAGATACATATTAATACATTCTGGAAGATCCTTCTGAAAGTCTAAGTACTAGATCTTCCTTCAAGAACAACTTTGTTGTCCTCATCTCATAATTAAAACCAAAGACGTTGAAGAGGCTCTTATTGATGAAAATTAGGTTTCAACAATGAAAGACGAACTAAATTAGTTTGACAAAAACAAAGTTTAGAATCTAGCTCCTCCTCCTTAAAACAAGTCAGTCATTGGAACTTGTTGGGTATTTCAAAACAAACTCGACGAAAATGGTAAGGTGGTAAGAAACAAAGCTAGACTTATAGCTCAAGGTTATAATCAACAGGAAAGTATTGATTTTGATGAATCTTATGCACCTATTGCTAGATTGGAATGAATTAGAATTTTGTTTGCCTTCGCATGTTATAGAAATTTCAAATTGTTCCAAATGGACGTCAAAAGTGTTTTCTTAAATGGATATATTAACGAAGAAGTGTTTGTTAAGCAACCTCCAGGCTTTGAAGAGAAAAATCATCCTGATCAAGTGATGAAGTTAACTAAAGACCTTTATGGTCTAAAACAACCTCCTCGAGTATGGTATGAGAGGTTAAGTAATTTTCTGCTTGAGAATAACTTTGAAAGAGGAAAGGTAGATAAAACTTTATTCATTAAGAAAAAGGAGAATGATTTACTTATAGTGCAAATATATATTGATGACATAATATTTGGTGCTACTAATCAGTCTTTCTGTGAAGAATTCTCAACATTAGTGCAGGGAGAGTCTGGAATGAGTATAATAGGAGAACTATCCTTCTTTCTCGGATTACAAATCAGGTTAAACAGAAAAAGGGATCTTCATTAGCTAAGACAAATACACAAATGAACTTATCAAGAAGCATCATTTTAATAATGTCAAACTGATAGGTACTCCTATGTATACTGGAACCAAACTTGATAAGGATGAAGAAGCCAAGGCTACAGATGAAACAAAGTATAGAGAAATGATTAGGTCACTACTATATCTTACAAGCTCAAAACTAGACATTATGCTTAGTGCGTGTCTTTGCATATGCTTTCAATCAAATCCCAAAGAAAGCCACCTTCAAACAGTCAAGAGGATTGTTTAATATCTTCTCAGAACTACGGATTTCGGTTTATGGTATCCAAAAACTGATTCTTTTAACATAGTTGACTATGGTGATGCAGATTATGCAGGTGATAAAGTTGATCGAAAAAGCACAAGTGGTCACCGTCAATTTCTTGGAGGATGTCTAGTTTCTTGATCTTGCAAGAAACAAAATTACACGGTGCTTTCAACAACCGAAGCGGAATCTATAGTAGCCACCAGTTGTTGTGCTCAAATCTTATAGATGAAACATCAACTCCTGGATTTTTCTCTAAATTTTTCTGATATTCCTATATTATGTGATAATACTAATGCAATAAATCTTTCTAAAAATCATGTGCATCATTATAATACTAAGCATATATAAATCAACTATCATTTTCTTAGAGATCATGTTTTAGAAGGTACCATTGATCTTTTGCATGTTAATACTGAAAATCAAGTAGCTGATATCTTCACTAAACCACTCTCTAAAGATAAATTTTGCGTGTTGAGAAATGAGCTTGGTATGTACAAACTATTGATATTATATCTGTTTGAATTTTCTATGCTACTAACATTAGCAAGATCCTTCTTCTTTAAAAGGCTCCCCTCAGGTTCGAGGCTTCTTCTTAGTATAGTAGGCTCCATCTAGTTTAGAAGGCCCCTTCGTTTTAAAATACTCCTCTCGGTTTAAATAAAGCAGATTACACGTGTCCCAAAAAGGAAATCATTCAAAGGATTGTTTTAGCTTTTGAAAACAAGCGGGCAATTTTGACAAGCAGCTGTACGAAACTGACAGAAGAGACACAGACGATCACATTCTCAGAAGTGTCGTTCCTTTTGCACCCAAACTTTCTACCTTCTCTTTATTTTTCCTCTCTACACCCAAACTTTCTGCCTTTTCTCTATTTTTCCTCCAACCTCAATAGCAAGAACAAAATCAAAGGGACAGAAGAAGACCGTAGTTTCAACTTCCAATCAAGAACAAACTCTCGTTTCTAAGTCCTTTTCTCTATCTCCAATAGTAGGCTCTTTGAACACTCCTACTGAGCCTATCTTTGTTTCCTTTAAGCCCCAAACTTTAGAAACACACTTTCAGGAAACTCCAGAGGAAAGAAAAAGGCAAATTTTGGCTATGCTATCCCTAGGATCATACTCAGACACTTCCTCTAAAAGTAATAAACCTTCAGTTGAATAGCAATTTATATATGACTTTAGTGGAGAAGAAGAAGAAGAAAATAAAGAAGAAGAAGGGAACAACGAAGAAGAAAAAGAAAAAGAAGTAGAAGATTCCTCAAATGAGGGGGAGCAAACAAGAAGAGTAAGATTTCATAAACGCTGCCTTACTCTAACCAATCCTACCCCTTTTACTACTTGAACTAGCCATTGCTTATGCTTGGATGCATCTGAAAGACTTTGCTTTTAAATGATACAGAGGAAGACACAAAGGATGGATACAAATCTAGATGACCTATATGATAGTCAAAAGTAATGCATTTGATAATTATATAGCAACTATATAAAAGTAGTTGAAATAATACTTAAGAAAAATATTTCACTATTCTATATTACTATTTAGTTAAGAAAATTTTAATTAAGGTGAAATAATGCTTTGAAAATAACTTTTAGATATTATTCAAACAATCAATTATTAATGTTGAAAAACTGATATCATTTAACTCAAATAAAATATAGATTAATTATATAGCTATGATATATGATGAAAGAATTGATTATATGAAACGGGTATTAAAAACTATTTTTAACATTCTTAATATTTTAGTGGTCATTATGCATTATTAGATGTAAACTTGATTTATGAATGTAAATTATTTAATTAGATATTTAAAGATAAAATTAAAGTAATTTAATAATATAATTTATATTTATTGACAGGATATTTGAGAATCTAATAAGTTACACTCAAAGAATAACTGAAAATGAAAAAAAAGTAATTTAATCAAGTTCAATTTAAAGAAAAAGTTTAAGAAAATTTATGATCAAATATATAATATTTGATAAATAAGTTAGAAATTAAATCTTATTAAGAACTTATTAATATTTAATCAAAATTAGTTATAATTCTAATTAAATTTTAAATGAAGTTAGAGTTATATAGATTAAATTACTAAAAAGTTCAAATTTTATTAGAAATAAACGTAAACTCTACACGAATTAGTACTTGACGTATCACTATTTACATTATTTATAGAATTCTCTCGACTTATTCTTATTAATATCATTAGAAGTTGGAGATTGATACAACTACCGCGATTGTCGTGTTTTGTGAAAAAGTTGTAAGAAAAGAAATTAAGTTTTATAATAAAATAGAAAGTATAATATATATTTTTTAATTATAAATTAGAGTGATATTAATGAGGGTTTAAGTTGTATTTTATTATAAATGTTAAAAATATGACCTATAATCTATTACTTTACGATTTAAGGTTGAAATATGATGTTCACTTGTATGGCTACAATTATTGCGATAAAAATGAACAAGTTACAAAATAAAGTATGATTTAGGTTTATGTTTTGTTGTATTCATTCATAAATCATGTTATAAATTTTAAAGTTAGTTTGATTTTTGATAAATTAAACCAGAAAGTTCGTTTTTATAATTTACCTCCGATTTTTCAACCAAAATGTTGTTCACTACCTGCAATGAGAATCATATTTGGCTTATTCAAGATAAGATTTTGTTTTAGGATTGATTGGCCACAAAGGACTCTGATTTCTTGTATTGTAGTGCATAATTATCACAAGATACCATTCTCTTCAATGTAATGTGACCAGGAATGATATAACTCTACAACAACTTACCGAAGACACCATCCGCAATAAAAACTTTGACACAGTAGAATACAGATTAAAGATTTCTCATAGAGTGGTCATTCTTGTTCTCTTAGGTCTTTTAAATATTTTCCTTCAACTCTTTCGTTTTATATTCAACATTAATATTTTGATTACATAGTACTTTCCTCCTACTTATTAAATTAAGTATTTTTTACTTAGCCTAATTACTTTCTTGTGATAATTGGTTTGATTTATTCTTGTACTTGTTATTTTTTATGTATTTATTTACTTATTATATCTTTTATTAATAATCTTTACCATGTTATATACGTACTGTAATACATATTGTATTACATATTTTTATTTCTGCATAGTATTTATATTTTGCATTATCATTTTTTTGCATTACACGTGAGTCTATCGGAAACAATTTTTTTACCAAATAAGGGTAAGGCTACTATTGAATTTTCTTAAACTCCGCTTTTCAGCAGGACTCTCACTAAGTATTGTTCTTGTTGTAATATAGATATAATATATATCATATCTATATATAAACAAAAGTGATGTAGATTATTCAAGAATCGAAGTCGATTTGCTTTATAAAAAGAAGATATCAACAAACATCTATGAAATAGTTTTACGGGATTCAACCAATTATCTTGATTGTGGGATATCATTGAGAAATAGGAATCCGTATCATCAAAAGATTTCCTGCGATTAAGAAGTTGCAACCTTCCAAATAGGAGCTGGCCAATCCATGGGTATACCATGAAGTTACAAAGGCTGTACCTGTGAACCAATCCCCAAAGGTGAAATAGGCACAAAGAAAGAGTAACAGGCCAGGCCAACCTACGAAGACAAAACGGTCCCTCTGTAACCATTCATTCATAATATCAAATAAATCATTTTCGTCTTTGGTAAATTTACCAAGGGCTATAGTCATAGTGATCCTCCTATTCAACTATTTTAACCATTTTTGAGCACCTCATAGCATTTTCAAAGCCTTTGAAATTCCTATCATTTATGTATGATTTGATTTCTCATACACCGACCCTTATAATTTCTCCTAGATTTCGAAAATAAAATTTTTTTATTGGTCTATAACCGGACTTACTTATATATTTGACTATTGATGTTAACTTCCAAAAATCATAAAATTAACTTTTCTATATTTATTTATTTATTTATATATATATTAGACTACTGATGTTAACTTCCAAAAATCATAAAATTAAATTTTCTATTGTATTCGAGAAAATTAAAATCATGTCTCGATTTCATGAATGGATCTCGTAGCAACGGAGAACACGCTTAGACAATGTGAGATCAAACCCATGAAGAAGCAAGTAACTTTTGCTACTTCCCTGGAGCCCGCTCATGAAAACGTGTGACTTAGAGCCCGAATTCAAGGTTTTGACCACTACTACTCGCCTGACAAAGTCAAGTACGTACACTTCTACAGAACAATACTATCATAGATGTACCTAAGGAGAAACCAGCTCGTAAATGGTTTGAATCAACTTATACATGCATGATAGGAGTACCTGTATCTGGACTTGGTTTGAACCAACGTATAATTTTATCAGTACGGGAAGCTATCTTTACTTTAGAACAAATTTTAATGGATAGATACAGGAGTGACGCTTTGATACAGTCTATCAGAAGTAATATTGGCCTCTAGTTTGAACATTATTATGGATTATCACGACCGAGATGTGTAATCTGAGCTGGCTTCACAGATCCATTTTGGTGTCTGTAGACAAAACAATCAAATTGAGTGATACTCATATTATGATACTAAATTCTTCCTGTCAAGTACTATACATAAAAACAACTATTATCCAAGAAGAAAAGCATTTGTTCTGTCAATTTCTAAACTTTCATTCACTTCTGACATCAATTCGCAAGTACGAGTTTTAGACTTGACGAGTAACCTGTTACCATAAATTTAATACGTTTGTGGAAACCTAGAGCTAAGAATGAAGGGGATTTTCTGTCGGATGCTCATAATCAATAGGTGAGTTTTCACTATATCTACTGTGCAAAAGCAGACAAGTAAACATCTCTTCTTTATGTTTTCATTCTTCCAAGTGACGGGATTAGTTGAGCTATTCACCAGATTCCAGGAGAAAAGAAACTACAAATCCTTACTGCATTTCAGATAAACCTCACATTGCAAATTCTTACTTCGTCCTAACAAGGTTGAAAAGACAATGATGTTGGAAAATTTTGCCCCTTCTCATTATGTTGGACAACTATTACTTGTAATTTTGGGTTTTTAAATAAATTATAGGTTAAGTTATATAATTTGATTTAAATAAAGATAACAAGTGGCTCAATAAAAAAAAAAGTGGCTTAATAAATAATCTAAATTAATGGGTCAAAGTTCAGGAAGAAACTAGATCTCGATTAGTACAGATCAGACCTATATTGAGCTTGTGATAGGAAAGTCCGATATGGAAGCTATATATAAAAGTTAAGGTCTCTTGCAGTTGCTCATATGATTCGTAAGTATACGGATCCTCTAACCCGTTAAGAGCGCTTACGTATTGAGAAAACTATAGAAAGACGTTAACTACGTGTTGGTTAACGTTTTTCGTGAAGTATCGGGATATTGGAGCTCGTTTTGGCCACAAAACTGCTTCGAAAGTCAAGATGGAATTGAAATCAGGTATTCCGCATTTCCTTCATTTTTAACCCATTCATTAACAATCTGGGACACGTAATAAGGTCTATGCTACATGTTATGTGTGGTATCAGAACGGTTACGTGATTGGGTTGTCGAAAACATACGCAGATGGCTGTGATTCGGACGTGTGGTGACGAGTGCATTAAAGCACGTATATGTATGGGGGGAAATGCGAAGCACGCCCAGGCGCATCTGACGTTTGTGCTGTGCTGACGTCAACGTTACAGTGCTGTTGACATCGGCACCATAAATTAAAAAAAAGGAAAATTTTTAGAATTCCCATAAAGTTGCCCTGGGTCCTTTTGGATCAGTTTTCGACTCGACGGAATTTTTAAAGTGATTTTTCAATTTTTCTAGATTTATTACGTTGGTAATTAGATTTCGGAAAAAGGTTTTAAAGCTTTTATAAGTTGATTTTGAGTGCATTTACGTGCTCCAAACTACACATAAAGGAGACCCTTAAAGTTTCAAGTCTTGTGTGATAGGTTCGGTATTCGAGAAAATGCGAAAGTCACTCTTATTAAGAATTTTTTAAATAAAAGTCTCAAATAAAGTTTAAAGACGATGTTTTCAGTATCAGTACGTAATTATTTGATTGTGCATTTGGTTTTTGCATTCATAACTGATTTTCACATACATTATGCTCATATAGAATGTGAGAATGACATAAAGATGTATTCCTTGTATTTGTGGACCTTTTAGGGTACTAATGAGGATGTAGTCATCAAAATGGCCTTCCAAGTCAGTATTTTGGATTGCTCTGCTCACGTGTTGGGAGATGTCTCTGGCCTTACATTTGGTTATTCTGCCCAAAGGTGTTGGCCTTATATAGGGTTTTGAGATGAACATAAAGGCATTAGATGGAGGAAAGTCGTTGCTTAAATGATTTATTCACCTAAAGGTGTTAGCGTCATGAGAGTTGATGGTTTGTAGTTTGATGCTCTTTTATGTATAATTGCATATATTATGTATTCATCCCAAAGGTGTTTCATAATATGTGTGATCAGATTCTCGGTGTAGGTACTGCTTTAATGCTTTAAGTATCGTTGTTATCCTACATTTATACTGATCTTTACATTTTCTTTTCTATCTTGCAATCACCTTTCCTGTAAACAAAAATGTTGTCACGATTGAGACCTTAAATGGTTTCAATATCAAGAAGTGGAAGAAGGATGTTGAGTTTGCCCTGGAGATAGCTGACGTCAATATGGCAATGCATATAGAGAGACCTTCTCCACTTACTAATATCAGCTCAGAAGCTGATAAAGTAGTTATGGCAATCTGGGAGCGATCAAATAGGATGTGATATTTGACCATCAAGAGGTCGATCCTGAAGTAAATCACATGTTAGTATAGACTTTACGTTCAAGAAACTTGATACACTAAAAGGGAGACGGGGTGGGGGGGTTGAATGGTGTATTCTTTTTATGAATATCAAAACTTGCTAAGAACTTCTCTTTCTTGTTAAAAAGATATCTCAAGATTTATACGAAAATTATTACTTAGTTAAATCGCAAATAACTTCTGTATAATTGTTTAACAACAAAATAAACTGAAGTAAATGATAGAGGATAGACACTGCGATTTTATACTGGTTCACCCCAAACCAGGGGCTACGTCCAGTCCTTAGAGTTCATCTGAGTGTTTCACTATACTCTAAATAATTACAAGTATTTTTTCTTCCCTTCTAGAGCCTCTTCAAGTCTCTTACAAAGTATTCTTTCAGCTATCTTAGCCTCTCCAAGCTATCAGCCTTTTCTTTCTCT
>JAOQMS010000179.1:41159722-41187891 GCA_027563885.1 Erythroxylum longipes | reverse complement strand
AGGTGTTTAGTTGGTGGAAAAGTATGCAATTTGATCATTGATGGGGGTAGTTGCACTAATGTAGCTAGTTGGACTATGGTACAAAAATTGGGTTTGACATGTAGGAAACATCCAGAGCCATACAATTTATAATGGTTCAATGATAGTGCTGGTGTGAAGGTGACTAGGTAAGTTGTAGTGCCATTTTCAGTAGGAAGATATAAGGATGAGGTGTTGTGAGATGTGGTACCAATGGAGGCTGGTCATATGTTCCTTGGGATACCTTGGCAGTTTAACAGGAGGGTAACACATGATGGGTATACCAATAGGTGCTCCTTTAAGTTTAAGGGTAGGAATTTTATTCTACTACCTTTATCTCCTCATGAATTATACTTGGACCAGATAAAAGCAAGTAAAAGTGAGGAGGGTTTAAGTAGTGAGAACAAAAAAAGTGAAGAGAGAAAAGAAGGACAAAAGAAAAATGAGTTTGTCCTAATAGTGAGTAACTGCACAAGTGAGGAAAAGAAAGTGGGATGTCCAAGAGAGAAGAGCTCAGGAAGAGAAAAGAAGAAAAAAGAGAAAGAGAGAAAAGTGAGCTTGTTTGCTCAAGAAAAAGACTTGAGGAGAGTAATTGGAGAGAAGAGAGCATTAGTAGTGGTAAGATATAGAGAGTGTTTAGTTTCTGACATTAACCCTCTTGATTCTTTGCCTAGTCCTTTTGCTTCTCTTTTGTAGGATTATACTGATGTCTTTCCTGAGGAGATGCCTAAGGGACTACCACCCTTGATAGGCATAGAGCACCATATTGATTTTGTGCCCGAAGCTTAGATTTCGAACCGCCCAGCTTATAGGAGTAATCCTGAGGAGACAAAGGAGCTTCAAAAGCAGGTGGGTGAGTTACTAGATAAGGGGCATGTGAGGGAGAGCTTGAGCCCTTGTGCAGTGCCTGTGTTGCTGGTGTCGAAGAAAGATAGGACCTGGAGGATATGTGTAGATTACAGAGCTGTCAACAAAATCACTATAAAGTGTCGCCATCTTATTCCTAGGTTAGATGATATGCTTGATGAATTGTATGGTACATGTATCTTTACCAAAATTGATTTGAAAAGTTGATACCACCAAATTAGAATGAAACCAGGAGATGAATGGAAAACTGCTTTCGAAACTAAATATGGGTTGTATGAGTGGATAGTTATGCCATTTGCTTTAACTAATGCACCCAACACTTTTATGAGGTTGATAAATCATGTGTTGCATGCATTTTTTGGAAAATTAGTGTTTGTTTACTTTGAAGACATCTTGATATATGGCACTAATCTTGATGAGCATGTCATGCATGTGAGATGTGTTTTGGATGTATTACGATAGGAGAAACTGTATGCGAACCTTAAGAAGTGTACTTTTTGCATTGATAGGCTTGTCTTCTTAGGTAGTCAGTTCTTGGAGAGTTGAGGTTGATGAGGAGAAGGTGAAGGCTATCCAGGAATGGCCGACACCTAAGAGTGCTAGTGAGGTGAGGATTTTTCGTGGACTTGCTAGTTTCTATAGGAGGTTTGTGAAAGATTTCTCTACCGTTGTTGCTCATTTGACTGAAATAGTCAAGAAGGAGAAAGGGTTTAAATGGGGTGAGGAACAAGAGCATACGTTTAATTTTTTGAAAACAAAAATGTATTTTTCTCCTATTCTGTGTTTACCTGACTTTGATAAAGCTTTTGAGGTTGAATGTCATGCTTTTGGTATTGGTATAGGTGCTATGCTTTTGCAGGAAACAAACCAGTAACTTATTTTAGTGAAAAATTGAGTGGTTCACAACTTAATTATCCGACCTATGACAAGGAGCTTTATGCTATGGTGAGAGCATTGCAGGTGTGGCAACATTACCTCCAACCCAGAGAGTTTGTCATTCGGACGGATCATGAGTCCCTAAAGCACTTGAAGGATAGGGCAAACTGAGCAAGAGACATGTCACTTGGGTGGAGTTTCTGGAGACATTTTCGTATGTGCTACATTACAAGAAAGGGAAGGAAAATGTGGTAGCTGATGCTTTATCTAGGAGGTATTCCTTAATTTCTACATTTACTTTTAAATTATTAGGATTTGAGCAGCTTAAGGACATGTATACTTCTGATGATGATTTTGCTACTATGTTTACTACTTGTGAGAATGTTGCACTCCAAAAATTTTATAGGCATGATGGATATCTGTATCGTAATCAGTTGTGTGTGCCTAATTGTTCTTTGCATGCTTTATTTATACGTGAAGCCTATAGTGGTAGTTTGATGGGTCATTTTGGGGTTACTAAAACCTTGGATATTTTGAATGAATATTTTTATTGGCTTGGTATATGCAAGGATGTTGAGAGTGTATATGCCAAATGCATTGCATGTAGATAGGCAAAATCTACTGTTAAATCCCATGGATCGTATACCCCTTTATCTGTGCCTATTGAACCTTGGGTTGATATTTCTATGGATTTTGTTTTAGGTTGATATGTCTATGGATTTTGTTTTAGGACTGCCCAGAACAAAGAAGGGGTTTGATAGCATCTTTGTTGTTGTTGATCGATTTAGTAAGATGGCAAATTTCATTGCATGCTATAAGATTGATGATGCTGTGCTTGTTGTTGATTTATTCTTTATGGATATTATTAGATTGCATGGTATTCCTAGGTCTATTGTTTCGGTTAGAGATGCAAAATTTTTGAGCCATTTTTGGCGTGTTCTGTGGGAAAAGTTGGGTACTAAATTGCTTTATTCTACTACTTGTCATCCACAGACAGATGGACAGACTGAGGTTGTTAATAGAACCTTATATACCTTATTGTGTGCTGTAGTTGGTAAAAATTTGAAAACTTGGGGTGATTGTTTGCCATTTATTGAGTTTGCATATAATAGATTTATGCATTCCACCACAGGTTATTCACCTTTTGAGCTTGTATATGGTTTTAATCCTTTGACTATCTTGGATTTGGTTTCTTTACCCTTGCATGAGTTGTCTAGTGCAGATGGCAAGAGGAAAGCTGAGATGGTTAGGGATTTGTATGTGAAGGCAAGACAACACATTGAGCATAGAAATCGGGTGTATGCAAAGCAAGCCAACAAGGGGAGAAAGTTGTTGACTTTTAAACCTGGAGATTGGGTTTGGGTTCATCTGAGGAAGGAGAAGTTTCCTACCCAGTGGAAATCCAAGTTGGATCCTAAGGGTGATGGTCCGTTCCAAGTGTTGGGGAAGATAAATGATAACGCCTACAAGATTGACTTGCCAGGTGAGTATTCTGTTTCTGCAACTTTTAATATTACTAATCTTTCTCCTTTTGATATGGATTCATAATCAGGAGCAAGGACCACCATGGAGATGGCGTGTATGATGGGGGCGAGCTTGTCATTCCAGTTAGACCTATGTCCAGAGCTAGGATCGAGAGACTCAAGGAAGTTCTCTATGCATATATGGACCAATTTGTGGAGAGGATGGAGTGCTCCAAGCTTGTTGGAGGAGAGCTATCTGAATCACAGCCCAAATTGATTCATTTATCTCAAATATTTGGATTGGACTCACTTATGACTTGAAGACTATCGTATTGGGCTACGCATCATCACTTAAGCCCAAGAGGAGAGGCGTGCCTACGATTAGACTTGAGGGGGGGTGTTGGACCAAGCATAGGCGTGTTTTTTATTATTCTATTTTTGAACTTGTTTTAAGTTATATTTATTTTGGGCTTCCATATATTATTTAGCCCAAGTTTTTTATTATTTGACCTAGGTATAAATACTCTCTTTAGGGTTAGGAAAAAGTGACTTTTTGATTAGAATATCTTTTATAAGCTGTCGACCATATTGAGAGAAGAAACCCCTCTTGTTCTTTTCAACTTAGGAATTAAACATCACTTATCAAATGAAATCAGATTGTGGCGTGATTTTGATCATAATAACTTTCTTGGTATGTTCTTTACCCATTATCTAGGTTGCTCGAGACAAGTTCTTCGTGAGGTCTAGTAGGTAAATTTGAAACCCTGCGTATCAGATTTAATTTTAGTTAATTCAAATCTATCCTCTTCTTCTTTCCTTGGATCTGAACTTTTCAATATTTCAACTCCGTGGTGTGCGTTACTAAAGATCTTTATAAAGTTATAGGCATGGCACACATTAAAGACAAATGCAACGCTGTTAAATAATGATCCCACTGAATTTCCAGCTACCCTGCTTTTCCCACCTAGGTATAAAGCATATTGGTTCATCCCCCGTCCACATCTCACCTTACCCAAAACACAACTCCTATCACCCAATCTCCTACCTTTAACTCCAAAAGCCCATTTATCATCAAACATATTACCCTTGCCGAAATGGCAACTCAATGCGAGAAGGGCTTGTGTTACAACTATGATGAGAAATTTTCTCTTGGACACTGCTATAAACCCTCCAGTTCCTTTGCCTCCTCGCTGAAGCTGAAGACCGAGATGTTTCCATGATTGAGTCCTTATTTTCAGTTGAATTGAGTGAGAGCCCACTCGACTCACCATCTGATGACACACTTGCAATCACTCCATAAATTTCTTTCCGCACCCTTGTAAGTCAAGTAGTACCGTCTACGCACAAATTACCATGCTCTATTAATAGGTGCCTATTTACTGTTTTAATTAACGGTGGATCCACAAATAATTTTATTCAAACCCATTTAGCATCTTACTTGGGCCTTGCCATTCAACCCTCTCCCTATTTAAAAATCACAGTTTGTATTGGTGATATATTAGACTACAATGGGACGTGCTTATAAGCCAATCTCCTCTTTGGATAAAACCTGTTTCCAGGTGGATCTATTGCTAATACTAACCTTTTAAGCTATTCTTGTTCTTGGCGTTCAATGGCTTTCAAAACATGGTTCCATTATCTTCAACTACAAAGAGTTATGAATGGAGTTTGACTACTAGGGGAAAAGGGTCCGCTTATAGGGCCAACAACAACCCACATTAACCTAAATCACTATAAGCAACCTCAAACTTATGCAAACACTAATCCTATGTCCAAATATTCTCATAGGACCATTGACCCTTCCCAAACCCTTCCTCTACCAAAGGCCAAAACAATCAGACTTCCACAGTTCCTTTAGGTCCTTTAGTTTTTACTCCACCATTGTTTAGCCATTTTAGCTACTTTGATAAGGCTGCCACTGCCTTGTCCTTCAGACCATAAAATTCCTCTTAACCTAAACACCATGCTTGTCCATGTCCACCTCTATCTTTTCCCACACTTATAAAAATTTGAGATTGAAAAATTGGTCAGGGAAAATGCTAACAAATGGAGTCATTTAACTAAGTACTTGCTCCTTCTCTTCTCTGGTATTACTTGTTAAGAAAAAGCATGATACATGTCATTTCTATATAGATTATTAAGCACTTAATGTTATCACCATCAAAGGTGGGTTTCCAATTCTAACAGTGGATGAGTTGCTTGATGAGCTACATAACAGTAAGGTATTGTTGAGCAATTTTTACTTCTAATCCCCAATATCTGCAATTATACTGGTCATAACTTATAGTATCAAAGGTGTCGATTCCACAAGGAGTTAGTCAACTAATCTAATTCTAAGTTATCTAAAGCCTATAAGGATTATTAAAAGGAAACTAAAAACTATCCAGAAAAGTAAATTCGTGAATATGGATTGATTGAAATTAAAATATAAAATTAAGCCACAAGGAATCAAATTGAGCACCACCAAATTAACAATGGAAATCAAACAAGGATGATTAGCCAATCATGAGAAAGGGGATTTATCCTATCATTAAATGCTAACATGATTACTTTTGAGTAATATAGTATCGGTTCTAGACTTTCGAAGGTTGGATTACTCTCTTTCAAGTTATAATTATTAAACCCTAAATAATAACCCCTAATTGAATTATGGAATTTATAATATCTCAATTAACAAAAAACCCACAAATCCAATCAGATCTTAGGCCCTCTGATAGAATATTGGGTCCTTACACGAGATCTCTCTTTGTATAAATTCCCTATTTGATTATTTGCGTGATCTATTAGATTTTTTAACTCTCATTAACCAATCTAATCATTATGCTATCGGTTCACTCTCTCTATTTGTTACCGAAGCATGCAAATACAATAAATAATCACAATACCCAATGTATTATAATAAAAAGAAATCAAAGTAACATAGATTCAAGAATAAATCCCTAAAGAAGTTTAGAACATCATCATCAAACCCAAATCCATCACTATCAAATCTATATTATACATTCAAAAGAAAGAACAATAAAGATGAAATGAAATGTCACTTGGAAGGGTCAGAATAGATTGGGCAGATAGCAACACTGCAGCACTTCTTCTCCCTCTTCCTTTCTCCTCCTTTTCTCTTCTTCTTCCTCTCTCCTTGAATCTTTCTCAAAGTGGCAGAAAGTGGGCTCCCTTTTAGGTATTCATTCTTTTCTTTATATATCTTTTCTATTTAGGGCAAACATTAGGGTTTACCCAGACTTAAAAGTCCAAAATATCCCTTGAAAAGTTGCATTCTAGAAGCTGGTCCGCGTCTACTCCGGTTATGGGTTAATGGCTACGATCGTGGCCCTGGGCCTTGCTCCGGGTTTCCTTCAATTTCTCTTCGTTCTTCAATATTTGATCTTAAACACTAACAGACATATCAAGACACCTCAAATACACAAAATTTAAGCTCAAAAGCATGCTCTAATCCAAAAAACACTCAAAACACAAATATATAACTAAATAATATAATCCTAACCTAAACATGAACTAATCATTCAATTTAACCACTAAACATGTACTAAACTACCTACTAAAATATTATGCAACCTACCACTATCAACATTCCCATAATTAAACTTTTGTTTATCCTCAAGCAAAAATAAAACAAGCAAAACACCAAAACACACCTAACAACAAAACACATATATGTAACAATGGTACAATGGCATTGAACTTTACGAAACAAATATAACTAAAAATGGGATCCTTCAAGTTGTTCTAACTTATGAAGTTATGAAATCTGTGTCTAAGTACTTCGGACTAAATATACATACCAATCAAGACTTAATGTCATATTCATTCACCCCTGTCACTTACACACACACATTGATAATTATTCGGTCAATCAAAATTGTAACTATTTCTAAGTAACTTTTCATAAAAATTCAAACTATTCATAAAGATCAGTAAGATTTATTAAACAACGCACTATTTTTATTAATTTTCATTAACATGAACCTATCATTTTGATACGAAGGCAAATATTTGTGATGAATGTCTTAAAATAGGCCATGTTTTTATTAAGCAGATTGATTGAAATTTCATTATAGCCTTTTAACGCGAAGATAAACATTTGTGATGAATGTCCCTCAATTACTCAGCGACATCAGATTCTCAATTGGCTACTAGCTCTATTCATAACTTGATTTATTTCAAAAAGGGCCTGTGGAATAGTTATATATTAAACAAAAACATAATTTTTTTTTATAAATTATTGCCTACCTCATTTCTTTAGCTAATTGCTCTCATGAAAAGATACTAATGTTGCTAATTATTCGATTGACCTAAAATTATAAATGAATGTGGTAAATTCCTAGAGTAAACGAATTAATATCATATCCTAACTAACATTTATATTTAACCAAAGCAACCTAGAAAACTAATTTCACAAGCTAACAAATCTTAGCAACCTAAAAGACTATGTTCAAAGCTAAACCGATTCCGCTAGCCATTGACACATTCACACGAGTTACATTATGCACACCTAAACAAAACTAACCTATAGTATGCAAAATTCACACTCAAAATAAAACATTTAATACGCAACCCTCCCTACACTTGGACAACACATTGTCCTCAATTTGAGAAGGACAAATAACATACAAGGTGGGAATCAAAATAAACTAATACAAAAACATAAGAACAAAATAAAGGCATAAATGAAAAGATAAGGGTTAGAGCATAAGAACCCGTTATGGTGATTGAGGTGGCGATGGTGATGGTTTCTGAAATCAACTATGCTTGATGCCCCTGATTGTTGCCCTATCTTAATTTGCTTTTAAAGGAATAAGAGAGTTAGCAATCCAAACCATTCCACTTCATTAAAAACTTATTTTTAGAATTTAAAACAAATCTAACTACATAATAATTTTAATCTAACTACCAAAGGTGCTAATTTATGGTCATTAGCTTGACCTTGCATCCTTCAAAACTCAACTGGGCTCAATTATGAGTGACTTGCTTCCACCCTTGTTGCCCAATTTCAGCTTCGTAGCTTGTAAATGAGCTACATATTGAAAGATAATCAAAAGGAAAATATTGATAAAATTAAGAAAACCAAATAAGTTCAGTAATTTCCTTTTTACTAATAAACAGTCAACAAAATAGGGAATAACAAACTCCCTGAATCTTTTATTGAATCTAGCAGTTTGTCCTGTAAAAGTGTGAGATATTCTTGTTCTTCCTTAGTCACCCCCATCTCCTCTTCTTCTTTCACTTCATGAATAGATATTCTTGTTCTTCCTTAGTCACCCCCATCTCCTCTTCTTCTTTCACTTCATGAATAGAGACCTTCATATCTGCTTCAAGCTCTATGTCTGTTGTCATATATTTTTCTTCTTGCTCCTTTAAAGATTCAGCTACATCAGTTTTCCTGAATGAGTCACCCGCCTTCTTCTTTTCTTGGTCTTTTACAAGGTGGGATTTAACTTGTTTTTTCATTATTGCTTCTAGCTCTATCCCACTCCTAAGTGTGATAACCTTACACTACTCTCTTAAATGTACTTCAATGTTGCTTAGACAGTTTTCCACACTTCTCTTGCATAATTAACGGGAAAGCTATCTCGTTTGAAGCTCTAAGTTGTGAATAGAAAAGGCATGGTCTTCCATTACTTGCTCAAACTTCTCTTCCAGTCTCTTCTGGGCCTCTTCCATGTTCATGAGTTTATCCATGATCTTTTCCAAAAACTTGTTGAGCAAGTCTTACTTCTAATAAAACCCCCAATATTCGCAAGTATATGGGTCGTAACTTGTAGTATCAAAGATGTCGATCTTGCAAGGAGTTGGTGAACTAATCTAATTCTTTATATAATGCCTAAAAATATTATTAAAAAGAAACTAAAAACTACATAAAAAGTAAATTCATGAATATGGATTGATTGAAATTAAAATGTAAAATTAACACACAAGGAATCAAAGTGAGCACCACCAACTTAACAATGGAAATCACACAAGGAAGATTAGTCGATATGAAAAAGGGGATTTATCCTATCATTAAATGCTAACATGATTACTTTTGAGTTAATATAGTATCAGTCTTAGAGTTTCGAAGGATGGATTACTCTCTCTCGAGTTATACTCATTAAACCTTAAATCATAACCCCTAATTAAACTATGGAATTTGTAACGTCTCAATTAACAAAAACACAAATCCAATTAGATCTTAAGCACTCTGATAGACTATCGAGTCCTCACATGAGTTTTAGAAATATTTGAAATATCCCTTGAAAAGTTGAGTTTTAGAAGTTGGTCTGTGTCTGCTGTCACACAGGCCATAATCATGGCCCATAGTGCCATGATCGTGGCACTTAATTTTTTCTCTATGTCACGATCGTGGAATATGGGGCCACGATAATGGGAGACCACCAGGCTTCTGTTACGATCATGGGTTAATGGCCACAATTGCAACCCTGGGCCTTGCCCTGAGTTTCCTCTGATTTTCTCCATTCTTTTATATTTGATCTGAAATACTAAGAAACACCTCAAATACAAAAAATTTAAGCTCAAAAGCATACTCTAACCTATAAAACAGTCAAAACACAAATATCTAACTAAATAACATATTCCTAACCTAAACATGTACTAATCATTCAATTTAACCACTAAACATATACTAAACAACCTACTAAAATATTATGCAACCTACCATTATTAGTTTTTTTTTCCAAATTGGACCTTTGAGCATAATATCATTAGGTTCGCATTCATCCTTCTGATATTAAGATAACTATCTTCCATACTCAAGAAGGTCACTCTGAATTCCTGGTCATGTGCTTTAGGCTCTATAATGCCTCTCCACCTTTCAAGCTTTTATGAATTTGATGTTCCGAATAATATTGTGTTGCTTTGTCTTAGTATTTTTTAACAATATATCAATCTATAATCCTAGATGGGAGGCATATCTTGAACATAATAGGAGGCATATCTTGAACATCTTGAGGTGGGACTATTATCTACCTTGCGATCTCATTCCTTATTTTCTCAACTAACTAAATATGCATTTCGCTATTCTATAATTGCTTATTTAGGTCTGTGATCTCTAAACGAGGCATCTCGGTTGACCCTAAAAAAGTCACAACAATTCAACAATGGTCACTCCCTACTTTACTTAAAGCCTTACATCTCCTTAGTATCACTGGACACTATAGATGATTCGTGGTTTGATATTAAGCTATTGTTTATCCCTTAACGCCATTGCTTTATAAAAATGCATTCATTAGGAATAAGGATGCTACTGTTGCTTTTGAAGCTTTTTAAAAAAGTTTTGTATACAATCACTTTTTTTGGCTCTCCCAAATTTTTTTGAACCATCCCTCATTTAAACAAATGCTTTTAGGACAGGTATCAAGGCTATCCTCTTGGTGACCTTAGTTCAGGTTTGTCCAGATGAACATAATTATGCTATTAAAGATAGTTTATTATTTTATAAAGGCAGTTGGAGGTCATACAAGGGCATAACAAACTTTCATGCTCATTATGGGGGATTTTTATTCGCTAGGCCTTCAGTGATCAGTTAGGGGCTTTGTACGCTAGTGTTCTGTTTGCTAGATTACCAATCCATTCAATAAAGAACCTCAAGGATACCTACAACCTTAAAAACTTGGGACTTTATTTCCCTTGATTTTGTGATACATTTTCCTTTTTCTTTAAAAAAAATTACCATTATGGTGGTTATAGACATGCTATCCAAGCAAGCTCACTTTGCTGCATTGGGAACCAATGTTGTGCCCTTACAGGTTGCGAAGATTTTTATTGACGACATTGCCAAGCTGTATGGATTTCCTTATAACATTATTTTCGACCGTGACCTTCTCTTTATGAGCTACTTTTAGATAGAGTTGTTTAGACTTTAAGGTACAATGCTCACAACCAGTAGCACCTACCACCTTAGACAGTTGGGCAAACTAAAGTCATAAATAGATGCTTGGAGGACTATCTTTATTGCTTTGTTTCATAACAACCTTGTCAATGATTGCAGTACTTACCATAGGCGGAGTGGCGTTATAATATTTGCTGGCATTATACGATTAATATGACTCTATTTGAAGCCGTCTATGGCCAGCTTCCACCCTGTATTTTAGGGGATTGGATCTTTTATTCCAATTAATCAATTCCTACCTTGTTCCATTAAATCTCATTCACACATTTATATAAAGCCCACAAAAATGTATGGACCAGATTAAGCGAAATAGGGTTGAAACACCCTAAGTGGAACAGGGTGCTCCAACCCTATTTTAGATTATATGGTTGACAGCTACTCTATAGCTTCAGTGGATGATCTATTAATAGCCGACTCTACCATCCTTATCGATCTTCCAGCAAGCTTGCTTTGTGCCCAAAATAGGATATGTAACCAGATTAATTCTACACGCACAGATGTGTCATTTGAAGTGAGTGATTGGGTCTATCTCAAATTACAACCTTATCGATAGACGGTTATTAATCGTTGTAAGGCTTGTAAGCTTACAAAATGATTATTTTTTTGGCCTATTTGCTATTATAGAGAAAGATGGGGCAGTGACATACCACCTAGCTCTCCCTCCATCAGCCTGCATTCATAATGTCTTTCATGTTTCAACTCTCAAGCATTGTGTGGGATAGCCTCAAAATCAACCCATCCCTCTACCCCAGGAATTCATGTATTATTTCCTTATATTAAAACTTATTGCCACATTAAGCTTCTAAATAATCTTATAACAAGGAATTTTTTAATGACTCTCAAATAATATTATATGGTGTAAATATTTCTTTATACTTTTTGTTATGCATTTTCCATTATGTTTTCAGTTATGAGTTTGTTACGAAAAAAATTGCTATATACAAAGTAATGAATATAAGAGAGGCAGCAGAGAATTATTACCTTCTATTCTTTCTCTATCTCTTCTCACTCCCTCTTCTCTTTTATGATATTTTTCACGTAATGTCTTATATATTCTCTCATCTTTGCATTAAATTATGAAGAAGATTAGTGTCAAAAGAAGATGATAGTAGCGGCAAAGAAAATGGGGATGACAAAGCAATAATGGTGATAAACTAGCAACGATGGTAAGAGCAATGACAACAAGGAGAGGTTTGTGACTTGGGTAAGGTAGGAAACAATGATTCCATGCTTACCTTCTTCATTTAGGATTAAGTTTACTTTTTTTATTTAATCCTTAATTTTTTATTTTTAAATTTCACTAGTGATTAAATAGTTTTTCTCATTCCAACTAAAACGGTCAGTACCAATTGGTACCTAAACTCAATTTAAATACTTTCCAATATCATTTGTTGGTAGATAGCATATATCAACTGATACCAACTAGGATGGTACAAAACCTTTTTATTAAACAAAATATTTTCAGGGAGGGAGTAATTCTTGGAGAATTTATTTCATTACACCAATTGATATATATTATAATTTCTATATGCAAAATTATAGGATCATCGTTTATATGCATTACTAAAAAACCAACCACATATATATTTGTTCTTTTTTTTCACAAACTAAAAGATGGTTGTTGAAATTTGTCTCTTTGTAAAAATTCTTTTTCTTTTTCTTATCTTCCACTCCTATTTTATACTTAAAAGTTATTCAAACTACTAAAACCACCTTGGCAATTGAAGCAGTTGCCAATATTTAGTAATGATTGTATTTTTCTTTCATCTCTCACTTACACATAATAAGATCAAGTAATTAGAATTCTTTTAGTTCTTATACTCTAGTAACTATAAGCTAATTCAACATATATTCAATAGTAATATATGTTAGAATAGCAAATAAACTCAATGTGGAAGAAATCGAAGTACCTCTTGCAATTGATGCTTTTATGTGAAAAGTCTACATTTTTGGAATTCTTTTAAGCTCTTAGTTCAAAAATTGATGGTTTATCTTTTCAGAAGAGAAAAAGGAGCTTAGGGACCCTGAAATTTTGTAAGAAAAAATATACATCAATGTGCTCCCATTAAGCACATTGACTGTTACCATAAAATCAGGATATTCATATTCATTAATTACATAACATTAGACCATTTATAGGTATTAAAACTACCTATAATATGAAAAATTCTCACATTCTCCCACTTGGTCTATACGTTTAACTTGGTATCAAATCCTAATCTGATCTAAATATAGTATATAAATCATGGTGATAGGTCATCTTATAGTTGAGTATTATCTTCTATGTATTACAATATACTGTATTTTGTACCAACCCGAATGTCGTAACATTACTTAACAAATAAAATGTCGTAACATTATTTAATAAATAAACAATATGTTTATTCTAGGTGCCAAATAATCAATTTCCCCAAAATTCAATAATGTTCACCATAATATAAAAAATATTATAAGAGCTTAATGAAAACAATATTGTCCATGCAATGATAACTATATAATGGAACCCAATCCCATTCTAACAATAAGATCCTTGAATGCTATTGGTGTCATGCTTTTGTTAAAGAATCAGTGATCATCAACTCAGTGCTAACGTGTTCAATGACCACTTTCCTTTCTATAACACATTCCCTAATGGATAAAAACTTAATGTTGATGTGTTTACTCCTATTACCACTTTTGTTGTTTTTAGGAAAAAAAACAACAACTAAATTGTCACAATAAATTCTCAATGGCCTATAAATGGAATCCATGAGCTTAAGCCTATATATGAAACTCTTTAGCCATACACTATGTGATGTAGCCCTCAAAATAAGAAACAAACTCAGCCTCCATTATGGAAGTAGCAGTCAAAGGCTGCTTGACACTCGTCCAAGATACGACTCTATAGGCAAACATGAAGATATAAACTGCTGTTGATTTTCATGAATCAACATGCCTAACAAAATCTAAATCCGAGTACCCCTATTATCTTCATATTTTCATTTCATCTATACATAAGCATGTAATCTTTGTTCCCTTGAAGGTACCTCAATACTTTCTTTATAGCTCTTTGGTGATCTAATCCTGGGTCACTCTGATACCTCCCAAACATTTCAAAATGCAATGTTAGGTCTTATACAAACTTAAGCATACATCAAGTTTCTGACTGCAAAAGCATATGACATGTTTTTCACTTGTTCCCCTTTCAAAATCTTTTTTTAGGCATTGATCCAAATTGAACCTATTGCCTTTCACAATGGGAGCTACATTTAATGAACAATATTTTATACAAAATCTCTCTAAAACTTTATTAATATAGGTTTCTTGAGACAAATCCAAAATACCACAGAATATGTCTGAATGGATCTTAATACCAATGACATAAGACGCATCACCTATATCTTTCATTTCAAAATTCTTTATTATTGGTTGCAAGTAATATGTCATCCACATATAAAATAAGAAATTTTTTTTACTCCCATTAACCTTCTAGTATATACATTGATCCATGATATTTTCTTCAAAACTAAAGATGAGATAACACTATGGAATTTGAAATACCACTGGTGGGATGCGTGTTTCGATTCATATATGGATTTTTTAAGCTTGCAAACTAAATGCTCACCACTATTAGAGGAAAATCCTTTTGATTGTCTCATTTAAAACTCTCCTCTAGGTCACCATTTAAGAAAGCTACTTTCACATCCATTTGATGCAATTCCATGTCAAAATAAGCAAAGAATGCCAAAATTATATGAAACAAATCTTTTTTAGACACATTATAAAATATATCTGTGTAATCAATTCCTTCTTTTTGAGTGAATCCTTTAGGAACAAGTCTTGACTTGTATCTAAATGTTGCCTAATAAGTCTTTCTTTTTTTTAAAAATACCCATTTACAACTTATGAGTTTTGCTCCTTTATCCAACTCAATAAGATCCTAAACATCGTTATTCTTTATAGAATTCATCTCTTACTTTATGGCATTGTACCATAAATTTGATTCTTTGCAAATCATGGCTTGTGAAAAGGTTTTATGATCATACTCGACTCCCATATTGTAGTTAGATTGTTGAAGATATACAATATAATCACTAGTAATAGTTGATTTCCTTGTTCTAGTAGATCTACTTAATGTTGCACCAACATACTCCTGTGGAGTCTGTTGTTCAACTGGTTATTGAATGCTTTCACGTAATTCTTGAATAACTGGATCTAATGAATTATCAACTACTTATGTAATTTCTTGATTGTCATTTATGTTGACCGTAAGTTGTTGAATTTTAACAGTTGGTTGTAAAATGTTTATTTGAACCTGAGAAGTATTATGAATGACAATCACTTTATCGTTTGAGGTGGAAGCTTGAGTATCCAAATGATCATTATCAGAAACTATAGCTTGAAATTTATCCCTCCCACTAATCAAGTCATTCTCAAGAAATTTTGCATTTCTTGATTTCATAATTATAGTGGACGTGATGGAAAATAGAACCTATATCTTTTAAACCTTTTGGTAGCCCCAATGAAATATCCACTTATGGTCTTTAGGTCCAATTTCTTTTTTTGTGGATTACAAATTTTTGTTTTAGTAGGACATCCTCAAATGCGTATATGTCGCAAACTCGATTTTCAACCTTTAAATAATTCAAATGACATCTTTGGAATAGTGTTGGTTAGTACTCGGTTTAATATATACACTGTCATCTTAAGAGCCTCAGTCTACAAGGACTTAGGAAGTTTATAGCTACTTAATAGACACCGTACCATGTCCAACATTGTTCAATTTCTTCTTTCTGCCACAAATTTTTTTTCTGAAGATCTAAGAATAGTTTATTGGGCTATTATCCCATTTTCTTGAAGATATCTTGCAGATGGACCAGGTGCTTGTCCACCTTCAATACATCTAACGTAATATTCCTACCTCTATCAGATTTCATGATCTTAATTTGCTTACCAAGTTGTTTCTCTACTTCAGCTTTGAATATTTTGAAATCATCTAGGGCTTCATTCTTGTAATGAAGTAAGTAGAGACACATATATCTTGAGCAATCATTTATAAATGAGATAAAGTATTTCTGACCATACGCATCCATATCTAGACTATAAATATCTGTATTTATGATCTCTATTATTTATGAACTTCTCTTGGCGCCTTTCTTCGATTTATTAGTATGCTTTCCCTTTATGTAGTCAATACAAGTTTCAAAATCGGTAAAATCCAAAGTACTAAGTACTATGTCATTCTTTAATCTTTTGATTCTTTCCATAAAGATATGTCCAAATCTCTGGTGCCACAATATCGAATAATTTTTATTCATAACATAAAGTTTTATTTCATCATGAATATGTGTTACATTGTAATAAGTATTATTTTGTAAATTAAAACAGAAAAGACCATCAAATAATGTACCACTTCTAACAAATTCAGATTTATAATTTATCTTTAGATATTCATATGAAAAATGAAAGGAATAACTGAAAGTATAATTCTCAAAACTGAAATCAATTTCCTAAAGAAATTGGGAATATAAAATGTCTTTTCTCATTTTAAAACAAAAACAGTACATAAAATTAAATTTCAATCCCCAACAGCCTCCAAACATGAATGCGTCTTGTTTTTAGATAAGATATACTACTCACTTCCCACTGACTTCCTTGGGTTTTGTAAATTCTACAAATCATTTATAATAAGGACTGTACAACTATAATCAATCAACTATGTGTCATGATAAACTTCAACCATATTAGATTCAAAGTAAACTAGTGAGATTAGATTACCTTTCTTTTCAAGACATTCCTTATGTTTGACGCAATCCTTCTTCATGTGTCCTTTTTTCTTATAAAAAAAGCATTTGGATTCCTTCTTAATGTCAGCTCAAGCAGGTATTTGACCTTTTCCTTTTGAGTTGGCTTAATTTTTCTTCTTTCCTTGAACAACCAAATATTTACTTTGCAAACGCTTTCCTTGTTTCATTAATAATCTTCCTTCCTCTTTAACACTTATGGTCATTAGTTAATTTATTTACCACTTATCCTAACATGTATTATAAGAGATTTTAAAGGGTCCGTATGGTGTTGGAAGTGTGTTCAAAATGTGATGCACAAGGAAAGAATAGGACATCTCAACCTAGAGTTTCTTTAGCTGAGCTGTAATATTCCTCGTCTTCATGATGTGCTCATGCACGCCTTAGACACTGGTGAGCCTTGTAAATGAAAATTTCATAATCAGGGTGCTTGCAAGTGATTTGTTTGAATTTTTCGAATTGATCATCAATAGACTTCAGTAGAGCACGGATATTGTCATGCTATTCTATAGTACCACGAATGCCAGCAAAAATTTTGGTTTTAGTGAACATCACACTTAGGCAATTAGATCACTCTCAACATTCATAAAGAATAATTTCAACTGTAGTGTTGAACTCAGTTACCTTAGGTTGTTCATCCTTTCGGATAGAATAATCAATGTTCATCAACCCTAGATGAAGAAGAATTCTCTTCTTCCGAATCTTATAGTTTTCACCTCTCAATATGGGAATTTCACGAATTGTATCAGAGACACTAACAGCTTGAATAGCTGCATAATTTAAATATACATGCTACTTATCAATAAATTGAGGTGAACAAACTATATATATATATATAGTACCAATGTAAACATATCTTAAAAGATATAAATCAAATGACATCAAAATTGCCTGTGGGCAAAAATTTTAATTCAAACAGATTTATATTAAACTTGATGATAAAACTATCAAATTATATTCTAATTCCTAATATCTATGGGAAAATTAGAAAAAATAATTTGACATTTCATCCTAATTATTCATTCCAATATAATAAAAATTCTCGTGGGATAAAATTTATTATACTAAAATAATTAATTACAATTAAATGTCTCAACTCTTTATGTGATTAAGTATATAAATATATAATTTTATATAATTAGGTTTGCTGTGGCTAAGCCCTAATAATTAATCACTAAAACATTTTATCCAAAATTCTATTTACAATATAAAATATAGACATAAAAATTGTGTTATAATATGATTCATGTTGAACGTTTATACATATACAATTTCTATGCATAATAAATTACAATGTAAGATTTAGTTTAATTGGTAGAGGCTCATCATGTAACCCATGTGGGCACATATTTGAGCCTCATCCACTACATAAAAATTTGATTTTAATAAACAAACAAAACGTCATCATCATTAGGTGCTCCAGCCGGGTTATAATGACCCAGTTTGTGACCCATTAGATACCAAACAAAACCATATCATAAAACACCTCAAAAATTGATTTTTAAATGTAGAAACATTTCCAAAACACTTAATTGAAGATTTCCACCTTTAATCAACAGGAAAACTTCCAAAAACAACTCTAAAATAAAAAATTTTTAATATGAAATTTGTTTTGAGAACTTGAAAGTCTCGAAAAACTAAAACAAAGCAAATGTTATTGTGCTCTGATACCAAATATAAGCCAATTCAACATATATTCAACACTAATATACGTTAGAATAACAAATAAACTTAATGCAGAAGAAATCGAAATAACTCCTACCATTAATGTTTTTGCTTGAAAAGTATGTGTTTTTGGAATTCTTCTACGCTCTTAATTCCAAAATAGATGATGTATCTTTTTAGAAGAGAAAAAAGAGCTTAGGGACCTAAAAATATACAAGAAAAATATGTATCAATGTGCTTCCATCAAGCACATTAACTATCACCACAAAATAAGACATTCATATCCATTAATTACATAATGTTGGACCATTTGTGGGTATGAAAACTACCCAGAATATGAAAAATTCTCATAGTAACTCATGCAAACACCTTATGATGAGAGCATATTGCCATATATCTTCTAGGAAGATATGCATCTCGAATAATATATCAATCTTTGAGTAAATTAGCATGTTATACCTTAGATCATTCATTTCATCAATCTTCATATTAATCTATTTATATTAATCCTTTATATTCGTAGTATCTTATACATAGAATGTGGATCCTTTATAACACATCTTAATGCAAACTTAGTTTTTATGATGATCTTCTTTTCTCAATCCTTTGAATCAAATTGACTTGCTTTTCTAGAATGTTTCATTATATCGAGTTATTCATAATTTTCTAGCAAAAGTTTATGATAGTAACTAGTAACTCAATTATTTGGAATTGAAGCTTGAGTAAAGAGGGATTTTAATTTAAATTTTACATAGCCTCAAAGATACTCAGACAATATAAATTAAGAATGTAAATTATGGATAACAAAATTAGAAGTGTCTAAACATTTGGTTTTGTTAAAAATGTAGCACCTAAGCTTTTAAAATTTTTAATTTAGTGACTAACCTTTTAAAACTCATACAATTTAAGACAAAACATTGTCTCTTTTAGTTATTTGTTCAGTGGTTAATAGATAAACACTTACATAGCATTTGGGGGGAAACGCTACTTCAATAAAAAACTAACAGAGACAATGTTTTGACCTAGGTTGTACGAGTTTTGAAATTTTAATTACTAAATTTAAAACTTTAAAAGGTTAGAAACTTTTTAATTTCTTATTCTTCTAACTTATATTATCCTAATTAGTTAGTTATATATATGTTATAATATTAACTCTCTTTTATTAGAGTGTATGTTTTACCTCATAATATTATACATATAATAGTTCAAACATACCTAATGTCTAACTTGATTTCACTTGTTTACTCATTCCCTCCACCTTTTAGAACTCAAATCTAACATGTTAAGACAAATTGGGTGAACACATTATTTTGTTATATTATGCCATTACTAATAAGCCCCTTTACCTTTTAATATACTTCACATTGGCATTAGCATTTTAAGCCTTATGCTCTCTTTTATCACTTAGATAAATTTCTTAAAATTTGTCTCATCTCTATTCATAAATAGTAATAAATGCAATTACCTACTTGGAAAGAAATCTCGTATCTATCTGACATACTTTTTAAATGTAGAATCAAATGTTCAATTCCTATTTCAAGATTCATTTTAAACTTGAATGCTCAACTAAAAATAAAAGATCTATATTTATAGAACTAAATTTTTGTCTAAAATTCATTGTAGAAACTAATGTTTAATACTTAATTAAACATATTAGATACTTAATGATAAAAATATCAAAATATCAGCATTAATAATAAGTATTGTGAATATTCACAAGTAGGAAATGAAACAAAACTAAAGTCTAAATCTTAGTAATCCTAATGATCAAATACATTTAAAAAAATACATTTTTAGGAATCAATTTGGTTACAAAATTTACATTCAATTTTCTTATAGGAATGTACTCCATGTCACTTCTCTTCAAGCTACTATGTTTTTGACATGATTATGCTTGATATCTATGTATTTGGTTTTGTATTGATAATATACTTGAATATTATTTTTATTACTTTTCAATGCATTATTAGTACATAACATAATGTATATGAGACTACCGACTGCACAATAACAAAGAACCTTATTTATTTTTTTTCTCTTTATGAGGCATTTGTGGATACTGACTATTGCTCATACGCTCACTTTTAGCAATGAGCGTAAGAAACATGTTTAAATGTCTTATGTATGAAATTGTTCAAGTGTTTGCTTAACATATATGTAACTTGTAAATGCAATAATAATATTCTTGAATGATCCTTTGTAATCTTAAGTCTAAAAATGTATACAGCTTCACCCATATTATTCACCTTAAATGTGGTTGATTTATAATTTATTTATTTGCTTCACAAATTGATCATTGTCACCAACTATCAAAATCTCATCCACTTAATATGATACAATTACATATTAATCATTGGATCTCTTAACATATTCTCAGTGCTATTTATGAATCATACTAAAGTCATATGATATGATTATAATATAAAACTTAATAGACTACTTCCATTAAAATTGCTTTAGACTATAACTTGAATTTAATAATATGAATACATGATGCTCTTAGCCCTTTGAATAAAACCTATTGGTTGTTCCGCATAGATTTCTTCATTTAGTTCTTCGTTTAAGAACATAGTCTTTACATATGTTTATTGTAAATTAAAATTCTAGCTATCAATGGTAGAATTAGTCGTACTTATGTAAACCTCACAACAAGTGAGAGTGTCTTCTCATAATTAATCCCTTCCCATTATATGTATCTTTTTACAACTAAAAGTGCTTTGTATCTTTTAAAATTGTCATCAGCCTTTCAATTAACTTTAAGAACTCACTTTTTCTTGATGAATTTAATAAGGTTGACCAATTCTGAAACTCATAGTAAGATTTTCAAAGTTAATTATTCTTCTATTACTTTAACCTATTCATCCTTAGTAAGACGAGAAAAGTCATTTTACATTTTTCAGTTAATTATTTTCTTATAAAATTACTGTAAAGTTTATCTAAGAATTATTTCACTTAGATTGTGTGATAGTGGAAGCATTAGAAAATTTTGACGAACAAATCTCTCTACTTTCATATTGCTCCCACTCGAATCAAAAAATTGTGAGTAACTCCTAATAAGCTATAATTTTCATTAATTATAAACTAATTTATAGTTATTGCTCCCACTCAGATGTATTTCATCCAATTGAACTTAACTTATTTGATTAACGTAATGTGGTATCTTATATAGAGATAAGTTGTGTCCTATATCTACTTGCTTTGGAAAATCATTATTTAAGAATGTGATATCCTGTTACTTAAATTTAGTACTCTTATATGACCTTTGTCACCTTTGGGAACATATCTTTTTGGAAAGTTTGGAACATCTCTTAAAGATACTCTTGTTCCTTCTAGAACTTAATTTTTCGCACTCATATAAGAGATTATAAATGTAATAGCACATTTCCGAGGTTTTAAAGTGATAAATCAAGTTTCTCACCTATCCAAAACTCATACAGTGTCTTGTAACTGAATTGATAAGCCACCAGTCAAGCACATATATGGTTGCCAATAATGCATCACCTTGGTAAGTGATAAGTGAATTTGTCTTTGCCATTATATATTTAACTTTTCTAAGAAGAGTTTTATTTCTCCTCTTTAAAATATCATTTTATTAAGTGGTTCATGGAATAGTCAGTTGTTTATTTATTAATTTTCTATCACATAACCTCTTGAATTGATCAAACAAGAACTTTTGTCCCCAATCAATTCTTAAAACCTTTATCTTTTTATTTAATTGATTCTTAACTATAATATACTTTTGGAAGTAATATAATGTTCTAAATTTATGAGAAATCCAATAAATATTTTTATATCGAGTATAGTCATCGACAAAAGTGATAAAATAATTACTTACATGCATCACTCTCACATTCATTTGAACACTTATATCTTAATGAATTACTTGTAATGGTTTAAAACTCTTTGTCTCATAACAAATAGTTTCCATACCATCTAGATAGATAGATAATGTTACTTTATATAAGTCTTCTAAAACAAAGCTATGAATTCTATCTTAAAGTTGCTACTGGTTTTGATTCTAGTATGGAAGAATACTACCGTCAATTCATATCAAATACCATTTCAAATAATTATAAAGAAATTCCTTAATTTTGTATTATTAAAATTTAGTCCCTCAATATGGTGTGCTCTGTGTGATATAATGGAATTGATTGCTACTACCATAATCACAAACAAATAATAAAGGAAAAAGCAATTTAAATATTACTCTTCTATTTCAAGTTTGCTTTAAGAATATGATATAATTAAATCCTAATTACTAACCTAACTTCTCTCAATCTCTCACTTTGTACTCTTTATGTACACACTTTTCCACTTCAACAATGGCTAGAACTCTCTCTCTCTCTCTCTTTCTCTCTCTCTCCACTTGCCACTAATGTCTCATCCTATAACATAACTAATATGCTTGACATTTTCCTTGAATAATCTCCATATAATAACTTTCTTATCCAAAGTCTCAGCTCAACACATTTCTCATCCAAAAATCTAGCCTTTAAGCTCCACTAAATCTCTAAAGCCACAATAGTGTCTACCACTCTTTACCAAATCACTGAAATTGGCTATGGAAAGTTTGGCTTCATCAATATTACGGATCTTCAATAAGGTTATGTATTTTTAATTTAGTCCTTTTAAGTAGTATTAATTCAATGTTTATTGTTATTGTCGGTACATTATAAAATTATAGTTACAATCTAGTATAAGATTCTGATATGGGATTATAAACTTTAATACCAAATTTTAGCTAGTATAATTCATTTCGACTGATATGATACGAGTTCTATAATATTATTATAAAAGCACTTTTTTGACTAGTAGACTTATTTGATCTTGTCTAATACGACCATGTTGAGCATGCCATAAGTTATCATTGATATTATAATTACTAAATGATTAAATCAAATAAAAATAAATTTTACTGTTTAGAAAACATCTAATACCATGAAACCATCCAAAATAAAACCATAGCTATAATAATTGGTTTTAAAAAAATTAATCCACAATTCTAGAAATCGACATTGAATCTAAGGTTAATTAGAATCTTCACAAAGACAAGGTTCTATCTCGTATTTGAAGCAAATAGCTCATCATTTAGAATAATGGTTTCATAACCATGTATGAGAACTTGCATATACTAACTTTGACTTCAATACGAAGTTGTCTACTAAATATTGCCACATTGTCTCATGTGGATTTTACTGAAATTCTATGAAGACTTCTCTTTCCTTCATTACATAGTTTTGGCTCCTAAATCTTCTTAGGGTCATTATAATTATAAGAAAAGAAACCGTTCATACCACAATTATACCATTTAACTCTTTACATACTTTCTCTTCTTTAAAAAAACTTATCCTTTCCCATTTTAATTAGCCTTTACCCTTCTTAGGATCCTTGGAATTGTTGAAGCCGTTCTTTCCACTTTACACTTAGACCTATCAATGTGCTTCCCTTTCTAACTTTTAACTCCTTGTGAGTATGAATTAGCCATATATACCTCAATTCGTGGCTTAGAAGTCTATGCACATCTTTTAATAATAGGTGCCTCATAACGTCTTTTTTGACATTTTACACTTTTTTCTTATCTTGACAAGATATGATCAATATCCCTCAATTTATTAATCATATTTGGAATTAGCCTCAAATATCTGTGTATTTAATCCTCAACCTTTTTAATTAATTATTTTTATAAATGTTAAACTTGTTATTGAGGTGCTATCAAAGCATGCTACCAGTGCAGACCATATATCCTTGGTATCATCATACCCCTTGAACTCGTCCATAATGTCATCATTTATGCTAGAAAAGTCAGGGGGTTTCTCTTTTCTTACAAGGTTATATGCTTCAAAGATTTCTTATATTGAGTCATAATGTTCTTAGAAATTTTGCAAATTTTCGTTTAATGAACCGAAAGCCTTTTGCTCACTCTATATATATACTCCAAATTTCAAAAGTCTCACCATTCAAAATTTCACCTCTATTAAATTATGGAACAATATTCTTAAATGTAGGGCTGACAAAAAATCGGTTTCAAACTAAACCGGTTCTGGACAATTCAGACAAAGGTAAAAATTTCATGATCCTAAATTGGTTTGGAACTAAATTTTTTTACCAAGCTGACCCGAAACCAAACTGGATTGAAAAATACCTAACCTGGTTCGAAACCCGTTTGTCTAATTTTAACTAATAACAAAGGGCTATTAAATTGCACCATCTTTTTTCCATCTCTTTTTCTCTGTAAAACCAATAAAAAAACTATAGCAAAGAAAGCTAAATTATGGATGTCTAGTTGAAGCTCAAACCAAATAAATGGTAAGTCTACAACCAAATTTTAAAAAAAATACAACCACTAAATTCAAAGTCTCCAACAAAATTATAGCAAGAAGTCACAAAGGCACAAATAGTACATCAAATTTAAAACCAGTAAACCACATTATTCATACTACAAATTCAAATCAAATAAAACATGCAAGAAAAAACAAATTCTTCTTCATCAAACTCTTCATATCTCACTCTTCATGTCCCAAAAACTCCATGACCTGAGAGGAAAAAAAAACAAAAGTGACACAAGTTAGCTAATTTATATAACAATTAAAACTTAATACAATAAGTTAGAATAAAGTAATACTTTTTTTGAAACAATGATTTTTTCTTTTTTTAAATTTTGGATCGAACAATTTTAATCGGTTTTAAATGTTCGGTGTTGACCAATTTTAAAAATTTGGACATTTTGTTCAATTAGATCAACTCGGATCTAGATTTGATTTTATTTCGGACAAAAATCGGTCAACCCGGTTTAAATTTGGTCAAAAAAATTCTAACCTGTATATGATTTTTTTTGGATCGGACAAAGTCAGGTTATCGGTTCCAACGAAATTTTGCCAAGCCTACTTAAATGCAATAGTTGTTCTATTTAAACAGATAGTTTCAATATTGGCACATTTATTATTCAATTGTTGTCATTTTCAATTAATTTGATACAACTTTCCAAATAAAAAATATAATTACTTTTTCAAAAAATTCACAAAATACACTTTAATCGTCGGGCCATGGGCCGGTGGTCGGGCTAGGGCACGGGTCAACCCATCCCAACCTACCGGACCACAGGTCACCATGGCCGGGTCCCTAGGCTAGCCCGGTCTATTAACACTTCTAGGTACATTTAGGCCTAGGTTAGTCTCGCCCTGTGGTCAACAGGATAGACCCAAGTTGATTGGGCTTTGAATTGAACCTAGGACTGGGTTCGGGCTAGGGTTACCTAGGCTCAACCAGGCCTAAGGTTGGACAACTATAAAAAAAATGATGTCATTTTTTATTTTTAATTAAAATAAAATAAGATCAGGTCAGGGCGAGTTAAATTGGGCTTGGGCATAGACCGACTAAGCCCAAAACCCATTCAGATGTCAGGTCGAGCCTACTTGGGACCTGCACATTGTCATTTCTATAAAAAATTTTTTTTTGAAGTTTTAAATTAAGTTAATCTTTATCAAAAAAAAAAAAGTTA
Organism: Erythroxylum longipes; assembly: GCA_027563885.1. Lineage (NCBI taxonomy): Eukaryota > Viridiplantae > Streptophyta > Magnoliopsida > Malpighiales > Erythroxylaceae > Erythroxylum > Erythroxylum longipes. Next base: position 41,161,818 of record JAOQMS010000179.1, on the reverse strand, counting down.
ATCTTATATCCAAACAAATCCAATTCACGGTTCGGAATAATTTAACCTTGTACTTAAGCGGAAAAACGTGTCTTGTTTAACTTGAGAAAACCTTAATCACCCTCGAGCCACCCTAGTCCCTAGACATCATCTCCTATTCAAGCAACCAAATCCAAGATAACACGTGAGAAGGGTGGCAAGTGGTAACCAGACGGTGAGTCCACAAGCGGCAAAACGATGGCAACGCCATTGAGGATTCACCGATCGTTGACACCATGTTGTCACTCACGCGAGTAGTAAAGACTAGTTAGTTGAAGTTGTCATGTCTGACAACGTTGACAACACTCCTTGGTGGCGACCATGCGCGCTCGCCGTCGACCATAGTTCTCTATCAATATCCACAGCTCCTCCATGTTGGACTGTTTTAAGATTTCGAAAGAAAAAAAAACCCTATTGTATGCAGCATTCTTATCCAACGTCCAACCCAATGTAATCTGGTAATATTAAATAAAAAACAACGAGCAGATTTCTTTCATTGTGTTTAAGAACAAGATTCAAAGACAAAGGCTCTGTTTGGCAATCGGCTGATTGCATTAGCTGTTAGTTGATTCTATCAGCTGTTAGTTGATAGCTTATTCTATCAGCTGATTTGATCAGCAGATTGCATTAGCTGTTTGTTAGAAATGTTTTGTAAAATTAGCCGTTTATGTGTAAAATGACTTATAAGGACATGACTTAAAAAATACAAGGAAAACTAATTTACCTTGCCCCTGCAAATTTGATTTTTAACTCTTCCCATTAGTCTAAGTATGTTCAATCATATCCAAGAGGTCGAGTATTGGGGTTGAATGCATCAAAATAAAAGTTATTAATTGATGTATTAATTTACATATAATTATTTTTAATAGAAGTATAATAATTTTTAAATATGTAAAGCTAATTAATTTTTATTAATTAATTAATATTTTTTATTTTATTAATAATTAATATGATAATAAAATAAAATATATTAATTTTATTAATAATTAATAATCAGTATGATAATAAAATAAAATTTTATTCAGTTTTTATTTATTACATAATAATACTAATATATAAGACGATAAATTACTCATATTTTATTTATAATATATATTTTATAACTAATAGTTAATTAATTTTTTTAATAAATAAAATTTATATTTCTACAATTTATGTTAGCAAAAAAAGTTGTAAAAAAATTGTAAAATTATCCTCTCTTTTATTACATAGAAAAGGGTATAATTGGATTTTAAAAGTTAAATAGTTAGCTTATTTATGAAAACGCTCTTGTGGAGGAGCGTTTTTTGTTTTAGTTGTTTGAAGACTTTCAGCCAACGTTTTAGCTACTTTCCAAACAGTATTTATAGCTGTTTGAAGAGTCAAACAGTCGAATCTTGCCAATCAGATAAAAAAATAGCTGATTGGCAAGTTACCAAATGGGGCCGAAACCAACCTTAGTCATGAAAGATATCACCTTTTTTATTAAAGATAAACTAATAAAAAACAAAATTTTAATATCAAATTTGGTAAACAAACATCATCAGAATGCTTATTAATAAAATGTTCTGATCCTAATATTATATTAGAGTTTTATCAAAATCACTGAAAATAATTTACTTACAAATTTAGTCTTTGTTTCACGAGTTAAAGGACGGTTGCAACAATTTCTGTGTGTAATAATTTCTTTTTTCCTTACCTTCCACCTTTAACTTGGAAAACAAATATTGTTCTGGAAATTATTGAAACTGATAAATTGTAGTTAAAATATTAAACAAGAAGATGCGTGGGTTGGACATGTGACTTTTTAATTACAAAAAAATGTAACTTTATCAATAATTTCAAGACTTACCCTTTAATTATTAATAATTAATCCTGGAATAATTTTTCTTCAACATATTCACTCCCACAACCAAATTAATTAAAATCCCACATATGGTGCCTTTTGTTGGGTTTGGGTTTTGGGTCACTTTTAAGTGGAGCCCAAAGCCTAAGTATAAAAGGTTATTTTTAAACCCTAAATAGGTAGAGATGAGAGGTTCAGCCGGAAGAGAAAAGAGAGAGAAAAGAGAAAAATAGGAGAATTTTTCGTTTTTTTT
>JAOQMS010000179.1:41103520-41141652 GCA_027563885.1 Erythroxylum longipes | reverse complement strand
TCACATAAAACTTAAACAAAGTATTCATCAATGTCAAAATAAGATTTCTGATCCAAATAGTCATTAAAAACTCTTACAATAAAAACAAAACAAACACTGTACAATAAAAGAAAAACCTTTCATGACAAGTAATTATGTCTTTAAAAGCGCATCTTACTTCACACAATTAACATGCGAATGTCAGCAACCACAATTCTATTCTTTGGAGAAAGACCAACCTCAACTACTGATGGAGAGTTCATGGTGATTGATCTTTGAAGTCGAAGGATGCCACTAATAAGAGGCCTTATTTCAAATGCTTGCATAGTTGCATAGAGATGCTTTAAATCATTTCATCGACAAAGTCAGAGATCTTCTTTACTATTCAACTAGGTAAAATTTTGTCATTGAGCTCGTAATCACTACTTTTAATTAGTGATGTCAAACGGGCGACCCGATTTATTTCAAAATTAAAGCAATAAATTTAAATTAATTAAATTTTAAATCATGTTTAATTCTAATAATTTAAGTTATATGTAATTAATTATAAAATGAAATTATTTAAAATGGTTCAAAGGGATTCAAAGTTGTAAATTAAGTCTAGCTAATTCAAATCGACTCAAATTAGATTCAACATAATATTATTTTTACTTTTAAATATGTAATAAATAAATTTTAAAAATACGTAATAATTCATTAATCATATATTTAAATAACAATAAATTTACAAATATAAGTGGGATAGACGCAATTTACATGATCAACAATAAATTCAAAATGAATTAGTATTTTTAATACAAAATCTCGGAAATTTTAAGTTATTACTGGTTTTTTTTTGTTTTTTGAAAATTTTTTATTTCAGTTACAATATTTTAACCTTATTTTATTAAATTTTTTCAATACATTTATATAAACCTTAGATAAATATATCGATAAGTTGTAATTGAATAGAATAAAAAACACTATAACCCAAATAAAACGTACGTTCCAGTCACTTTTAGCCACTCCTGTATAGTTGTTGAACACAAATTTTTTTAAGAGGTTGAAATTCTGACATGCACTGGCACAGAGACCAAGGGGTTCTATAGATGTAGTCATCCATTTCAACTCCACTACACTCTCCACTCACAATTCCATATTGAATAGTCACCTAAAGGTCCTCCTACTCTTCTCTGCACCTAAGCCACACATGGTCTAAGAAAATGAATGTCAATGGCTCGGGCTGATATTGACTTAGCTTAGTGGCAAAACTCCTACTAATTTTTAAAAGAGGCGAATCGAAAATTCGCTAATTTTTGAATTTTTAGGGGGAGTAAACCTTGGCTAATTTTCTTGAAATTGATTTCTTAAATAATCATTTCTTTTTAATCAAGAGTAGTAGTAGGCTAGTAGCCCCCTTATCACCTTAGGCTACCGCCACTGACCTAGCCTGACTTGATTTATAGGTTGAGTTACTCAATTCAATAGTAGGTTGACTTGATCACGGATTGATCGACTATAGTTGAATGGACTACGAGAAGGTTGGGTCAACCTGATTCACCTTATATATATATTTAAAATATGTAAAAAAAATTATGTCATTTTTTATGTTATAGTCATGCCACAGGTTTGAATTGACTAACCCTATAACTCAGTCAGGCTAAACAATTTTAACTCGTGACTCGATCAATTTGAACTAAAATCATGCTAATTGGGTAAAAATTGATATGCCTATATAAGAAAATGATAAGTCAAATGAGATCACACAGATCTCAATATCTCATTTAACTTCCATGAACAGCAAATAGCAAATAGCAAATAGCAAATAGCATATTGCAATGCTTTCCCACTTCTTAAAACTTATTTAGCAACCATTCTACTTTCATGCGACCCCTACAATTTTCAAAAGAATGATATGATTGACATAAACTTTTTTTTTTCAATTTAAGAACTCTTTAAAAAATTTATTCATTATTAAAATTTCTAATTTTCATTTTTTAAAAAATATTTTTCTTAAATTTTGGTTAAAAAATAACGTCAAAACATGAATTAATCAAATGTCACTAATATGATAACTTAATTAAGCTCTTAAACATAACTTAAACTAATTAAAGTTGACTTAAATTATTAATTTAGAATAATTATAATAAATTATTAGTCTGAATCTTAGTTAAATTATTATGTAAAATCAGTTGATTAGTCCACGTTTGATCTTTAAAATTTAAAATGCGTGCGTCTTAGTGTAATTTTTTAACCGAAGTCTAAAGAAAAGAGTTTTTTTTTCAATCTAAAACTAAAAGAAGTTTTATCGATAAAACTAAATATATTTCATCATAATTTTTAATTGAAATAAAAATGAGTTTTTAGAAAATTTATAAATAAAAGAAAATTTTTAAATAATTTTTAAAATAATAATTTTTTTAAAACTACATGAAAGTCTTATATATTTTACCCCTCCATATATATATATATATATATGCTCAAAATGGAAGGTTGAGCATATATTTTATGCAAGAAAAAGATCCATCAAGAAAAGCATGGGTACTTACTGTTGGGCTTCAGAATCAGATCCAGTTCACATTAGACTTGGACTCCCTAATTAAAGTACTTCAACGCCATATTTAAATATTATTTTTCATAACAATTTAATTTAATTTTTAAATTTAAATAAAATTATTTTAAATTACTTTTAAATGACATTTAATTAAATCATATATAATAATTTTAGCTTTATTATTTAAGTACGGTCTTAAATTATATAGCCTTTTTTTATTTTAGAAATTCTATCAATTTTTTTAAAAAATAGAAAATTCTAAATCTTTCATCCTTAAAAAAGCTTTTAAAAATGTAAATTGTTATGTTGTCAAAACTCTTCTTAGTGTCTGGCCTCTCTTTCTGTTTAGCTGCGAAATGGTAGCATCAGCCATTTCAGCCCCATGCTGCTTCTTTCTTTCTTCTCGCAATAAATCACCAGCTTTATCTCTGTTTAGTCTCAGGTATCAGTACAAGGTTGTTTCTTTTGTGCAAAGGAACTTGCTTGATTGTTATATTCGTGTGTTTTTTTATTTTGTTTGTTATCTCCGTTATCAATTTCGATTTGGTGCAGGAACCCAGTAAGGTCGGTGCTCTCTGCATCCCCTAGTTCCTATGGTGATTGTTCTACAAGTGGTAAGCTTTCTTTTGTTGTAAAAATGACCTAATTTAGCGTAATTCTGATTGTTTTGATATTTACCTGTAGACCCTTTTCATATTGAAGCTTAATGATTAGTTTAGTATGCTTGAATTGGTTTGTTTTGTTTCCGAATTGGTGATTCTAAATAGTTCAGTTTGTTGTTGCTATCAAGTATTCATGCTCGTGACTTTCTTGTTCTTCTTTGCTCGAAAGGCTCTTGGGCATTTATTTTTCAGAGTTCCTTCTTTTTATTTTCCAACTGTGCCTCGCCAATTGACATCCCTTTGAAAACATACTAATGTATAACTATATATGGGTCTGTCTTTATATATATGGGTCTGCCTTTATTTTTCTTTACATTTTTGCCTTGGTTTATGATTGCAGAATCAGATTTGTGAGGTGATATTGCAAGGCATATTGAATTGCTATTCTATTTCTGCGTTTTTCTTTCAAAACAAAATGACATGAAAATAACCGAGATGGCAAATCAGAATACATATTTGAGAGCCTCATAAAGCGGCAGAGATTAAATGAAGAATTATGCAGTTGCATTGTTTGTAATCTTCTATTCAGTCATTATACTAAATTTTTTACCATATTCAGGATTGTCAAGTAGACATAGCAGCTTACCTATAAGGATTCACGAGAAGAATCTCCATGATACAGATGAAAGGTTTATTACTTTGACCAAAGTTTCAATGTTTTCATATTCTTCTATAAATCTGATTTGATGCACAACAAGGCTATGAATTAGATTTCCTTATTAACGTTATTCTAGTATTATATAGGTATTGCTTTTCAAGTTATGGTTTCAGTGCAAAATTCTTAGACGAGTGTATTAATAATGGAATTTCTTGTTTAACATGGAGGAGATGGCATTCATGGAATGCCTTCTGTCCTGCTTATGCAGTTATTACCTCTTTGTGAGACTGTATTTTCTAACAGGATGTTTCGATTTATAGTTATGGTACAATTGAAGCCAAAAAAGGGAATCCACCCATTATGCCAGCAGTCCTGACTCCAGGAGGACCTTTGGATTTGTCATCTGTGTTATTAAGGAATCGCATAATCTTCATTGGGCAGCCAATAAATTCGCAGGTGGCTCAGCGTGTTATATCACAGCTTGTTACTCTAGCAGCTGTTGATGAGAATGCAGATATTCTGGTCTGGTTATATTCTCAGCTTATGGCTTCTATTTTCTGTCTTGCTACTGTTTCACTTGGACTAGTACTGCAAAAATTGAGTGCTTATGAGTCACTATTGTACTCTGCCAGATGTATCTGAACTGCCCTGGTGGAAGTACCTACTCTGTATTGGCAATTTATGACTGCATGTCTTGGGTAACTAAACTTGACTTCCACCCTTTATTGTTTTTCAACATCCAAGTTCCATTGCTACGTGCCTTTTGGATTGTCTATAAGCATGATATTCCATAGTATAGAAAGTTACATATTCTAAACACTATATACCAGTTTTATCCTAATTGAGATGTTGTGGCATCTTCATGCCCCTGAAGCGATGAAGAAGGTAACTTAGGAGCTTTCCTATGAACTTTCCTCGTAGGAAAACCATCTCCACAGTTCACAGATTAATGGTAGTGAAGTAATTTTGAACTTATGCTATTACATACTAGGTCCCTAGTTGAAGCTTGATGAGGGTTGTACCTAGTCAAAATATGATAATTTAGGTGCTTCCTAGATGCATTAAAGGTGTTCACGGATTGCATTTTAAGTCCTAGCCATCTAATTACACTTTTGATCCCCTATCTTGTTTTCTGAAGTATTCAGTTCTTGAAATGTTCTCAGATAAAGCCTAAAGTTGGCACGGTATGTTTTGGAGTAGCTGCAAGCCAAGGAGCGCTGCTTCTTGCTGGTGGAGAAAAGGGAATGCGGTATGCTATGCCCAATGCACGTATTATGATACATCAACCACAGGGTGGATGTGGTGTAAGAATCTTTGTTTTTTGTATTCAACTGAGTTTTGACAGTGTGATTTATCTCTTTTCAAACTGTTGAAGAAATATTTTCACCAACCCGATCTCCATCCTTGTCAAAAAACCTAAAGAACAAACAAAGAAGAAGGAAAATGTCGTCAACTTGGCTTTCTAGGGGGAATAAAATGCAACTAAAGGAGGACTAGTGTTCATTACTGTTAACTTACTCTTCCCTTGTGGCATGTAAGGGCTTGAACCCTGAAATCTAAATGAAGTGCTTATTTATATTGGTTAATACATGGAAGTTCTTTCAGAACACAAATAACACTTTTACTTAACAAGACATTCAGCATCTCTTATTTCATTTAATTATTTTATCAGCAGTTACTGATTTATTATAGGTTTCTTTGCTTTCGTAGGGCCATGTGGAAGATGTGAGGCGCCAAGTAAATGAAGCTGTTCAATCCCGTCATGTTAGTTTCTGTTCCTATTTACTGTTTTGTTGACCCTGCTTTACTCATGATCTAAACCTGATCAATGATTTGTTTCTGACTAATGGTCAGTTTGAGCCAGTTATGAGAATTAGTATAATTGACTAGCCAAATTTAGTAGTTCCGTTAGGCTAAGGGGGTTGCAGTGATCATGCTCGGGCAACTCTTTACTGCAAAGGATGTGAAAAATGTTCTATAGACTTGGAAGTTTGAAATAGACAGCTCAAGAATGTTCCCAAAGCAGGAGGAAGACTTTCTACAAAGAGCGCTTAAACATCATCCATAACAAAAATGACTAATACCATCATCTTAGACCATTTACTCGGTCTGTTATCTGAAATTCAGCATTTCATGTGCGGATTATAGTTGTTACATTTCAAGTTTTCCTCTTTCTTTTTCTTTTTTGTTGGGCGTGGTGACTTGATTTCTTGCTACCTATCTGTTATCCATCCGCAGATTCCTAGAACCTGGTATGGTTAAGATAAAAACCAGATGCATTGGTCATTCAAGAATTTGAAAACTTGATAGCTGCTCTATTTGGCATCATGGTTTCAATCAATGTGTGCTCTTAAATCCCTTGTTATTTTATGCAGAAAATAGACAGAATGTATGCTGCATTTACTGGCCAACCACTTGAGATGGTGCAGCAGTATACTGAGAGGGACCGTTTCTTATCCACTTCAGAGGTAATGTGGCTCAACTTTATTCTCCTGAAATTATGAGTTCATCCTATTGTAGCACTAATACTTGGTGAGGTTATGTTTCTTTTGCAGGCTATGGAATTTGGCCTCATTGATGGCATTCTGGAAACTGAATATTGAACTGGGTTTATCCATTTAATTTTATCAAACAAAACATGTTCAATTAATTAAACTCTAATCTTGTGTTGTCAAAACCAAGCGCCCTTTATATCAGTGTTGTGTAATCAAATTCTGAAGTTTTTTCCTTGTTTTCAATGATTAACAATTTTGGAATTTTGAGTCTATGGACAGAAGACGATTGATACATATGAGGGTTAATAGCGTATTCTATTTTCAAGTTAATATTTGATCTATCATGTAAACTGGAGCCGCAAATCTGCCAAAAAAGATTTGGCTGTTGCTTGTCTTTGTATTTGTATTCGAGTGTTTTCTTCTTAGTAAGCCATGATTGTACACAACAATGCAAAAGTTCTGTACGATATGAGAAGATTCAAAAGTATGATTTTACTCCTAATTGATAAAGAGGTTGTTTAACAACACACACACACATATACAGTAAGCTATAATTGTATGTAGCATCAAAAAGTTTGTGATTGAAAGGTTAGGCTTTCATATGAATCTCAACTTACTACTACAGTCTGTTTAATACATAATCGGATTAAGAGGTTCAAATGAGGGAGGAAAAATAAGTTAGTTTAAATGGCTGAATATCACTAAAGAAAATTAAATTACAGCAATTTCCTCGCAAAGTGGCTCATTTGCCTGTCACAAGATGAAAATCAGATAGTAAGTAAAAGTTCTTCATAAGATGTTATTATTAAAATCTATTAATAGATGGGAATTATCATAAAAAAGTGAAGGGTTTTTTTTATTTTTATTTTTTACCATAATTCTGCTGCACAAATGTGAACTTTCGAATTGCATTAAGCAAAGAACCATGTCTCATTGACTTCAGGGATCCCATGTGTCTGCAATAGATTACAACTTTCAGCAAAGAAACTAAAAACTCGCAAGATATATAAAGAAGCTCCATGATAATTTTTTTGCAAGAAAATCCTCTAGTCATTAGGGATGGCAAAAAAGGCCTGTCCGGCTTAAAGTCAATTGATGAAAGTCAAGTTGACCAAAACTTTTGCCAGGTTCAAACTTGGGAGTATTGGCCTGACCAGAACTAATTCAAGCAAAATGACGTCGATTAAGCCATTCAAATCGGATGTTGGATGGTCCAATTCCAATCGGCCATCGGCCCACCCACTACCATCTCTGCTAGTAACACTATTATGGACGTTTCTGCATAAATGATATCATCAATTTAAGTATATACATAATTATAACACTTACATTATCTCAGTAAACCGAATTCTCCATGCTGGAAAACCCAAGTGGCATCTTACAGGTCCATACACTAACATCAGATCAGGATCTTGTCCTTTGCAACCTGATGATACAAGAAGTTCAATGTACCAAGAACGGGATATCAATTAGAAAAATAAAATATTTAGATAAAGAGAGTAAACCAATAGCCCTGAGGGCCTCCCCCAGGTTAGCTTCTGTGAACATTTGAGCTTCTTCTGCATTAGTTTTTGCCAATTTCGAGTACTTCAAAAAGAGTAGATTAGCTGCCTTGGCCACCATATCCTTTCCGTCAGAGATTGAAGCAAACTCCAAAATCATATGTTTCTGCTCCTTTAGTAAATCTTCTTCCACACATTCCTGTAAGTGCCAGAAGTTGGTTCAATAAAACCTCAGCCATTGATGCTGGTATGATTAAGCATAATTGCATGTCCAGTATCAATACATACAGAAATCACCAAAATAGACACTGGTGACTATGTCGGTTTTAGTCATTCCAGATAAAGCGTGTGATAAAGAGATGTATATTGGTGATGCAATAGATGATGAGTAACAATTAGAACTTAGGACAACAACCAGATCATTAATGAAATTAAACAGAAAGAAAAGGGTAAATGTTCGGATAGAACTAAATGATAATACCTCAAGCAGTATTGCACTTTCCAACTTCTCTATGATGGATTTCTTGGATTTCTTTAGAACCCCTGCAAGTAAAATGAAGGTAAAAATAAAATCTAAAATCCCAATATCTCACATTTTAGTTGCTGCATATTAAATTACAGATAGTTTGCATCGTTAAATTGCAATAGCAAAGCGTTGTTTCCCACTACAAAGTTTGATAAAACACCTCACATCTTACCATCAACATCATATAGGCACAATTGTTTCACACCGAGTGCTTCCAGCCATTTCAAGAGCTGAATAACTTTACCAATGTGGTAAGCTTCTTCGCTTTCAACCACAATAGCAAGATACCGGATATGACCGACGTTAAGTTTTTTGTAGTATTTCAATAGTCCACAAGACATTATACAACTTTCAAACAACTCAGCTACATAAACTCCAAAGTACCATAAGCTGACAAGAACGTGCACAAAATGCCACAATAGTCGAAGCCCAAGACTGCAAATCTGCACAAACCTTAAAAACCAAAATAAACGTCTAAGATCAATAAACTACTGTTTACTCAGTACCAAAATGATTCACACATAATTACATCCTCAAACATCTGATTTCACAGCCATTGTGGATAACTAAACTATAATTTCACCTCCAGAAATGAAATAAAAATGAAAGAGGGACTCCAGAAGCTCTCTAGACAGTAAAAGAATATCTCCAAACCAAAAGATTATATAAACAACAGAAACAAACATAAGTAGAATAATTTCCAAAAAAAAATACATAAGTAGAACTAACTAATTAAATCCTAACTCACATACTCACCTTATTATATGAAGAGTGAACTTTCTGAACTTCATATCTCGAGTCCATTAATCTACATATAAAGATTGGTCAGATATACCCATCAGTCTAAATTTCAACAGGTAAATTTGAGAACCCATGTCCGAGAATTTATAACACATACATATGCACACCAAAAATCCATCTGATTCAGTCATTAATGCCAGATGGTCCTTGAAACACAAAGAAAAGATCTCTGATCGAGTTGGTAATAAAAAAAGTTCAAACCATCCGTTTCAGGAATAAAAAGAAGTGAAAATACATGTTTCAACAATTTCTCAACAAAGAAACAGAAAAAACCCAGAAAGAGAATGCAATACCTGAGATCTCAAAGTCCAAAAAGGAGGGAGCTTTATTATCAGAAAAAGGCATAAAACTGAAAAGCTTTGGTCTTCTTTCACTTACCTGTTTGGTTTGCTTTACGTTTGGATTGAAACTTGCAACTCTTTTTTCCTCGTGTGGCTTTGATGTCTTTGATCACTCCCGTCCTCGTACTAGACTCCTGACTTCCAACTACGTAGGAACTCAACCGAAGTTTACCTTGCGCAAGATATTCAATAAGGATATTGTAATTTGTAAATCAAGCCTTCAAAGTCCGAGTAGGAATGATTTTAACTAAAATTTTAGTTTATAATTTATTCAAACCTGTTTAATTTTAAATTTTAAATTTGATCTATTATAAAATTTTAAATTTATTTTTAACTAATAAATTTAATATGTTATAATATGTTAATATTAATTTTTCATAATTATGTGAACTACAATTATATGCTAATTTTAAAATATTTATGAATACTGGCTTGGGTTGAATTTTTTTTATATAAATTTAAATTCAATCCTTAAAATTTTGAAATTCAAACTTAATATATAAATTAATTTTAAAAACTAAAATCATTTAATTTTTATAAATTGAGTTTTTAAGCTGCAGCTTATTGAATCATTGTGACATGCACGATTCCCCTTCGTATTAGTGAGTTTCATCACTTAATTACTGACATCAAAGCCACACAATTTGTTGTGTTACTATAACAGTATAATCACACTTTGTGATAGTTTGAAGTTGTTAGGCATCTAACAAGTTTTGTTATTTGGCCTGAGATTCAGATTCTCACTTTATATCGCATTAGTAACATACAAAAAACCAAAAGATTCAACCTTTCGATTCCTCTTCAGTTTCAAGTAGACCGTCATGCCACTGTAGCTTGAAATAGTAAAAAAAGACATCACAGAAAGCTGAAGTGCATGAATGCTAAACCCTTGAGACCCTCCACATTCACAGTTAAAATGTGCAGAAACAGTCATATGAAAATTGCAGATGAATGTTAGTAACAGATGAGAGCAAAGCCATCCTTCAGCAAAATTGACATGTTTTGCAAATAATAACATAAACCTATCAAATCAAACTGATGACAATCCGATTATGCTACTGTGTTTTTGCCACTCAAATCTTCTTTAGTCAGGCACATGGTCAAGCACGATCATTTAGCTGTCTCGTGGAATTCTCTGCATTCCTCCAACAATCACAAACCATAATAAACTTGTAAGCTTTCAGAGAAGTTATCTGCAACTAAAAGGTTTCTTCAGTACAATGTCATTGAAAAGATTTTTCTCTTAGAACTTGTATTTACTTATAAGGCTGACTAATTCCAAGTTCATGTACTCAGACCTTTATTTCGCACTTTGTGCAACATGACATGGAATGTGATTAAAGCTTACCAGTTATTATTTAGAAACAATGACACAATATAAAGTAAAAGGATGCAATAGTAACAGAGGAAAGAGGAACATGAAGAAGGGGTTTGAGTACTTTATATAATTGGGAACGTCAAGTTCTAGCATTTTCCTAGAGTGAGAATCTTAACCCAGTTCTACAACAAAAGTCAATTATTTCACAACTTTTCTTTTCTTTCTTTTTCTTTTCAATCATGCAAACCAAATTAGTTTGGTCATTGAGAACCATTAATTAACAGGGTTTCAGGCATAATTACTAGGAAAGGAAGAGTAGTGTGAGAAGAGGGGATAAACGAAAGAACCATAAATTTCGAAAAGTTGGGAAAACCACCCCCTTGTCTTTTCCTGTATCACTATTCACATTTATCATCAATATTTGAATGACAAACGCACTGAATAAGTATATATCCAGCATCCATAGTGACTAACCAAGTTATACATGATAATTTTCTGCCCACACAAATCACCAGTCAAAATAAGCTAACATATGCACAAAGAGAAAAAGGGCATAATGAACATTGAAGCAAAGCATCCAGACAAGAGAAAAGTTAAAGGAAGTGAATGAGTCCAGCAATCGATGTCATCCCTAAAATACTCAAGCAATGCAGTACAAACACATCCACAGACAATCAAGTTTGATATCCGGCGACGTACAACTCAAATAGCTTGTATTCTCACCTACCTACTGAGTTGCATCCTCAGGAAACCTAGCATCAAAAGGAGCTGAAGTATGGGAATGCCCTGATGCCCCACCAGCACCTCCTGAACCCTGCTGCAACTCAATGACAAGCCATCTCACAGCCTTACTCATCTGCTCCAACCGGACTGCACTAATCGGTGGAAGCCCTGTTCCTGACTTCCCTGTAGTGGCCGAACCAGTGGCCTCATCCACCAGGCATTCAGAGCCAATTCTTTGCCTCACAGACTCCACAAACTCCTCTGCCTGATCACAAGCCACCTTGAACAATTCCCACCTCTGCTTAAAATTCTCTAATGCAGCATCTGTCGCTGCCGTCTTCTGTCCACCTGTTAATTCCTTAGCTTCAAGGACACTTACCGCTGCAGCTACAAATTCCTGATAAGCATTGTTCAGGGAATCTACTATGTTGTCCATAAGTACCCAACTCTGCACCAATTCAGACATTTTAAAACCCATAACCCTCTTGAAAAGATAGCTAAGACACAAATATTGAGGCATGTAAAGAATCATTCAGCCATATATTGAGGTAAAAAACAAGGAATGTGGGAATTTAAGATCAAATTCTCTGTTCAGATGGCTCTTATACCCAATTCTTCCTCTTAGTCTCTGTGCAAAATGATTGCTCTAGTATAATGTTCCAATAACAAACTAATGGTGACTAGTTTTATTTGAAATAGAATTGAGTTCCAATAACAAACATAAAGATGAGCTTTCTGAATGAGTTTGGAATACAAAATGTTCAATGATCCATTTTAGGAAGAAAAAGAGGTGACAAGATATGCTTCAACAATTGTTTAACGAAACAGAAAAATCCAGCAAAAAAATGCAATCTACGTCCAAAAAAATGGAGAGAACTTTATCACAAAAAAGGAAGCATAAAGGGGAAGAGGGTAGATAAGTAGGAAAGGACTGAAAAGCTTTGGTCCTCTTTCCCTTACATGTTTGCTTTGCTTTATGGTTCGAGTGAAATTGCAACTCCTTTCCTTGTGTGGCTTTGATGTCTTTTGCAACTCCTAATTTCCAATTACATAGGGACTGGAGTTTAACTTGTGCAAGATATTCAATAAGGGTGTTCTCGTACTTTCCTTTTAATCCTTTTGGGGCACAATAATCTTGAGTCATAGCCAAGTAGGTGGTTGACTAGTAAAGCAAGCCTCCCACATGCACTCAAAGGTCACAAGTTCAAATCAAGATAAGTGATGAGTGCATCTGACTTACAGAATGGTTAACAGACTAAAGTTGTGAATAACATACTGGAGCTCATACTAGTTTTGATACTGGTCCATACAATACCAGTATTGTTTGGACATCATTTCACATAATTTTTAAAAATTAAAAAATAATCCCTCAATTTTATATAATTAAAATTTAGTTCTAATTATATCTCATAATAATTTTTAAATACTCTAATCCTACAATTAAATTTTATCTTTTGTAAGGTTCAACTTTGGCTTCACCAGATGGAGACTGGAGAGTACTTCATGTTGTCTTCTTATTGTGTAAAAGAGAAAACAATAGTTACTATTAAGATTAAACTTGGTCAGAACCAATCGAACCAAACAGGCAGGTTCAAGTCATTTAATTTCTTCAACACCTGTCTTTAACTTGGTCATAAATTTTTGTTTGTTAATCAATGAACGTTGACATCACAATAAAAGATATTTCCTTTTTGAAAAGGATTTGTTGCTTAGCTCCTAGAACTGCTCTCTTTTCCCTCAGGTATACATGCAGGTAAAGAATTGCAGTGTTGGGATGGAGTTCATGTCTCTTGCTCAAGACTAGTAAGAGTTTTGGTATCCAAGAAAAGAACTCTCTTTATTCTGACAACTTTTGCAGATCAGACCAAAGAATCAGTAAATAAAACTTGAGGCAAATTCCATGCAGAAATTGCAGCACATGAAATTCTTTCAATGGCTACTTCTAAGGTAACATATGGCCAACCAATCATAACAGAGAAAATTGTTGCTTAACACATCTCAAATGAACAAAATCTGATAAAGAAAGATAATAACTTTTAGCAAAGCATCCTAATCCCTAAGAACCTTTGTTCTGTCTTTGCTACGCCAAAAAGAGAACATTACAATATGTAATTCCCCCATTATCACCTTTTCAAGCAAGTGGGATTTTTTAATATGCAAAGCAATGAAAACATTTCAACTTGGACGGGTATACGGTTACTGACCGTGAGTGGAGGAGAGGAGGTCGTGGCGGTGACAGCTTCGACGCCGACCAGACGACGATGGAGGACCGACGGCGGATAATTAACAGAAAACAACGGAGGAAAACTGAAGGTGACTAACAAAGAGTACAAGGGGCGAAACAGGCAAGGCGTCGTGGCGGTGACAGCTCCGACGCCGGCTAGAGGAGGGTGAGAAAGTTAGTGAATACTATGAATTAGGAACTGAAACCTTTCCGCGAACGGATTGCTGCTATGTTTGCTTCATTTTCTTTTTCTAGCTGTTCAAAATCGTCGATTCAGATAGCTCCTATGTACAAATCTTCCTCTTAGTCTCTGTGCTAAATGATTAAAAATTAAAAAGTATATGGAAAAGGAAAAACCTGGGCTCGTAGGAAGATGCCCGGCGTTCGATTAATTTTATATAACTATATATTATATAAATTTTAAAGATAAATTATTTTTATAAATAAATAAACCTTATTTTAATTTCTTTTATACTATTTTATCGATTCAAATTTATATTATGATTGTTAATATAATTATATCTAAAAAATTTTAATTAATATTAATACAATAATATTATTATTTTAATCTCAATTAAAATGTATTAAAATCAAGATTGGGTGGATAGCCTCAAAAGCAAGTTTATATTATATAAATTATAATAACCAAACATGGAAAATTACGTATTATTAAACTTTCTCAAATTTCACGTATCAATAGAATTTATGCTGGGTGTTGTATTTTTAAAAAACCAATATAACTCATAAATTAAGAAATAAAGTTAGAAGGAGAGGGAATAATAATATTTTGGTTATTAAATAACATAAACTTTTTAACTCGATTATGTATGTATAGTTCAAAAATAAAAATATAAGTTTGAAAATTATATTATTTGATTATTTATTGCATTGGTATAATATTTCGATAAGAAGCTCGTTTTAATTCTTTTAATTGTTAAACAGATTACGCACAATTTCGTATTTTCTTATAACTATATTTTTAAAAGATTATCTAATTATAACTTGTAAATAAATAAGAGTTTTTTAACAGAAGTAATAAATAAAAGTTTTCAATATAATAATGACAATAAATCTTTGATTTGCTTAGACCTGATCTAAAATTAACGAGTCACGTCTAAATTGACCACATCCCTAGTTTTCATTACTTAATATTGTTTGTTTGGAATGTCAAGTCTCCAAGTATTCAAACCTTCTCTCAAAATTCAACTGAATTATGAAATGAATGTCTAAATTAAAGTTTCTTAATTTCTTAATTTAACTAGATAAGTACCTCATAATCAAAACGTGTTCACGATGATGTCTAAATAACACATGTTTCATGTCATTTGAATCGAAGGTACTCTAAATTCACGTACAAAATATTTATTAAAATAGTTTTAATTTGATTTAATAACTCAATTAAATTTTAAATATTTGGATATTTATAATAATAACATTTAAATCAAAATTAGACAATCTTGTTTAAGTTTGACTTTCACTATCAAAAGAGTTACTACTCGGAGTTATTGAACAATTTTTAGCATACATACCAGTATCTAATAAAATTAGCTTATTAGCAAAATGAAATTAGTTCCAAGTAGTTTGAATATGTTGTTAGAGGAGTGATCTAAAGGCAATCACCTTTAGCATTTATTGTACAAATCTTTTTTATTAATAAAAAGGCTGATATTTATGTTCGAATTAATGAAGTCTTTGATACATTACATAGTATGAAGGAAATTATAATGAGATCATGATAATGAGATTCCTATCATGTGTAATTATGTTAGTATCTAAATGATCCTTAGTTATAAGATTAATGAGACGGGGCATTATTAATCCGGACAGACTAGTACCTGTTATACTCCTTGATTAGATCAAGCAGTGGATCTCATAAGTTGTAAGCATGAGTTGTTTAGAGTTAACACGTGAATGCTTGCTAAGAATAGTAAGTACATTTAATGACCTGCCATAAGACAATTATATGGATAATCTTTCTAGTGTTAATGATAGTCTCATCATAGCAATGGTGCAAATATCCTTAGATTTTAAGGATTTCTTAGATACTAATCTTATACTTTGACTCCATTACTTGTTGTCTCTTAGAGGTTGCTCATAGGGTGGTGATTAGGTACAGCTCAAAGTATTTAAAGGTAATTAAGTAACCAATAAAGGATTCGCCACTCTTGATAGAAGGAGATAATACCTACGGCCTCTTGTCGCGGTCATTACTCGGGAATCTCTGACCAGAGTAAAAATGTCACGAAGATAGTCTTTAGTGACATATTCAATTGAGTAATGAGCCTTGGGGACAAAATCTAACATCATTTAGGCGAGATGTGACATAGTCAATTTAGTGGGAGTTGAAACTTCAACCATATTCTGAACCAAGTAGGGTAAAGTTAGTGAAAGGATGAATTGCAAGGGAACATTATCTATGGAAAATCAAACCACTGACTGCCCGGTCAATTGGCAGTCATGATGTGTTGCTAGATACTGCTCATGACTTGCTTGAATTAAGTGTTAATTTAAATAGCCAATATAATTGGGAACCTAATGGGTCGCGCGCATTGAAAATGCGAAGAATGAGTAAAATGATTTTGAATGGGGATCCAAGATATGAGAGATGCATGACTAAGCTACACAAGTGTGGTAGTTTAGGGTCATTTAATTGTGAATTATATGACACATGTGAATCTTGCTTATTAGGTAAGATAACAAAATTACCCTTTAAAGAAGGGGTGGAAGTTTCATGCTAAATTAAGTGGGATTAAAAGCCACTTAATTCCCATTAACTCTCTATTTTTTAATGTTGGGGGTTAGAGGAAGGCCAAAAGGTGTAAGAAATATCAATTTTCGTGCAAGTGTTATGTGAAAACAAGCGACTTTTTGGAAAAGTGTTCATCATCTTATCTCACTCTCTGCAAATAATCTCTCAAAGAATACATCGCAAAGCTAGCACTTTGTGTGTGTCCTAGCCATTCTTCCTAAGCGGTTTTAAGCTTCGCTCTTCACATGGATATCATTAGAAATGTCCTCCTTTGGTCATTATGGTTTACGACAATTCGAAGAGGTGAAGACAACAAAGAACGAAGGAGATTGTAAGGTACACATCTTAAGTTCATGTTTTGTTAAAGTTACATATAGTGGCACTTGAAAGTTCTTGGCTTTTTGGGTTTTGTTTTACATTTCTGGCACTATTTTCTATTGTTGATGCATGTGATGCAAGATCAAAACTCAACATCTCAACTATGCAGATATTTTAAAGATTTTTTATTACTTATGGTGTAATAATTATAATTAGTTAAATACAAGATTAATAATTTTAAGATCTTTAATTACCTACGATTAAAGTCATGCTCAAATAATCAATGTTTTAAAAATCATATTAGAAGTTAAACTAATAAGACAAAAAATTTAAAGTTTAAAAGTTCAAATTATATTAAACTATTATAAAATTGTAATGTGATAAAAATTAAATAAAAATTGAAAATTTTGAAATAAGATTGAAAAAGGAGAGTAACTATATATTGAAGTTTAATTAAAGGATAAAGCTGTTAAATGAAAATTAATTAGTTTATTTTAGTTTATAAAAATCTATTAATTTACAAAAAATCAATTGATTAATTAATAAATTCACCGGTTGTTGATAACATATTGAACTGAAAATTTAGAAACCAAACTGAAAAGTTGATCGATTCAATTATAATTGGTTCGATCTTTTAATTATAAATAATAATAATGATAATTACTTATAGTTAAATATTCTGAACTATATATAAGACATTCTAAAATAATTCCAGTTAGTTAAATGTAAGATTATGCAGGTAATGTTTAAAGAAATATAAAAGGCATACTTAAATAATAATGCGATCAGGTGATTTTCTACTCCAAAGCATACTTGAGAGTTGACTTTCCAATTGTGGCGTGTCATAAAGGAATGTAATTACCTTCAATACTCTTAGAAGTTAAACAATCCTTAAAATATAGTTTTTGAATTAATGTATTAACATAAATACTTGCCCATCATGATAATAACGTGCTCGGTCCAATTTGACCGAACTTCAGGTCGGGTTCGAATATTTTCTTTTTAAAAGTCTTGAGGTTCAAGTCATCTAAGTCCAAACAAATTATGGTTTTGGATTGGATGCTTCAGGTTCAGTAAAACTTCGAATCAAACCCAGATTAAACATAAATTTTTGGGTCTAATTTAGACCTAGGTAAGCTTGATCTAGCTTAACCCATTACCAATCTTATATAGAAATTGGACTTCATGTCGAGTTTGAATATTTTATATTTAAAATTTTTAAACTTCGAGCCATTCAGGTCCAATGAAATTCGAGTTTTGATCGAATGCCTCAGGTTCGATTAAACTTTGAATTGAGCGCAGATTAACATAAAATTACAGGTCTAATTTAGACCTAAGTAGGCCCAACCTAGCTCAGCCCATTATCAATCCTACACAAAAATTGGACTTCAGATCGAGTTCGAATATTTTCTTTTTAAAAATTTTGAGCTTCAAGCCATTTAGCTCCAATCAAGTTTGGATCAGATGCTTTGGGTCCAATCAAACTTCAAATCAAACCCAGATCAAGTATAAAATTTTAGGTCTAATTTAAACCTAGATAGGCCAGACCTAGCTCAGCCCATTACTGACCCTGCTTAGAAATAAGTTGTGTCATAAGTAAGACCTATATCTTGTAACTTGATTATATTTAAACTTGAAATTATTGTTATTTATTTCTCCTAACATATTATATAAGTGGTAAAATTATAATTCACATTCATGATAAAAAATCTTATAAAAATCGATTCTAATTTCTTTGTCATACTAACACTTACTTCATCGTCGTCTCAAATGTTTTCAACATTCATTTTCGTAAGTCAATGGATAACATTATTGTGTAGCCTTCTAATAAACATAAAAACAGTGATTGAATTCGAAATTTGAACTACATAAATAGTACAAATATGTAAAGATGTCAAAATTACCCAGCCTGGCCTGACCTGGGTGAGTTTGGCCTTAGCCAGCTTAAACAGGGCCATGGCCCATAAGTCTCGGACGGTTCAAGGAGGTTGGGCCGGGCCTTGCCTATGAGCCAAGCAGCCTAGCCCGTATCCCGTGGCCCGTGGCCCGTATAAGGTTAATAAACAAAACGACATCGTTTTGCTTTAAAAGCAAATGACATCGTTTAGGTAACGTAAAAAGTTTAAAAAATCAAGAAGCAAAACGACATCATTTTGCCTCTCATTAAACTCCACGCATCACGCTTCCCTCCTTCCCCTTTACCCAGCTAGCCAGTAACACTCACGCACTCACTAGCCTGGTTCTTCACTTCTTCTTTCTATTCTTCATCCGTTATTCTTCTTCATGTCACCCAATCACGTTCTTCCTTCGTTCTTCTTTTTTGTGTCATATGTGACTCATCCTTTCCCCAACTTCTTCATCGGCTGTGTGAATTCGCTAATGCTTATTGTTAATAAGGTAATCTCTCTTCTCAATTTTGGTTTTTTATTAATAGTTAATTGTTTTGAGATTATTGTGGTTTGGTGATACTGATTTAGTTAATTTGAAAACTTTGTATGTTAATAATGGGAATATGAGATAATGCATGTATAGTGTTTGATGAAACGCCCCACTCTTTTAAATGTTCACTAATGCCAAAACTCAGAAGTTTAATGTCATTGCTACTTGATTATTTACTGATTTCATAGAACATGTAATTTATTTTGTCTTATAACAGAGGGCAGTTGATCAAAAGTCAGAAGTTTGTGCCTAATAATTTTTGCAAGGTTTTGCTAACATGTTCTTTTTAACTTTCCAATTATATTTTGTGTGGCTAATGCATTGATCGAGTTCATGTTTCTTTAATGTATACATGCATATCAAACTCAAACTCACAGAGAATGAAATAGTCAAGATGGGTACAAGTTGACAATTTATTAAATAAATCTTAAACTTATATGTTATATTATTTAACTTTTTAATTAATATGAAACAAGTATATATCACTAAAATAAAGATATATCTACTTATTATTTACAAATTCAAGATATTTGATAAAACAAAAATTTAAGGTGCTTAGTGAGTTTTCGGGAAAAAAAAAGAAAGACCAAATTGAGGGTAATAAAAACAAATCCACCTCTAAATTGATAATAAGCAAAAACATTTATATTAATAAATGAGTTTTTATTAGTGCTTGTGATTGTTTAAGAACATTAGTATATAAAAAAGGGATTAGTGATTTATGTTGGTTAAACTCAAAAGTTTAACAAATCTTGGTTAAATCAAAGTACTTTAAATTAACGAACCTTTATTATATGTTGATTTTTTCTAACCTTAATTATTTATATGTTTTTCGTCAGATGGATGAGCATATTCTTTCAGTTGAGAGTTCTAATCCAATACTAGAGATAGAAGTAGAAACTTCTATTCCGGTACTAAGTGAGGATAGAAGTTTAATTAGAACTCAAATTACTCAATATATAA
The DNA here is from genome assembly GCA_027563885.1 of Erythroxylum longipes. Lineage (NCBI taxonomy): Eukaryota > Viridiplantae > Streptophyta > Magnoliopsida > Malpighiales > Erythroxylaceae > Erythroxylum > Erythroxylum longipes. The sequence continues at coordinate 41,121,481 of JAOQMS010000179.1, read as the reverse complement.
ATGAAGTTTGGAATCACTTTAACAAAAATATATCGACTGGCAGAATTAAAAAAGTAGAGTGTAAATATTGTCAAAAGTTGTATTCAAGTGGTTCAAAAGGTGAAACGTCTCATTTAAAGAGACATATGGAATCATGTACTAGAAGGAAAATGGTTTTAGGAGGTCAAACATTTTTAACCCCTAACCTTATGAAAGGGAAAAATGAATTGATCGTAATAACTTTTGACAACAACAGATTAAGGATTTTGATGACTAATATGATTATTGGAGATGATCAACCATTGTCTATGGTTGAAAGCAAAAGATTCAGGATATTTCTTAATTTACTTCAATCGAAATTCAAGGTTCCAAGTTGGAATATATTGAGGAATGATATTTTCAAAATTTATGAGGACAAAAGGAGAGAAACATTAAGAGCATTGTCGAGTATTCAAGGACTAATTGCCATGATAATGGACATGTGGACGGTCGATAACCAAAAGAAGGGTTACGTGGCAGGACAACAATTTATATTAATAATGATTGGAAGTTATGCAATAGACTTTTGAGGTAGTTTATATTCCTTAATATTGTTATCATTTTCTTTTTTCCATTATTTTATGAATTTATGATTCATGTTGGTAATATTTGTACATCATAGGTTCATTTATACGCCGATACCGCATACAAGTGAAAAATTGGCAAACTTGTTAAAAGACTGTTTGATGAATTTGAGTATCGACAACAAAGTATCCACCATCAAAGTTGACAATTGTAGCACGAATGACCTTATGATTGAGAAGTTGAAGGGTAAGATGCGGGTTGGGAGCTTATTAGTTAGAGGTAAGTTATTTCATGTGTTCTTTTGCGTATATTCTTAACTTGATTGTGAATGATGAATTGGAGACAATAAAGAAAAAAAATATTGTATTAGGAATAGTATTTTATATTGGAATGCAACTCTAAAAAAAGTTAAACTTTTGAAGATGGTGCACAAATTTTATGCATTCCAAGTTCAAAGAAGTTGGTTTTGCATTGTCCAACCAGATGGAACTCAACCTTTAAGATTTTGGAGTTGACAATCCCATATGCTCAGGTGTTTAGTAGACTAGCCGAAAGAGATTCTCAGTATACCTACGTATCGGCAGGAAATCAATTGGACTTGGCGAGAGAGCTTTGTATGAAGTTGAAATTATTCTATAATTAGACTAAATTGTTCTCGGGAACAATATATCCAACTTCGCACGGTATCATTAACACTATGTCCAACATAAAGCAGGTTTTATTATTGTGGATGTTTGACTCCAATGATGTTATTCGGACTATGGTGGAGCAGATGACAGAGAAGTTTAATTCTTATTGATCTAAAGTTGGAGATATTGTTGCAGTATTATATGTGTTGGACCCAAGATATAAAATAGATGGGTTTGAATACATTTATAATGTGTTGGACCCGAGATACAAGATAGACGGGTTTGAATACATTTATAATGCATTGTACGATGGTGAAGCTCAAGAGCGTCTATATACCATGAAACAATTATGGTATCAATTGTTTAATGATTATCAAGTCAGAATGCAACAAACTCGTGATCAAGATCTTAGTACAAGCAGTTCAACTCCGATTTCAGTTTCATGTTCGACCTTATCCTAACTCATTATTGACATATTCTCTTTCACATTTTTTGAAAGAGAAAAATGCTAGGATTTCTTATAAAATGATGGAGTTAGATAAATATTTTTCTAAAGATTGTGTTCCTAAAACTGAAGGTGAGCACTTCGATATATTGCCATGGTGGAAGATGTCTAGAAATAAATATCCGATCTTGCAAGTCATTGCACTAGACTTGTTAGCTATTCCATCATCTACTGTTGCTTAAGAGTTTGCATTTAGTACTAGTGGTTGGGTCATTACTCCTCATTGTGGTCAACTTCATTATTGCACTACAGAAGCCCTTATGTGTGCTCAAAGTTGGTTAAATAATGAAGATATTGATGGTAAATTGTTCTTTTTAATATATTAAATTTATCTATTTTATATTATCTTACCTAATATTGAGTTTTTAATTTTCCTACAACTACAGGTATTAATGCAAAGGTGACTAGTAAAATTAATCGACCAATTGCATGTTATTTTGATCAAATATATGAAGACAAAGGTATATTTAATTTTCTTTTAATTTAATATTACATTACTAAATATAGTGTTTATACATACAGATGATTTGATCCAAACTATTGACGATCCTAGCAACAAGTACAATTAGATGCTCTCTCAATCTCCACTGATACTCTCCAGTATCCAATATCCAAACTTTGTCTATCCAACATAATATTATCTTAATTTTGTAAATTGTATTATTTCTTGTAAAATGATTTGGATAATCATTTGTGTACAACAAAAATTTCTATAGTTATCGAATTTGATTTTATCAATTCTCTCTTATAGTAATTAATAAATTATTTAAGTAAAATTAAATTCGTAATTAATTGAATTGAAATTCTTAACTATAATTAACTTAATGAATTTTCCTACAAATTCATAATCAATTGAATTAAAATTCCTAATTAATTTTTTATTTATATAATCACATGTTTCAATGGAAAGTTATTACTAAATTCAAATTAATTAATTCAACTTTGTAATTTTTTAACATAGTAGTGTCAATGTAACTTCTATTAGTTAAATTAATAACTTAATTTTAATCTTTTTATTGCTTATAATTTTATTTTTAATTATAAATCAATTCAATTTTTGTTGGAGTCCTTATTCCTTAGTAAATTTTTCTAAAGTGTAGAATGTGACATATATCATTTTTTAATAAATTTTATTTATTAAAGTTTATTTATTTTATTAAAATGATTGTATGAGAATGTGTATGTGTAGTAGAGACATATATGCTCTAATAATAGATAAGTTGTTGACAAGGACCTCATAACTGTTGCATAGTACTAACAAAACACCGACTCCCATCGGGTGCCTTGACTCGGAACTTTTACAAGTTTAAGAATCAGCTCTTTTAACTCGATAATATCTTACAAATTCACTTTTTAATAGTATAAAAATAATTATAGTAAATTTTAATAAAAGCAATAATTTATAAAACATATTAAAAATATTTATAAAATGTATTCTAGTTTTAATAAAAATAATATTTATTTTCAATATAATATACTATACGTATATGTTTTTATAACTCAATTACTTTTATATTATTTTAAAATTGATATATTAGGATCAATAAAGTAATTAATTCATTTTAAGATTTATATAAATACATATGTGCATAACGTATATATTGTGTAAATATAAAAAATAAAATAAAAAAGTTCAAATACGATAAGAGTAATCATGATATTAATTTATTTTAATATGTGTAATAAAAATATATAATTTTACAATGATTATTTAATAATAGATATAATATGAAAAGACAATAATATTTATAGATGTAAAAAAATCAACAATAAGTAAAAGTTACATGTATAATTATTATTTTAAGTATATAAGTTGCAACAACAACATCAACTAAGAGTTTCGTACTTAATTTATAAAAACATTAAAAGTTTGAAAATATCATATAATAAACTTAATATACATACTTTTAAAAAATCATATTAAAAAAATTATAATAATTTTTAAACATGTAAAAATAATACTTGAAATAAAATGTGCTTAGATAATAACTTTTTTACATCTACATTATAATTAATTATTTTAATAAAATCATAAAATTAAAATTAAATTCACTTGTTTGTAGGAAATAATTATAACAACATTATCATAACTACATTTTTTAATAAATATATACAGGTTAGTATTTTATATCATTTATTTTATGTAAATATTTTTATAATTTATAGGTAATTTCATTTTACACTTTATTATCAATGTTTATGCTATAATTTATAATTTTTGAATTAAAAAAACTACAACTACAATTTTTCAAATTCTCTTAAAATAAATATATAAAAATTTTAAATGCATTAAAATTTCGAGCTAGTTGATTCCGACCTTCTCACGAGCCACGGGACACCCTTGGCCCGCCCTGATTAGGCCATGGACTCGGCCATTTTAGCCCGCCTGAGTCACGAGTCAGGCTTGACCCGAAATATATTTTGGTCGGCCTAGGTCGGAGCATTGTTGACCCAGGTCTAACCTGACCTATTGCTATTCACACGACAGTAGATGATTTTGGATAATTTTATCAACAATTGTCATTGCAACATGGATGAACGAGATCTCGGAAATTTTCAAAATAAAAGCACTCAAATGGAACAGTTTTGTGAGCAATTGATACAACAAATTTAGACTTCTAATTCTTCTTTAAAACTCTTTACTTGAACTTTTCTATGTCTTAATTGTCACTAGCTTAGAGCATCTTTTCATGCACATTTTGGATACTTTTTGAACTGGGTTAATACATTTAAATTCTTTTAAAAAAACATTTATTTAAAATTTGTTAGATCTTAACTTTATTATAAAAAATAAAACATACATCAACACTTAATCCCGTGAAATTCAAATAACAAGTAGCTACATTTGATTAATAGGGTGACCCTTATTTTATCCTCTTCTTCTACCTCTTATAATTTGTTATTCTATTAGATCAAAGTTTTGTTCAACTAACGATGTGTCACATTTATTAGTTTTTCTACAATACAAGTAATTAAATTCTATTTTATGCTAAATATTTTAATTATTTCTTTATGTTGGTCAACAAAATTTTCTCATTCACCACAAGCATGCATATAACTAATAATTAACGATTAAAAAACTCAACCGATTCAGTTAGTTTATTCGTAAAAACTTTTACCCATCAAACTTTTTGATTCAGTTTTTAACTTTTCAGTTCTATTTACTTTAATAAATTTTATTGTTAAAAATTGATAAATTTGTTAATTAATCGGTTAATTTTTGTAAATTAATAAGGGTCTGTTTGTTTTTGTTTTTATTTTTAGTTTTCTATTTTAGATTTCAAATTTAGTAAAAAAATATTTGTTTGAGTTTTTGGTTTTGTTTTTAGTTTTGGTTTCTTCTAATTTTCAAAATTAATGAAAACCACAAAAAGTGATTTGTTTTTGTATAATCAGGTTTAGCATCAACTAAATATATATTATTTAATTATTTGATATATAAATTAAATTAAATTAAATTATTATTTAATATAATTAAATTTAAATATCTTCCAAATATATAAAATTTAAATAAAATTTGATTAAATAATTAAAATAAATTTTAAATAAATTTTAAAATTTAAATAAAATTTTAATTTTAAATAATTAATTAATATTTTATTAATAAATATTATATAAGAGATTAAAATAAATTTATTAATTAAAAACAATTTATCTTTAAATTTTATCTAATATGAAAATATCATCAATAATAAAAATATAAGTACATTAATATTAACAACCAAACAAGATTTTGTTTTTAATTTAAAAAAATAAACTACAAACAAAATACTAAAATTAAAAACTACCAGCAGAACCAAACTACCCTTAATTTTTTTATAAAAAGTAATTAACTTTCATTTAATAATCTTTTTTCAATTAAATTTTAAATTTTTCGATAAAAAATAATATATTTTAATCATAATTCAAATTCTTTAATTTTATGACAATCTAATACCGATTGAACTTTTTAAATCTTAAACCTCTCATCTCACCGGTTTAATTTTCTATCCAGTTTTTAAAATATTTCCAAAAACATTATTTGATATTCTTTTCTTATTATAGTTGAATTTGTAAAAAAGGTTATTTTCTTTCTCTTCCATTCTAATAAACATCTTATATTCTACTTTCAAGTCTCCTTTTTTCAATTTTTTATTTGATTAAAAAATATTTTAATGAACATATTATATTTTCGTACCTACACACAAATATAATAATAAAATATATATTTACTCACAATTTAATTTCACAATTACGGATCATTTCTAATATAATTAGATATATCTTTTAAAATATATTATTTATAATTATTTGAGATCTCTTACTGTGTTTGAACTTTATTACTTATCATTCTCGTTCAATTTCATTGAATCTCTTTAGCGAGCTTTAACTTTTATAAAAAATTCTTATTATGTTAAGATTATCTCATAATAATAAAATATTATTAAATGGTTACACACTACAAAAATATATTTACTCAATTTTAAGATTACATATAATATTTTTTAGCTAGCCAACCTAAAAAAGAGAAAAGCATAAAATAAGAAAGTTTAACAATCCAAATAAATTAAGTTGTTACTCAAAATATTAAAAAATAAGAACAAATAAAAATTAAAAATAAGACATAATAGAATACACATCTGGGATGGGGGATTGGAGGGTTCAAAATTTCCCATCAAATTCTCTGTTCCACTTACTTTATTATAACCATGTTCTATTAAATTTCATCCATACCGGAGATTTGATCTCTCAAAATTTAAACAATGTCCTTTTTTCTTTCTAAATGATAATTTTGAATATTAAGTCCATAAATATATAGTCAATGATTAAAAAATTCAATTAGTTTGATCAGTTTAATTATAAAAATGTTGAACCATCTAATTTTTTGTTCGATTTGTTTTAATAATTTTTGTTGTTAAAAATCGATCAACTTATTAATCAATTAATTTTCACTTAATATTTTTTAATTAAAATTTAAATTATTCAATAGGTAAAAACAAATCTCTTTTTATAATATTTTAAAGATTTAAAATTTATTTAAATTCAGTTAATTTTATTACAGTCAAAAATACTGATTAAGCCTTAAACATCTTGTTTATTACTTTAATTTTAGTATTAAAAACTTTAATATTAGTCGAATATCATAGCTTTGCTTTTGAAAAAAAATGAATATCGTGCCTCTTTTTAAGAAAGAAATTGGTTAAAATCAGGTTTCTAGATCGTCAAACGAAGGTCAACAGTAGGTCCCACTCAGTGCGGCTATCTGAACAGTTATTTTTCAATATATTTGAAACAAACTAACAAACAGAATCTCCCAAAATTTCACAGCGATCACCGCCATTTTTGAAGACCTCTGAATCTTGTGCTTTCCTGGCTATGGAGAACAAAGAAGGCATGACCATACACTACCAAAGGGACGTGATGAAAGAAGCAAACGGCGATGGTTCGGAGCTCCAACTTGGGAAGAGAAAATACCAAAACAAGGAAGATGAGAACGATAGTCTTGCACTTTGTTTAGCTTCTTCTTCTTACAGCAACAGTACTACCAAAAAACCATCTCTAGAGTCGCATTTATTCTTTACCCATTTGTGTCCACAAGAAATCAAACAATCCCATGATCATGGAATCACTATTCCATCATCACCCCCACCAACCCAAATGATGGCGACACCACCCCATGATCATGGAATCTTAATTTCACCACCACCTCCAACCCAAATGACGATGAATGCTCCTTTGCCTTTTAATCTTCGATTTCCTGTTTCTCAACCAGCTTTTGGTTGTAATGGTGATGCCAATTCTACTGCTACTACTACCAACCACAACCATTACCACCACCAACCGGCTGGACCCTCTCAACGCGCGCAACGTGCACAGCGAAGCTGTGCAAGGAGTCGTAGAGAAGGGACAAGAGAGACCGTCCCTGTGCTTTACCCTTGGGCAACAGATAAGCTTGCGAGGGTTCATAGTTTAGAGTACTTGAGGTCAAAGCAAATCGAGACTATTTCGGGTTTGGTCCAATGCAAGAAGTGCGAAAGACGGTATGAGATAGGGTTTAACTTGGACGATAAGTTTGCTGAAATATGGAATTTCATTGCCCGAAACAAGAGCTCCATGCACGATCGAGCGCCCGCCGTTTGGCTCAACCCTGTCTATCCCAGGTGCAAGTATTGCAATCTTGAAAATGGGGTCAGGCCAGTGATGGCTGAAAACAACAAGCAGATCAACTGGTTGTTTTTGCTTCTGGGTCAGATGCTAGGTTTATTAACGCTCGAACAGCTCAAATATTTCTGTAAGCATACCAAGAATCACCGAACTGGGGCCAAAGATCGGGTTCTTTATCTTACGTATCTGGGGTTGTGCAAGCAGCTCGATCCCAACGGCCCTTTTGATCGATGAACCATATCATCAAGTTATTATTTCTGCTTTTGCAGGGGAATTAGTTCTAGTTTCATGTGAGATTATTAGATTCTCGATGACATCTCTTTGATTTCTCTTCTCGGGTATCTTTTGGATTTGTTGTTGGATTTTATCCTGAATTCATGTGATGGGCGTACATGCGCTTGATGTTTATTCTGAATCAATGTGAAGTTGCAGAGGGCTTAACGATAGCCTTCAGGCTTGGAATTGGTCTTTAGCTTCTGAATCAACTAAACTCCAATACTCCTCTTGACCTATTTAATCATTTTATAATGTTTTTGACCTTTGCATCAAATAGAAGCTGTCGTTGGAAGAAGAAGAAGAAGAACAAGAAGGAGATTTAACTTAAAAATTTAAGTTAATCCTATTTCTAGGGTAGTTTATCTAAATTACTATATGTGAGTCGTTATGAATTTCTATCTTCTACAAGATTTTGGGTTATCTTTGCAGCAACCTTTGTTACGTGATACTCATATATCTACATTAAAAAATCAAAGCATTGGACCGGTAACTTTTAAAAGAATCAAATGAATAAAAATTAAATAAAACTTAAAAATTTAAAATATAATTGAAAGATATTGTTATTATTTATCAAATAATTTGAATTAAATAAAATTAATTAATTAATTTTAGTTTATAAAAACTTATTAATTTACGAAAATTAATTCATTAATTAATAAACTAATTGATTTTTAACAACAAGAGTTATTAAAGTAAATTGAAATGAAAAGTTGAAAATCAATCATAAATTTTGAATAGTTCAAAATTTTTATAGCTAGATCGGTAGAACAGTCAAACCAGTTAGATTTTTTAATCATTGATTACATATATTACCAAAGGGTATTGTAAATTTCTCAAAACTTTATACTTATTTGCTTGATATTTTGACTTTACTTAATCTCATTTTATATGCATAAAAAATGTAAGAACAAGAATTGTTTGAAAAATATAAGTATTAAAGTGTGTATTTTTTTCCTTTTTCTAAGTAAGTGTTTCTTTAAGGTTTCAAATGTATATCTTTATAAAATATAGGTGATGCTATATCTTTTCATAGGTTTGATAGAACACCTTTTTTGCATATAAATTTATTAAAATTATTTTTCTTCAATACAAGTGGAATTTAACTCAATGGAAATGGAAAAATGTTCTTTTAGAACTTTCAAATAATATTTAAAAAATCCTTCAATGTATAAAAACACAATAAAATAATCACTTGACTGTAAGCTTCTATAAAATTTTTTAAGGATTTATTATATTATTTAAAAATAAAAATTCCTAATCGCATGTGAACTTTTACCATTCAATTTTATTAAATCTCCTTTTTTTAATGTGCTTTCCAAGTGACTTTAACTTTCATATATATATATATATATGAAAGACTTATATATATGTATATATATAATTACGAAAAACCAAAACAAAGTTTGTTTAAACCATTTATAGAGACATATAATCAATATTTTAAAAATCGAACCAGAAGTTAAACCAATAAGACAAAAAGTTTAAAGTTTAAAAAGTTTAATCAGTATTAATTAAACAGTCATAAAATTAGTTAAAGATTGAATAAAATTTAAAATTTTGAAATGTAATCAAAACATATTCTCCTTATTAAGAATTTAAAATTTAATTAAAAAACGATGTTATTAAATAAAAATTAATTTATTTATGTCAATTTATTAATTTATAAAAATTGACAGATGAATTAATAAGATAATTAGTTTTTAATAATAAAATTTATTAAATAAATTAAATAGAAATTTTAAAAACTAAATAAAAATTAAATTATTTAAAATTTTTTCTATTGAAACTATTGAATTTTAATCATTATATATAATATTCATTAATTATTCAAATTAAGGAAGATAAAAAGCACATAATATGGGAAGATAATAAACAATGATGTAAAACCGAACCGGACGGCCGGTTTGACTGAGTTTAGTATGAATCGAACCGATTTTTAGATCGGTTTTTGCTCATAGATGTTACGACGGTCGGTTTGCTCTTAATCGTGAAGAACCGGATGTCTTTGTCGCCCAACGCCCTAAACCGAAACAGTACAAACACGACATACAAAGCCGAAAGGGGTCAGGAAGTAAAAAAGTCGATAAGGGGACACCTTCTCTACAAGGATCAGACTCACAAACCCTACATCTAAGCTCACATGCATTATACCTCCGTACCTAACACAGCATCCAACAAATTTTGACAAGCCCTAAACTTCGACTATCTTCGCCGCATATAGACGAGGCAGCTCCGACAACGGCGATGAAGGCTGCAGATTGTAAGAGAAATGAAAAGTAGAGGAACTCTTGAGACAAGATATCCACCGAGGTTAATATTCTGGAAATAAAGAGAGAGTACAGGGATGAGAGGGAGAGATGAGAGACGATACAAAGATGAGAAGATCAGAAGAGACGATAAGAACAAACGTTTATTAACTAAGGGAATAAATGAGATTAAAAAATCATATATTTTAAACTTAGAAAAGCTTAACTCGTCTACAAAGTACAAACATTTTACTCTTGCACACGCCTTTTTCATATGTAGGCCCAGTGTAGTAGCTTGATGTGAAATGAAAATAAAGGTTTATCCGATGTTGCGTAGAAATAAATAATAATAAATAATTTGTTAATAAAAAGATAAATAATATAAAAAAAGATTTTACTTGAAATAAATGGTAAATTTTGAAAATAAGATGAAAATGCAAATTTAAAATTTTAAAATTTTATGATATTAAAAATATTAATATTTATTGATTAAAATTAAAAAACATTGATTTATTTTCTATTTCAATAAATATTTTATTTTTACCTACTTTTATAATTTTTGTTTTTATTTATTATATACCAATTTTATAATAGTTTAATACTGATTAAACTTTAAACTTTTCCTTTGACTGATTTTATGTTCGATATAAGTTTTTAAAACATTCGTAATAAAGACTCACCCGTCTAATTATCTTAAGTTGTTAAAAAATTAAGAGTAAATAAAAAGTTTAATTAAAAAATAGTAAAATAAAAACAAATTAACAAGTATAGAGGGTCTAAAATTTGAAATAATGTATTTCTGTTTAAAGGATAAGTCTGAAGATTATGTACGTACATAATCCTAAATTGATCCAAGAGTATTAAGCTAGTATCATGTCTTTTACAAGAAACAAATTGGTTAAAATCATGTTTCTAGAAGGTCAAACGACGGTCAACATTGTGTGACAACCAGAGATCATATTGTGTGGCTATCTGAAGAGTCATTTTTTCAATATTTGAAACGAACAAACAAACAGAATCTCCCAAAATTTAACTGTGATCGCCACCATTTTTGAATACCTCTGAATCTTGTGCTTTCCTGGCGATGGAGAAGAGAGAAGGCATGAACAACGACGGCCAAAGGGACGCGATGAACAACCCCGACGGCGACGTATCACAGGTCCAACTTCGGAAGAGAAGATACGACAACAACATCGAAGAAGAAGAAGAAGAGGCTGATGATGGTGAAAATGATAGTCTTGCGCTGTCTTTAACTTCTTGTTCTTACAGTAACAGTACTACAAAAAAACCATCTCTAGATTCGTTTTCATCTTCGACCCATTTGTCTCCACAAGAAATCACACGACCCCATTATCATGAAATCACAATTTCGCCACTAAATCCACTGCCAACCCAAATGCTGATTCCACCACCATCCCAAAGGTTGATGACACAAACCCATGATCATGGAATCTTAATTCCACCACCACCACCACCCCCTCAAATGATGATGAATACTTCATTTCCTTTTAACCTCCAAGTTCATGTTTCTCAGCCAACTTTTGGTTATGATGGTAATGATAGTTCCAGTAATATTACTATTAATCACCACCAACATCAACCAGCCGGACCCTTGAAACGCGCACCGCGTGCACGAGGAAGACCTGCGAGAATTCCGCGAGAAGGGAGAAGCGAAACAGTCCCCGTGCTATACCCTTGGGCAACAGACAGACGCGCGAGGGTACACAGCTTAGAGTACTTGAGGTCGAAGCAAATTGAGACTATTTCGGGTTTGGTCCAATGCAAGAAGTGCGAGAGAAAGTACGAGCTAGGGTTTAACTTGGAAGAGAAATTTGCTGAAATAGGGAATTTCATTGCCCGATACAAGAGCTTGATGCACGATCGAGCACCAGCCTTTTGGCTCAATCCTGTGTTTCCCAAGTGCAAGCATTGCAATTTCGAAAATGGGGTCAGGCCTGTGATGGCTGAAAACAAGAAGGAGATCAACTGGCTGTTTTTGCTTCTGGGTCAGATGCTTGGTTTCTTAACGCTTGAACAGCTCAAATACTTCTGTAAGCATACGAAGAATCATAGAACTGGGGCCAAAGATCGTGTTCTTTATCTTACGTATCTGGGGTTGTGCAAGCAGCTTGATCCCAATGGCCCTTTTGATCGATGAATCATCACCAGGTTTTTGGTTCTTTTTGGTTTTTCAATGGAGTCGTTGTGGTCTCATGAGCGTTTGGATTCCGGAGAACAGCCATTGATGCTTCTAGGGTTTAACATCTTGATTAAATTTCTCATTTAGGATATGTTTTTGATTTGTTGTTTGATTTTGCTTAGTATCACAGTGCTGATGTAGATGGATGATAGAGTCGTGTCCTTTTGGTGCATGAAGAAATGAATAAAAGAGCACAGTATCAACCCAACCTTTTCCATTAACTGTTTTATTTATTAATTACTTTATTTATAAATTATTTATGGATTATTAATTTCATAATAATAGTAATATTTTTATATCTAGGATTCGACTTGAAATATTGGAACAAAAATATTATTTAATTCATAGATCTTAAAAAAATTAAATAAGTAAAAGTCTATTGTTGAGTGAAAATAAAATTTATTTTTAAAGATTTTTTAATTTTTTAATTTAGTATCTAAATTTTTAAAATTTTATAAATATTTTAAAACTTTAACAATTAAGTTTAATTAAGTATAAAAAGTTATTTATGATAATGTGACATATTTATTAGATTAACTCCTTGAAAATTTAAAAAATTTAGATACCATATTTAAAAAAAACCTAAAAGATTGAGCCAAATGGAGCCAAAGAAGGACTTATAGAATAAGTTCCTAATGCGGACAAGAAAAGAAACTAAAAGGCCATGATTTGATTCGAGAACGTGAAGTAACGAAATGATGAAAAGGATAACTCGTTGATTCCTTTCGTCCTCGTGCACCGCGTTGCACGAGTAGTGGCATTGACTAATTGCGGGCAGCATTGGATATAAATTAAATTAATGAAGAATAAAGAGCATAATACAGTGACATGCTCTATTAGGCGTAAAGGCCAATGTTAGATATAAGTACAAAAAACCAACAAAGGCCCCTTTTTTTTTTTAAATCTCTTTTCATTTAAATAACATGTTAAAAGTGGTAGAAATGTTAAAAGCAGTAGAAATGATTAGAGATAACCCTTTTGACCCGGCTAGACCGACCCTTATTAAACGGGTTAGACCTGTTCTTTGTGCCAATTGAGCCTCGTTCTAGAGTCCAACCCGACCACTGTCATCCCTACAAATGACAATAAAATTTGGACTAGATCATATTTGATTCAAAATTAACGAGTTAATTTTAATTTGATTGGATTTGAGTTAAGACTCGAGTCAATTCACAAAAAAAAACTCAAACATTTTCATTATTTAATTAAAATAACATTGTTTTAAGTAAGCTTATTTAAACATGTGAGTCTATCATATATAACTCCCATTTGATAAAGAGTTAATCAATTCTTTTTTAGTTGGTTGACCTATTTTAATTGGTTGATTATATAAAGAACCTGATAAATTGGTTTGGTAAATAGCTGGTTGGGTTAGCTGATTCAACTCAATCAGCTGATTTTTTATCAGCTCCTTTAAAAGAGTATTATGTTTCTTTACTAATTAGAGATAAGGCTGGGTATTATCGAATATTCCTAAACTCTGCGTCTTAGCAAGACTTCAACTGAGTGTTGATGGTCACGATGATAAGTAATTTTATTCAAAATAATAATCTGAAATGCTATTTCATGAAAATTTTTATTTAAAATGATGTTGACCATACTAGTCCGCCCAAGCTTCGGAACAAACAAATTCAAATAATATATTCTTAGAACTAGGTCAAGTTAGGTTGGTATTAGTTTCATCCGACTCTGCTCATTGTCATTTCTAAAAAAAAGAGGATCCAAAAGTGAATTGAAGTCAACATATAATAAATATGTTTGGTTAATTTTTAAATTAAGTTTAAGTTCCGGTCAAATTCGAATTCAAAAAAATTAGTTTAGTTGGACTCGAATTAATTTGATCATGTCATTTTTATTCAAAGTATAATCAAACTTTAGGTCATTTGATTAGTCAGGCTAGACTTTGGTCAAATAGTGCAAATCTGAGCTCGAACTAAGCCAAAAATTCTTAGTACAAAATTAGATAAATTAAGAGGACTTAATTAAGAGACTAGTACTGTAATTACATTTTAAAAAGTGCGTAACGAACTTTTCAATTGGAACCACTCATTAAGTGTAATTTAGGATTTGATGTTTCCTTTTTGGTGGGCCTAAATTAATACAAAAAGTAATTTAAATACAATGCGTTTATTAATTTTATTATAATTTGAACAAATTCAGCTTCTGAGCCAAACTTGACGGAGGACAGGCGCAGAGAAAGTAATAACTTTAAAAGGTTAGGAGGGACGATCCAAGAAGAGAGCCGCGAGAGTTGTTGACTTCAAAACACCCAAACAAAAACAAAATTTAAAAGAAAAATACAAAAAACAGAGATGGCGTCAGGCCTCAGAAGAGGCAACCAACGGCACAACGAAATGACAACAATCACTCTCTGTAAACCCTAACCGTCACGTTCTTCTATACTTGCACATTTACGTACAGATTACACGCGCTCTCTAGATTCGACAATGGATGCGTTGATCGAGCTCTGCGACCTCGTGGCGAGGAACCCGGAGCAATTTGCGGAGAAGCTTGCGTGGATGTGCAACCGGTGTCCGCAACCGGAGATGTTGCTCGGCGGATCGCCTAGGGTTTCGCGATCTCAGCTCAATGCCGTTCTCGCTGTGGCTAGATTTGTCTCTAAGTGCCCTGACTGCGTCGAACCCAGGCCCAAGAGTCTGGTTCTCGAGTTTCTTCGCTCAGTTCCGTTGTCTTTTGAACAATCCTTTTGGCCGCAATCGTACAACGCTGTGTCGATCGCGTCGTTTTTTGTTGATTTTCTCGGGTACGTTCGGGAATCGGCCGAGACGTCGCCTGAGTTCGCGGATGAGGTTGCGGAATTCTCCGGTGATGTCGTGTTGACGACGATCAATCATTATGCAAATGATAATTCGGAGATTTCGAGAGCTTTTCTGCTGGCCTTAACTCAGAATTTCCCGTCTATTGTGTCGTCGGATGCGGACAGAGTAGTGACATGCCTTCTCGAACAATTCATATCTCCCTCAATGGTGACGGGGTCAAGTTCTGAGCAAATCACCGTTAACTCAGGCACGACGTCGTCTCAGAGCTCGCCGATGAACAATGTAAATAATAACAAATTCAATCCAAACAAAGACATTTCCAGTCCTGCGCATGATTTGAGCCACGCGTCAGGTTCGTCAGGCGCGAGCTTACCATCGTCGACGACAGTGGTGGTGAATGGTATTGGAACGGCGTGGAAGAGTGGTTTCGATTCGGCGGGAATAACTTTTGGGCTGAATGATGGAGTTAGTTGTGGGGGTTTGTTCAGACATCAAGTAGCTTCCTTTGAGGAGGAGACTGTAGAGGGATTGGAGAAGCAGGAAATTGCATTTAAATTAATTGCGCTGATTTTGGAACATGAGAGGATCGATAATAATCTTTTGGAGCAAGTGAGATTCATAGTCAAGAAGCAGTTTCATTCTATGTCTGCATTTCTAAAGGTAAATGAGAACTTATTTATTTATGTTTGGGTTTATGTATTGGCATGAATTACATGAAGAAAAAGGAAATCTGTTGGATTAAGTGTAATACATTTTGCAGCTAATTACGATATAGAAAAGTACACACCTTATAAACATATGCTGTTTAGGTAGTTCACATTTGTGTAAATATGTCAGATATAATATTTTCTCTTCTTGTTAAATTGTGCATGCATTTGTATGGTTCTGTGTGGTTTACAAGTCTTTCTGCACTTGAATATAGTAGAAAAAAGCTTTATGTTTACTGAAGTTACTGATTATGAAACTTGATAAGATAGCTGGTTATGTGAGCAGATAAGGAAGCGGGATTGGAGTGAACAGGGTCAAGCTTTAAAAGCAAGAGTTAATGCAAAGTTGTCTGTTTATCAAGCTGCAGCCAGGATGAAAATTAAGGGTCTTCAATATCTTGACGCTGATGGGAAAACCACCAAGAGGTTGGTACTTGAGACTCTTGCATTAACTATAGATGCTGCGGAAGCATGCTTACTATCTGTGTGGCGGAAGCTGAGAGCTTGCGAAGAGCTTTTCAATTCACTACTTTCAGGGATTGCTCAAATATCAGTCACTAGAGGTGGTCAACCCTTGCGTGTTCTGCTTATCCGCCTCAAGCCTCTTGTGCTGACTGCTTGTGCACAGGTGCATGGCACGACTAAATTGAGTTCTATTTCCAACTCTTTATGAAAAGTTGTCTTTATTGTCGTATCCTCTGATCTACAGGCTGACACATGGGGAGGCAGCCAGGGAGCAATGTTTGAGAGTGTTGTGAAAACAAGTTGTCAGATAATTGAGTCTGGTTGGTCCAAGGATCGGGCTCCGATTGACACGTTTATCATGGGATTAGCTGCAAGCATACGTGAACGAAATGATTATGATGACCAGGTCGGTTTATTTTAGGGACCACCCTTCAAGGCATTCTACCAATGTTTCTGGCTGTTTAACTGTGTGATTGTATCTGCATGTTCATTTTAAAAATTGGTCGGGGCTGGCAAAATAAATAGATTATTTTTTAATTTATGCACTTTTATTAAGTACTTCTTGGTTGCTTAAAACTTCTTTTCATAGTTCCATTGCTTGTTTAAGAATTTTATGCTTCTTTTTTATATTTGGGAGAAATGTACAAATTTGAAAGTGGTAATACGAGGTCTATCTGTGGTTTTGTGCGTGGTTCATTTTGCATCTGTTAGGTGAAGTCATACTTCTTTTAGCCATTAGGCTACATATATTATGTTCATAAATGACTAAACTGGCTCTCACCTATTTTAAAACTAAATGGAAGTATGGAATGCTTCAAACGTAAAGAATCTAAGATAACTTGAAGTAAGCATTAAATGTCAGGATTCCATGAAGGACGGGGAATTTGGAAGTCTTAATTTATTCTGGACCAAGGAGAAGAAAATGAAAAATACTATTTGGATTTTTTTGGTTTACGTTCCTCTCTGTCTTGACAAGTTAGGCTAGTTTCAGGTTGACAAGGAGAAGGAGGCAGTTCCTACCCTTCAGCTGAATGTTATACGCTTGTTAGCTGATTTAACTGTTGCTGTTAGCAAGCTTGAAGTGGTGGACATGATATTACCGCTGTTTCTTGAAATCTTAGAAGAGGGTGATGCTTCAATTCCGGGTTTGTTGCGATTGAAGGTATGCAAAAGTTTTCTTCCGAGCACGTAATTCTGAATAAATTCTGATGGGGTTGGCTTTACCGTTAAATATATGCCATTTTGAATTCTAATCACCCGTAAGTTGCTTGTTATCCGACTCTTTTCTAACTTGATGCAGCTTCTTGATGCTGTATCCCGTATTGCAAGTTTGGGGTTTGAGAAGGCATATCGGGAGACAGTTGTTTTGATGACAAGGAGTTATATGAGTAAACTATCAACTGTGGGCTCTGCTGAAAGCAAAACAATGGCGCCAGAAGCCACTACTGAACGCGTTGAGGTGTGAA
>JAOQMS010000179.1:41090240-41103420 GCA_027563885.1 Erythroxylum longipes | reverse complement strand
TAAACTATCAACTGTGGGCTCTGCTGAAAGCAAAACAATGGCGCCAGAAGCCACTACTGAACGCGTTGAGGTGTGAATCATGCTTTTATATTGCTTGACACTTTGGGTTATGAGAAACCTAACTTTTTCAAATTACATTCTAGACACTTCCCGCAGGTTTTCATCTGATAGCTAGTGGCCTAAAAAATATTAAACTGCGTTCAGACTATCGTCATCGTTTGCTATCTTTGTGCTCAGATGTAGGCTTGGCTGCTGAATCCCAAAGTGGAAGGTCAAGTCATATTCGATTATGTGAAGTCTCTTAATTTGTTGCTTAATCAAATGATCAGATTGTCAGCATCATTTCTAATTTGATATTTTCGATGTACTTCAATCATTGCAGGAGTGGAGCTGATTTCATGGGCCCCCTACTTCCTGCTGTCGCTGAAATATGTTCTGACTTTGATCCCACTGTATATGTTGAACCGTCTCTTCTGAAGTTATTCCGCAATTTGTGGTTTTATGTTGCACTTTTTGGGTTAGCACCTCCTATACAAAAAAGTCAACCGCCAACAAAGTCAGTCTCAACAATGCTAAACAGTGCAGGAAGCGCCATTGCTCTTCAGGCCGTGAGTGGACCATACATGTGGAATTCACAGTGGGGTTCTGCAGTTCAGCGTATTGCTCAAGGGACTCCTCCCCTTGTAAGTTGATATTCAAAATGGTTTTCACATGATATTCTCTCGGGATTTTATCAAATCATTACCTTCCATAGCTGCTTCCTCTCTTTCAATTTTCTTTTATTCTTGTTTCTTTCTTTTTTTTCAGCAGCTGATTATTCTGGTATATTTTTTAAATTCAGAAGCTGCTAGAAAAGACTGCTATTTCAAATTCATAGACCTGTTTTTCTAGATTAAACATCCCATTTCATGCCAAATGTTTCTTTTCTTTGTATTGGGAAGGGATCAACCAGTTGAATGCCTCTAAAGCAGTATCACTGGAGATTTCTCATGAAGGACTTAATTGTTGAAATCATGAGATTTTAGGGGTTTATTTGATATTTAGCCTTTTTTTTGGTGCAGATATTTTGTTCCCATACTAAAACAAGAAATTTTGCCTGCTAAGTAGATCGTGATACCTGCAGTTGAATCAGTTGGGATCTATTATTGGTGGATACTGAGGCTTTTAGTCTTTCCTCAACCTACCTCCGTTCTTTTTGGTATTTTATCATTTGTTGGGCCTAATTGGGTTGCATAACAGGGGGGCAGTTTCACCACATTTGCCAGGATCTTAACCTAGGATTTGTAAAAGGAACTACAATCCTCCTCGTGAACCTAACCCCGGGGGACTATTTATGTAACTTAGAATATTAAATCGTTAAATGGATCATTTGATATTACATAACAGTGATAAATACTTGTTATATGTTTAATGTTTCTCCTTTCTTTGGCGCATGGCATGAAGCACACAAAACCCGGGATGCTGTTTATTTACGTCAGCTATCCTCAAAGATCATGGAAAAGATAGTGAATAACTTCTCATTTTTCCATTTGAAAATTGAAATGGATCTGGTTTATTTCTGTGCTCCAGAGTATATGATTAGTATATTAAGTTATCTTCTGAATAATGTTTTCTATGGTTTGGCTTGTTATTGATTTTATTGTCCTTGTCAAGTCAGGCACAGGCAGCATGTTTGTAACCTTCGTTTTTGAAATTTGGATCGCTCTGTGATTATTGCAGTAAATCTCTATACAGACTTCACTCATATTGAATGGGTGTATACCTGTGTACTACAGGTTGTGAGCTCTGTGAAATGGCTTGAAGATGAATTAGAACTCAATGCTCTTCATAATCCAGGAAGTCGTCGAGGAAATGGCAATGAGAAAGCAGCTCTGACCCAAAGAGCTGCTCTTTCGGCAGCTTTAGGAGGGAGAGTTGATGTTTCAGCAATGAGCACAATCTCAGGTCCCATAAATTTCTGAATGTGATCCTGAAAATACATAAATTGGTATCTTTTGTTGTCTGGAAACTCTATGTTTAAAAGGACATCTTCTTGCGGATTTTTCCTTCAAAATTTTTGTTTATCTCATCGTATAATCACATGAAATCTGTTTTTTGTTTGGATCTTGTCTCATAGGTGTGAAGGCAACCTATCTTCTTGCTGTGGCTTACCTTGAGATAATACGTTTCAGTAGCAATGGTGGCATCCTTAATGGTTCTGCTAGTGTGACCGCATCTAGAAGTTCCTTCAGTTGTGTCTTTGAATACCTAAAGACGCCAAATCTACTGCCAGCAGTCTTCCAATGTTTGACGGCAATTGTCCACCGGGCATTTGAGGCTGCAGTGTTATGGCTGGTATTCCTCGCGACATTTATAGCCTACTAATATTCCTGTCTGTATGTCTTCCTATCAAGGCAAAACTATATCAAAGATTGTAGATACTGCATGAAGTGTTGAAAATTTACGTCCAAATTTCTTTTTTCTTTAATTTTTAATTGTATGTGAGGATAATTACTCCTAGTTTATGGTTTGAATTGGACATAGGGTTGTTTCTGTTTATTCATAATCATCTTCAAATTATGGTTTGCATTATTGCACGGCAAACAATGAAATAAGTTGAATCTGTTATTCAAAGATTAAGGATAATTAATGATACCAATAAAAGTATATTATTTACGTGTCTAATTTCTAATGTTCGATTTGATCTTGTATTTTATGGATTACTAGTTATCATTTAGGAAATGTAGTTTAACTTCCTATTAGATTTTATTATAGTATAGACTTTTGAATAGTTTTGATATCTGAAGTTTATGCAATGCTTTTACTTGGGTTTAGGAAGATCGCATTACTGAAACAGGCAATGAAGCTGAGAACAGAGAATCAACCCTTTTTGCCCATGCTTGTTTTCTTATAAAAAGCATGTCGCAGAGGGAGGAACACATTCGGAATATTTCCGTGAACTTGTTGACTCAGCTTAGAGATAAGTTTCCTCAGGTGCATTTATTTCGTTAAACGAATGTATATTTCTTAGTCTTGTTCTTTATGGATAACTTGGCAATTGAAACAAATGAAGAATTATGTTTGCAGATACTGTGGAACTCGTCTTGCCTGGAATCCCTGCTATTTTCAGTTGATAATGATTCACCTTCTACTTCAGTTAATGATCCTGCTTTGGTATCAACAGTTCGTTCTTTGTACCAAAAAATTGTTAGAGAATGGATCAGCACTTCACTATCATATGCACCATGCACCATCCAGGGTCTATTTCAGGTTGATTTCACCATCTACTTTTCTTCCTTTATGTAAAATTTGCAGTTTTATGCAAACTGTGCTCAAGTTATGTGTGCTGTAGTCACCCAATATCTGCATATATGGCACATATAATCTATCATGTGTTTGGTAACTACTAGGGTGTATAGCCTTGTCCAGGTCTTATGTTGTTCAGAAGGGCAACAGCTGTAAACTGGAATCAATTCTTTGAAAAAAAGTGGGTCCTTACATGGAAACAATTGTTTGATCTTATTTCTTATTCATTATATGATGAATGCTTTATGGTTGGGAAGCAGTCCGTTCAATTTAATGTCTTTTGGTGTTCTGGACCGTGATCTGGTTCTGGCTTTTATGAAATTTCTGTAACATCTTATTGAGATTCTAAAAATTGGTAGCCTACTTCATTATATTGTCATTTTTTCTCAACAATTTCCTGAATGGTACAGGACAAAATTTGTAAAGCAAACACATGGCAGAGATCACAGAATACAACTGATGTGGTTTCTCTTATATCTGAGATACGGATTGGTACTGGAAAAAATGACTGGACAGGCATACGCACAGCTAATATTCCTGCAGTCATGGCTGCAGCAGCAGCTGCATCAGGAGCAAACTTGAAATTGACTGAAGCTTTTAATTTGGAGGTGCTCAGTACAGGAATTGTCAGTGCAACTGTTAAGTGCAACCATGCAGGAGAAATTGCTGGCATGCGGAGATTGTATAACAGCATTGGTGGGTTTCAAGCAGGTAATGCACCAACAGGTTTCGGTGGTGGTCTACAAAGGTTGATATCTGGAGCTTTTTCTCAGCCGCCACAGACTGAGGATGACACATTTAATGAGATGTTACTTAACAAGTTTGTGCACCTTCTGCAACAATTTGTTAGCACTGCAGAGAAGGGTGGCGAAGTAAACAAGTCACTATTCCGTGATATTTGCTCCCAAGCCACTGCACTACTTCTCTCAAATCTGGTGAATGCTCCTCATATTGGTTTATTTTCATGGCTTTAAGTTGTTGAATTTCTGAACTTGATTCCTTCTCATGGTTTCTTATATTTTATGTACTAGGCTTCTGGCTCAAAATCAAATGTAGAGGGCTTTGCTCAACTTCTGCGCCTTCTGTGCTGGTGTCCAGCGTATATTTCTACACAAGACGCGATGGAGACTGGTATTTTCATATGGACTTGGTTGGTTTCTGCAGCACCCCAACTGGGGTCTCTAGTTCTTGCAGAGCTTGTTGATGCATGGTTGTGGACAATTGATACCAAACGAGGCCTCTTTGCTTCGGAAGTCAAGTACTCTGGACCTGCCGCCAAACTGAGGCCACACCTTGTGCCTGGGGAGCCAGAACCACAGCCTGAAACTGATCCTGCTGAGCAAATAATGGCACACAGGCTGTGGCTTGGGTTTTTGATTGATCGCTTTGAGGTAAGAATTAAATCTATAAATTTTCAAGAGAGCTAGGCATCCTTTTTTCTATATTCCTTTTTTCCCACATTTCTCAATGAAGGTAATTAGCTTCTCCTTCATGTATGTACTTCTATATGCATTTTTCTTTTCTGAATATTGTGGTTGTACAGGTGATTCGTCATAATAGTGTTGAGCAACTTTTACTCCTTGGCCGGCTGTTACAAGGGACTACAAAATTACCTTGGAACTTTTCTCGCCATCCTGCTGCCACTGGTACCTTTTTCACACTTATGCTTCTTGGGTTGAAGTTCTGCTCGTGTTATTCCCAAGGCAATTTGCGGAATTTCAAAACAGGACTTCAGCTCTTGGAAGATCGCATTTATAGGTGAGTGCAAGTAACTGTAGTTGAAATTCAGTCTTCTGATTTTCCTCATATTTCAAAATTTTTTAATGATTGGCAAACTCAATTAAACTGGAGTTTTGGCGATCAATTGTTAGAAGAATCAAGTATGTTTCTACTGACAACAGAACAGTTTTATTAGTTGCTTTCTGAAAATGGTAGCCTTTGTGTGAAATATACTACTGCTACTGCTGTTTGGTTTATACCATTTTGCTTTCATATGCTCTCAGAATGATGTCAGTAGTTTTCGTAAAATGATAGTGGTTGATTTCTGTGAGTGTATAGTTCCTATACTAATATGGTGATTTGTAAGGCTTAGCGTGAGTATTTAAATGTAGTTAGTAGAATTTTTGTACTATACAGCAGAGAACCTGCACTAAATAAATGAAGAAATGCTTATTGTTATGATTTTTGTTATATAATGCTTGGGCATTGAAACGAAAAGTTGTCCTGGTGAATGTTTCAGGGCCTGTCTGGGCTGGTTTGCTTTTGAGCCTGAATGGTATGACATGAACAATAACAATTTTGCTCAAAGTGAGGCTCAGTCTGTATCATTATTGGTTCACTATATCTCAAATGAGCTAGTTGAGACTGTTCAACTTGATCCAAAAGGTCGTGACCAAGAGAATGGGGTTTCCCCTGTTGATATGGTAAGACAGCTACAATCTACTTTCAAAACATTGAGACTTGTTTCTTGCATCTTGATAGGAGACTCTATTTCCCAAAACTTTTGTTGACCACCATTTATCAGTGAAACATGGAAGCTCCTGTTTTTGTGAAAAATCTGTTAATCTATCATTATTCCTTCCTTCTCTATTTGACTATTATAAGAATTACCCTCTACATGTGGGGAAGCTGGAGAATCGGGTGTAATTAAGTAGTTTAGTTTTTTTTCTTCCTATGCCCTGAAGTGAATGCTTGATTAGAATGGAGAGGTTGCCAGAAAATTGAAGTGATCTGATGACTTAAGTGATGCAGAATACCCAGTATCATCCTGTCTGGGGCCAGATGGAGAACTATGCTGTTGGAATAGAAAAACGTAAGCAGCTGCTTTTGATGTTATGCCAGCATGAGGCAGACAGGCTTGAAGTTTGGGCACAACCCACTAATTCTAAGTAAACATTTCCTATAATTTTGTTACTCATTATGCCTACTTTGAAAGTTATTTTATTACTTCTGCTAGTTCGCTACAAGTTCTTGCTCTTTGCATCGTGATTAGTGTTGTAGATCCTTAACTTTTACTCCACTATTTCAGGGATAGTACTTCTCGTCTTAAGATCAGTTCAGAAAAGTGGATTGAATATGCTAGGACTGCCTTCTCTGTGGATCCTCGGATTGCCTTATGCTTGGCCTCAAGGTTCCCAGCCAACAGCTTCTTAAAGGCTGAAGTTACTCATCTGGTGCAGGTCTGTTACCCATACTAACACGAGTTTAAAATAGGTGAAAGCTGAAAAATTATTTTTAGCGGATTTTCTTTTGTCATACCATGTGATCCTTTTTTGTATTTCAAAGCATCATAACTAGTCTGTTGTCTTGATTTTCCTGCTGTGTATGTTGCAGTCACATATATTGGATGTCCGCTGCATTCCTGAAGCATTGCCGTATTTTGTCACCCCAAAGGCTGTTGATGAAGATTCTGTGCTTTTGCAACAATTGCCACACTGGGCTGCTTGCTCTATTACAAAAGCTCTTGAGTTCCTTACTCCAGCATATAAAGGTCATCATCGTGTCATGGCTTATGTTCTTCGGGTTTTGGAGTCCTATCCTCCTGAGAGAGTGACGTTCTTCATGCCACAGCTGGTGCAGGCTTTGAGATATGATGATGAGGTAGGTTACTTGTAGATATTGCATGGGAGCTATCAGCTAGGTGTTATCTCCATAACTACTTTCCAACTTCAGTTATCTCTATAATTTATGTCAATTTGGGGGCAGGACTTCTGGTTGTTTGTTGTTTGTTTGGCAATTCATTGTCAAGCAAACTCAAAGTGTACTTACCCTTTTGATAAGGCATGCAATGACCACTGACTACTATGCTGAGCTGCTAAATTACATAATTCACCTTCAACTCTATGTTTCCAGCATTACTGGACATCAACGCAACAATCTTTGTAAACTTGTTTGTTTTGTTCATCAGTTTGTTATGTTGGTCTTTCTATTGTGTGCCAATTGCTTGTACAATGTAATATTGATTTATGCTGCAATGAATTCACAGAAATTGGTAGAAGGGTACTTGCTTAGAGCAGCTCAGAGAAGTGACATATTTGCTCATATTCTGATATGGCATATTCAGGTGACAGACATAAGCATATTTGGTTGAATCAGATGGTTGTGACATTGATATGTCGTCTATGTCAAAATTTCTTGTCTTAGCTCTCTTAAGTTGTGTATTCACGTGTACAGGGTGAGACATGTGCACCAGAATCCGGAAAAGATCCTGCCCCTGGAAAGGTATGTTTGGCAGGTTTCTGCAGTTCATTGAAACTTAATACTGAAGAAGCTGTTAACAGAAAATACACTTCTGCTAACTGTATATTATAGAGGTTGTGGCCTCTCATGCATTAAATGCCTTTCTAAGTTGGTCTCCTATTTTTGTGCTTGTGGTGTATGTGACGAAAATGATATCTTCAAACCCATTTAATGGAATATAAATTTTTTCCATATTCATTTAAACGCTTACTGTCTGTATCACCACCTGATTTTGAAATCTGCAATGTTTTTATGCATGCTCATCTGGGGTATAATACTATAATTAGATTTTGAGGTGAATTCTTGTAAATAACTTGATGCACTGCAAGTATGTACTCGAGTGGATATGTTTCTTTGTGCATCTGCATGTAGGTTTTTGGACTGATAAATAACTTGACGCAACCTCTAACGTTTGGGTAATGACTGTGCAAGTGTTTCTTAATTTCAGAATAATTCGTTTCAAGAACTGTTGCCAGTTGTTCGACAGCGTATTATTGATGGTTTCAGTCCCAAGGCACGTGACATGTTTAGGAGGGAATTTGACTTCTTTGACAAAGTTACTTCCATTTCTGGTGTGCTCCTCCCACTCCCTAAGGATGAAAGGCGAGCTGGCATCCGAAGGTATATCTGTTGTTTTGTAACATTTCACAGCACTTTGTTTATGTCTCTATCTGGCCATTCTTTTATTGACTTGGTACAACAGGGAGCTGGAGAAAATTGAAATGGAGGGTGATGATCTTTATTTACCTACCGCCACAAATAAGCTTGTCAGAGGTATACGTGTGGACAGTGGGATTCCTTTGCAATCAGCTGCAAAAGTACCAATCCTGGTGGCATTTGATGTGGTCGATCGTGATGGAGACCCGAATAACATATATCCTGAAGGATGCATTTTCAAGGTATACATTCAGAAGGGTTATTTATTCATTATTAATGGATAAAATGTGGGTTTAAAGAAAATAAAATGCATCTCTTAGTTTATAACCATGACGTATGAAATTAGGGTTCTTTTTTATCTGTATCAATGATGGTTGATTGACCACATATCTTTTAAGGTTGGCGATGATTGTCGACAAGATGTTCTAGCCCTTCAAGTCATATCACTTCTTAGAGACATATTTCAAGCAGTTGGGGTTAACCTTTATGTATATCCTTATGGTGTTCTACCAACAGGTCCAGAGAGAGGTATAATTGAGGTGAGTCTTTGTCTTCTACGTTTAATTTTTTGTCTTCACCTCCAGACTGTTACTTTAAACAAATGCATGGCGTGCCAACTGAATTTAATGGACACTAGCTCAGATCCTTGGCTTTGAACATGGAACTCATTACACTTTCAAACATTTGACTTGCATATCATGATGCCATAGAACCGAAAACATGTTTACTGTAAAGTGTAGCTAGTGATCCCAACTTTACCTTTTCATTCCATTATAATTCAGAACAAACAAGATGATGTTGGTTATATTTGGTATTTGTCTAGATTTTCCCCATGATTCTTTTCACACGAGTATTTTCTCACTGAATATAGTTCCTTTTTTGTGCTTTCTGGTCACATTCTTGTGGGCTTAATAATTGAATATTTATGCTTCAGCAAATTAATATGGGACTACTTATCTACGAGATGATGTTCTTGTTGACTTTTTTAGTCAGAAGCCGGTTTTGCCAAATTGGGCATGCTTATTGAATCACTCTGTCATGCAAACTTGATTTATAGTTGCCAATTTATTGCCTAACCTCGTATACTCATCACCTAAGCTTGTTCTTCATAGTTCATGGTTTGGGTGGGATGATTCAGTTTATCGAAGGTTGGTTGTTCCAAAATGTATAGAAAAACTGTTTAGAACATGAAAACATTATGCAAACCTTATAGTCGGTGAGTGCAATTATCTTAGAGGATACGGATATAAATACAATTGTTTGATACCGTTCAGACCACTGAAATATTGCTGAAAGAAGAAAAGAAGAAAAGATGTGAATAAAGCATGCAAAATATTCACAGTTGTGTATTTCACTGTACGATTTTAACCTCATAGTACCAGCCTTGGATTTGATGCAGAGATGAAGATTGCATGTGGGAATCATCTAACAGTTTTAGGGAGTTCTCTGATCACACTTATATTCTTCTTAACAGCTATTCTTTAAATATACAGGTTGTTCCCAACTCAAAGAGCAGAAGTCAGATGGGTGAAACAACGGATGGGGGTTTGTATGAGATTTTTCAGCAGGATTTTGGGCCTGTAGGCTCTCCAAGTTTTGAAGCTGCAAGGGAGAACTTCATAGTTAGCAGTGCCGGCTACGCAGTTGCTAGCCTTTTACTTCAGCCGAAAGATAGACACAATGGAAATCTTCTATTTCACAAGTATGTATTATTTCGATTTTCCTCATGTCAATCATTAAAATTTACATGCTTTTGGGGTAAAGTAGTATTTGCAGCTAAAGATATTTAACATCAACTATTGGTAGTATCAATCACAGACAACATAAAATACATGGATGACCATATTACTAACTTTTGTCTGGCAAGCTCAGCCTCTTGGCTTCCCATTCTTGAAGGCATCTTAGTTTTTATAGGATTTTGAGGAGAAAATGATAACTCATACCTGATTCATGTGCAAATGCAGTGGGGGGAGACTTGTACATATAGACTTCGGCTTCATCTTGGAGACATCACCAGGTGGAAATATGCGATTCGAGAGTGCGCACTTCAAGCTGAGCCATGAGATGACTCAGTTACTAGATCCGTCTGGTGTTATGAAGAGTGACACCTGGTTCCAGTTTGTGAGGTAAGACATCTGCATCTCTTGGTGTTCTACCTTTATTTGTGATTATGAGAGAGCTGATTACTTTTTTGCTTCATTGTCCCACAGTTTATGTGTCAAGGGTTATCTTGCAGCCCGACGTTACATGGATGGGATAATCAACACCGTGATGTTAATGCTAGACAGTGGATTGCCTTGCTTCAGCCGTGGTGATCCAATCGGGAATCTGCGGAAAAGGTTTCATCCCGAAATGAGCGACCGAGAAGCTGCCAATTTTATGATTCACGTTTGTGTAGATGCCTACAACAAATGGACCACTGCTGGTTATGACTTGATACAGTATCTGCAACAGGGTATTGAGAAGTAGATGAACACTACTAAGGAGCCAAATCGGAAGAATGTACATGATTACTTGTAATTTTGTAGTTGTTGTTTTAGTCTCATAGCAATCATTTTTTCAAGGAGTTCCACTTCATAGGGATAAGGGTAAAAGATTGTGAAACCCGCAGATGGAAATATTCCTTCCTCGTAGCCCACTGGTGGCATTCCTGATGAGGTTTGTAAAACGTACTATATTGTTCCTATTTATTAATGCAATCCATATCTCTTGCGAAATAAATGCATTAAGTAGGCTTTTTCCCATATTTCCTTTTCTCATGTACAGAGATCATGCGAATGCTTGGGACATCCTGAAAAATATATCTTGTGAAATTGGTTCTGTTGGTGCAGATTGGGTATATGTGTGTTACTTGTGTTTGCTTCTAAATGGTGTAGCTGTACATGGGCTAGGCTGGATTGGATTTAAAGTAAAAATTAATTATTTTTTCTTAAAATCCTAAGATTTTTAAACGTAAATTTGAATTATTATAAAAATTTAAAGTTTGGGTTCAATTTATAAATTTATATCTTTTAAACATTTTAATGATTATATGAATTATAATTATAATATGTGATGTTAATTTATCTCTTAGCATATAAAATTACATTAAGTTTGAATAAAAATATTTAATTATTTGTTAAATAAAAATAATAAATTTTTTTCTAAAATAAAAATATTTTAAACAAAATTCTTAATAAAATTGAGATCAAGTTTTTAAATATCATCTTTTCTTTTCTATCATCATTGCTCCAAGAAGAATGTGTTTTATTTCCTTTAACAAACAATTAAAATAGAATATGTAACTTAAAATATAAACAAAATAATTATAATTATTTATGTGAAATAAGTTACTGAAATAAACCTTTTTTAGTTAAACTTTTTTTAGTCATCTATCTCTTAAAAATAAACAGATGTGAGATCCCACATCGATTGGAGAGGAGAACGAAGTACGCCTTATAATTAAGGGTACAAATATCTCTTCATCATATTCGCGTTTTATCAGGCGTGAGAAGAGTAAAATCGTGAGGGTCTTGGTTCGATGGGCAACCTAAAGCGGAAAATATTTGTGGGTGGGTAGTCTGGGCTATTACAAATGCTATCAGAGCCGATTCTCGACCCATTGTGTCAGTGAGGACGTTGGGATCTAAGAGGGATGGATTGTGAGATCTCACATCGGTTAGAGAGGAGAACAAAGTACGTCTTATAGAAGTGTGGATACTTCTTCCCTATAAACTCATTTTCTGGAATATGAGAAGAGTAAAACCGTGTGGGCCTTGGCCTAATGGACAACTCAAAGTAGATAATATCTATAAGCAGGTAGTCTTGGCTGTTACAACAGAGATATTAACCAAACTAAATGCAAATACTAAACATATTGTAGAAATAAGAATAGCTAAAAGTTCTCTACCCAATATTCCCAAAATAAGAAATCTTTTAAATGTCACATTTTAATATTCTAATATATCAATGTCACTATTTGTATTAATAACATACTCTTTTAAATAAATATCTAATTCAAATTGCTCAAGTTTGAGATGAAACATTGATTATAGATACGCTTTGTAATCACATTCTTGAGAACCCCTATTTCTTACAATGTTATTTGAGCTAGAAGAAGATTCAACTATTTGTCTCGGTGCATGTATGTACAAAAAATGATAATTTATGCCATAATAAAACAGCAACTTCATGCATGAATACATGATTCAAATCACGTAAAATACATGCACCAAAATAACGGAAGCGTAATCAACGATACCTCCAGCCATTGCCGTCGATAAGTCTCGTGATCTGTGAGTGGTTTGAGTTTCTATCCTCTTCCTGAAGCAAGCTCGATGGTGTGCTCTAGATGCTTGGCGAAGATAGGACCCGAGAACCACAACCAACGTTGTGTTTTTAACACAATACATCATACCCTACTGTCCATCACAGCGGTTGAAGGTTGAGGAAGTGGACGACAACAACACATGCGGTAGTTACAGGACATGATGAGAGGGACCAGAGAAGGGACCATAGACAGGTAGGTAAGGTGTCAACCGAAATCCTTACATTCTCCCACTTGGTCCATTCAACTCAAAAACCACCACATATAACAAAAAATCAAATATACGAATCATGGCGATAGGTCTTCTTATAGTGAGTATTATCTTCCATATATTACATATACTACATTTCTCATTGCTTGCCCTTCAACTTAATGAATAAACCATATGTTTATTTGAGGTCTAAATGAAACGATATTTCTCAAAACTAATCAAAATATTTGTGCACAAAATATATGAGAAAATATCAAACTGAATAAGAGTTCCATTGAATCAACAAGATACAACAAAATCACATTGTGGAACCAAGTCCCATATGCACTACGTGATTCTTAAACTGCTTAAGTGGCATGCCTTTAGTTAAAGGATCCGCAATCATTAAATCAGTGCTAATGTGCGCGATGACAACTTTCCTTTCCTTTACACGTTCTCTTATGGCTAAATACTTAATGTCGATATGTTTGCTTCGACTTCCA
>JAOQMS010000179.1:41060797-41081698 GCA_027563885.1 Erythroxylum longipes | reverse complement strand
AGTCGGGACAAAAATTGGTGGGGACAGCAAGCAAACAGGTCGGAGACAGAATTTTTCTGTCCCTGTCTTCCGTCCCCACCCATAAGGACAGCAACCAAACGTAGGGTTAGGGTTCATGAGACAGAAGCGTGCGTGATTGCGTTTTTTTGTGTTTTGATTCAAAACATAAAACCCGGAGGTATGATTATGTTTGGTTGCAGGAATAAGCAATAAGGAGAACAAAGCAAAACGCAGAGCAGAGGATCCTAAGAATAAGTAAAACGCAGCGTACAAGAAGGCTTTTTAAGTGACTCACGTGAGAGACACGTGAAGCTATCCCCTGGGCTAAATCTCCTCGAATCTGGCGTTGAAAGCATGAAGGAACCAACCGACACTGAAGCCTATATAAAGACAGAAATCACATCAGTCCAACGCACAGCTTTTTATCATTGTTACTCAAAATTATCAGTGAGAGATTTACATGTAGAAGATTAAGAAGTTAGAGTTGACGAGAGTACTTTCAAGGAGTACTACACTCATCCTTTTGTAACTTGTATCTTTTCTTTTTGATTTTAGTGAAATCATCTACATGAGATTGACCTTTAGACATAGATAGCATTAAGCTATCGAACCAGGTAAAATTATTGTGTGATCTTCTTCTTTCCTGCATACTTAATAAACTTGAAAAATCAAATTCTTCTTTCGTTAGTATCTTGAATAACAAGATAACAAAATCTGAAAGCTATTCCCAACATAAGTGGTATTAGAGTCTATCCTCAATATTCTGGGCAGTTATTGGCTATTCAAGTACGCAAGGTTCATCAAGAAATCTATAAGATCTTTCCTTTCCTGTCTTCTTTAAATTACATATTAAAATGGTGGGAAAAGAAATGGATGTCTTCACTGGTAAAGAAGACTTTACTATTTGGAAACTCTGGATGTAGGCACTACTTGAGTCTTATGACTGTTATGGTGCTATTAAAGAACATTATGATGTAAAAACAGACTCGATCAAAAAACTCAAGATGCAAAGACTTGTGCACTGCAAGTTAATGCTTTACTTATCACCAGTTGTGATAAGGAAAGTGCAGAATTGTAACACTGCATAGAAACTATGGCTTAAACTTGATGAATTATATGCTAAAATATGCCTTCCTAACAAGATGACTCTTTTACATAATCTTGCAAATTATAAAATGAACACTACTATAACTCTTGATGACAATTTTGACTATTTCTTTAAGCTGGTGCAAGACTTAGAAGCTACAGGTGAAAGAATTTCTGAGGATCATCAAGCCATAGTTATTCTAAAAGCCTTACCATCTAAGTTCAATGCTTTTAAGAAGGTCATCAAGCATGCTAGTGGGGAATCTTTCACTGTTAAGAGAGTGCTAGATTCACTAATGGAAGAAATAGTGGACAATAATCCATTCAAGAAGGAACCAGAAGTAATGTTCATCGAAAATCATCAAGACAAGAAGTCACAGAAAAAGAATAGCAAGGAAATAGGCAGAAAGGGAATGGCAAGGATAAGCACACTAAAGAAGGTGAAGAAAAGAAGAAAAAGGTTAAAGGCAAGACGTGCTACTACTGTGATAAAGAGGGGCATTTCGATAGAGATTGTAGAAAGAAGAAAAAAGATAAGGCAGCACAAAGTGGAGATGGTGGAAATGTGAAAAAAAAACATAAGACTCCAGTGGTGATGAATTACTAGCTGTTACTAAAGAGAGTGAAGATCTCAGCAGAGAGTGGATCTTCAACTTTGGATGCACCATGCATGTCACTCTTCACAGAGACTGGTTCACCTCATTTGAACCAGTCACTTCCAAAGTAAAGATGGTAGATTCTGGACAGCAAAAGGTGGAAGGTATTAGGAATGTCTCTATCAACATGTTTAATGGGAAGAGGAGAACCTTAAACAATGTCAGATTTGTGCCTTGAGTGAGGAGAAATCTCATCTCAGAAAGTATGTTTGATAAATAAGGTTTTCAGATAAGATCTAAGGATGGACTTAGACAAATTCTAAAGGATGGAAGAGTGATCACTAGAAGAGTTGAAAGAGGGGGGCTCTACTATGTAATAGGCTCTACCGAAGTGAACATAGCTACTAGAAATGAAGAGCTTGATTTAACTATGCAATGGCACTCAAGGTTGGGACATGCTGGAAATAAAAGTCTATTGCATCTCAATAAACAGGGATTAATTCCGGAAAAAGACATAAAGAAGTTGGAATTCTATAAATCATGTGTGCTAGGAAAGCACCACAGAACAAGTTTTCATAAAGGAGCAAAGAGGGCTAAAGGAATTATGGAGTTTGCCCGCAGTGACCTCTGGGGTCCAACACAAGTGCCTACTGTAGGAGAGAATATATTTTTCATCTTTATTATAGATGACAAATCTAAGAAATGCTGAGTCTACCCTATGAAAAGAAAAGATGAAGCACTGGAAATCTTCATCAAATGGCATACACTCATGGAAAATCAAACAAGGAAAAGGCTAAAATGCCTAAGGACTGACAATGGCCTAGAGTACTGCAATAAAAAATTTGAAGATTATTGCAACAAGAAAGGCATTCAAAGGCATAAGATTGTTAGAGCAACATGTCAGCAAAACGGTGTAGCTAAAAGGCTCAACAGAACACTGCTATAAAAGACCAGATGCATGCTCCTATCTTTAGGATGCTCACAATCACTAAGGGGTGAGGCTATCAAGACTGCTGCCTACTTAGTAAATAGACTACCCATTTCAGCAAATGACTACAAAACACTTCAAGAAATCTAGAATGGGAAGAAGCCTAACCTAGCTCACCTAAGGACCTTCGGCTGTACAGCTTATGCACACCAAAAAGAAGGAAAATTGGAACCTAGAGCAGCTAAAGGAGCCTTCCTAGGTTATCTAGATGGGTTTAAAGGATATAAAATCCTACTGTTTCAACAGGGAGGTTTTAAGACTCTGATTAGTAGAGATGTCATATTTAATGAAAATGAATTTCCTTTGTTGTGCAGGAACAATGCAGATTCTAATCTATAAGAGGAAGTCCAGAAACAACTTGGATCTTCAAGTTCTTCAATCCCCTTCTATGTGCCAAAAGAAACAAAAGCAAAATAAGGCAGCACACAAAATCATGATGAAGAACCTATGGAAGGCCCTAATCTTCATGAACAAAGGACTGAAGAAACAGAAGATGTAAGTGAGGATAGAATCCCTCAGATAGCTTCAGAAAGTTCACTTGAAGCTCTACAAGACTATCAGCTCATAAGAGACAGACAAACAAAACAAATAATACCTAATAGGAGGTACTATGATTCTAACCTAGTTGAATATGCTTGTCTAGTTGTAGAGTCTATAACTTGTAGGGCACCTAAAACCTGTGAAGAAGCAATGATATAGAAAAAAGTGGAAGTTGGACAGCAAGAATGAATACTCCTCCCTAATGAAGAATAAAACCTGGGTTCTAGTGCCTAAACCTCCTAAAGCAAAGTTGATTGAAAACATATGGTTGTTCAAACTAAAAGAGGGAGTTACAGAGGCAGAACTTAGGATATACAAGGCTAGGCTAGTAGCTAAGGGATATATGCAGAAGAAGGGAATTGACTACAAGGAAATTTTCTCACTAGTAGTCAAGTTTAAGACTATTAGACTCATCCTAGTGCTAGCTGCAATCTATGATTGGGAGATCCATCAAATGGATGTCAAGAAAGCCTTCCTATATGGAAAGCTTGAGGAAACTATCTACATGAAACAACCTGTCGGTTTTGTAGACAAAGAAAAGCCTGACCATGTCTGCTTACTTTAGAAATTCCTATATGGGCTGAAGCAAGCACCTAGACAATGGAACAAGAAGTTCCATAAAGTAGCAAACAATATGAAGTTCACTAGGATGACTTAGTCATCACTAGAAAGAACCTCAACAGAATAGAAGAAGTGAAGAATGCCCTACGTGAACACTTTGAAATGAAGGATAAGGGATAAGCTCAGAAACTCCTAGGAATGCAGATTATAAGGAAACGAAGGGAAGGGAAGCTATGGTTGAGTCAAAAGAATTACATCAAGAAGGTTCTTGCACAGTTCAACATGGAACAGGCAAAACCAAGTCCTATTCCTATAGGCTCACATCTAAAAAAGGTGGCCAGTAATTGTCCCCAAACTGAGGAAGAGAAGAGAGCTATGGTTAACTACCCCTATGATGCCGGAGTTGGTCGTATAATGTATATGATGCTGTGTACAAGGGCAGATCTAGCGTATGCTATCATTATCCTAAGCAAGTTCATGGCTAATCTAGGACTTGAGCACTGGCATGGATTGAAGAATGTCCTCAGATACCTAGCTGGCACCCTAAACTATGGTTTGTGTTTCTCTAAAGCTAAATTAGATAAATACAATAATATATACATACATGGCTTTGTCGATGCAGATTATGCAGTAGAAAAAGACAACAGAAAATCAGTATTAGCATATTACTTCACATTAGCAGGAAACACAATCAGTTGGAAATCTCAGCAACAATTAATAGTATCATTATCAACTACAGAGGCAGAATATTACACAATCACAGAGGGATTAAAAGAGTTAACATGGTTGCTAGGCATTTTAAAGGAAATACAAGTTAACAAAGCTACTTCGACAGTGTGTATAGATAGCCAAATTGCACTTTACCTAAGTAAAGACCCTATCTTACAAGAGAGATCCAAGCATATAGATGTGCGGCTTCACTTCGTCAGGGACAGAATATCGCAAGGCCTCTTCATGTTAGAGAAAATCGTATGTGATCTGAACCCAAGATTGTCACAACAAGGAAGTTCACGTACTGTGGAGATTATCTACAAATCTGTGAAGTCCTTTGAAGACAACAACCATCGAAGAACACATCTCTCAATCTCACGCAAGATGAGTTTGCTATGGTTCACTCTCAGAAATCTCTCACAAACCAGTGGTTAGCATAAAAAATCAGTGAAGAAGGAGGGATAAATATGAAGTAATTCACGTTTCTCCACCAATTTCTAACACAAAGTATAGATCTGATTTCATAAGGGCATGGATCAAAATTTTGGGGATTTAGGGTTCATGAGACAGATGCGTGCACTATTGAGTTTTTTGTGTTTTGATTCAAAACATAAAACCCAAAGGTATGATTATGTTTGGTTACAGGAATAAGCAATAAGGAGAACAAAGCAAAACACAGAGTAGAGGATCTTAAGAATAAGTAAAACATAGTGAACAAGAAGGCTTTTTAAGTGACTCATGTGAGAGACAAGTGAAGCTATCCCTTGAGCTAAATCTCCTCAAATTTGGTGATGAAAGCATGAAGGATACAACTGACACTGAAGCCTATGTAGAGACAGAAATCACACCAATTCAACACACACAGCTTTTTATCATTGTTACTCAAAATTATGAGTGAGAGATTTACGTATAGAAGATTAAGAAGTTAGAGAGTTGCTGAGAGTACTTACAAGGTGTACTAGTGAGTTCATAGGGAACTTTTACAAGTGTTTTCTATAAACACTCATCCTCTTATAACTTGTATCTTCTCTTTTTGATCTTAGTGAAATCATCTATAAAAAAAAGCACGTGTGACAAACATTTTCTCACTATTTCTAATTATTTTAATGGCTTTAATGTTGTCACAATAAAATGAAGTACTATTACGACTTTATTCATTACTACTTTATATTATTTGTGTTGACAAACTTGTCATAAATATGTAAAGTAACTGTTACCATATAGTGTTATCACACATTCCATAGTTTTTAATGTCAGTACTTTTGTCACATTAAAATGAAATACTGTTACAACTTTATTCGTCACTACTTTATATTATCTATGTCGACAAACTTGTCATAAATATATAAAATTAATGTAACCATATAGCTTTGTCACATATTTCATAGTTTTCATTAGTACTTTTGTCACAAAAATGTTTCATAACTATGACCATTATCTTAAATTAGTCACCATTTCATTAGTAACGGATGTATTTGTGACGGCAGATGAAGACTTCAAAAATTAGACACTATTAATAATAGCGAATAATATTGTTGTTTTTAGTGACAACTTCTGTTTTCACTAAAAATACAATTTCTTGTAGTGATGGTTAGATGCACGACCTTGCATCCAACTATGCAAGTAAAAAAAAAGTGAAACTCGTGAAGATACACGATAGTGTATCCAACTGTATACGTCAAAAATGTATCTTTTCAAATACACACAACTATGTAAGTAGATACACGGTTGTGTTTCTCCCAGATCATGCTGAATTATTGTTTTTCTTGCAATTTCTTGCCCAATCCTCACCCTAATCCATCCCCTTCTTGTCCCATAAAGATAATTGAGTTTGAACAAGAAGAGAATGACTCAAAGAATGTGCTTTTAACTCATTTTAGCTCTTGAACTTGCAAATTGTACCTAAAACTAAATATGAACCAAAATGAGTTTCTTAAACATTTCACAACAATAATCACTAAATGTTAAGGAGTGAATGTATAAACAATTAAGCAGACATCATTCCTCAAACTACAAGTAGAACATAAATGTATAGATTTGGATGAAGAGCAGGAAAGAATAATAGACTTTATTGTTTGCTGGACTATTCAATTTCGGGTTGCCAAGATGACCATGCCAAGTATTCAAATTAACATGATGCGTCTACAGAGAAGAGTATGATATTGTTGAACGTTGTAAATGAAGTGAGTAAAGTCCATCCTCAAGGCATCCTTTGTGACTGAAGATCTTTTATAATAAAACAATCAGGAAAGAATTCAATTGAAACATTGCTAGTTTGAGTAAAATTGCTAAAATATAGTAAGTTTTCATAGTAGATGGAACATATTAGAATATCATAAAGTTTAAAGAGTTTATTAATCAAGGAGAATGGTGATAAGCTAATATTAGAAATTGAAAGACAGTTACCATTGGTAAGTTGGACTTGATCAGGAAATTTGAATTTGTTGTGATAGCAAGGTTCTCCAAGTCAGTTGTCATATAATGAGTTACACCAGAATCCACAATTCACTACTACTAAAGTGGAAAGGGTTGAGCTGGGGCTAGATTTAGGGTAGGAGAAAGCTATGTGGACGGTCAATATATAGAAGAAGATTCACTATGAATTTTAGGAGAAGGACATTGATTGGCTAAGTGTTTTTTACCGTTATAATTAAAACAATTCATAAAAGTAAAAGACCGAGTACCAAATTTGCTTCCACACCTTCCTTGTCCTCTTCCACCAGAGGGCTGATTGTTCGAATAATAAATTGTAATAAGAGATATGAGATGAACATTTGTCCTTTTGCAACTGCTGCTCCTTAGCTAAAGCTAGACTGAAAAGTTCACCAAAAGAGATTGGACTCAATCGAGCATTAATTACTTGAAAAATGGGTCAAAAGGTTGAGTTAGACCCCCCACACAAAATAGACTGAACCAGGTCATCGATGCTCATAGTTGTATTGAGAGAAATCAAATTGTCATAATAGTTTTTAACGCATTTAAAAAATTGGTCAACACTTTCAACACTGTGTTGTTCAATTTTATAAAGGCTACT
Source organism: Erythroxylum longipes (assembly GCA_027563885.1). NCBI lineage: Eukaryota > Viridiplantae > Streptophyta > Magnoliopsida > Malpighiales > Erythroxylaceae > Erythroxylum > Erythroxylum longipes. Next base: position 41,074,182 of record JAOQMS010000179.1, on the reverse strand, counting down.
TTCAAGAGTTTGAACTTAAGGAAAAGATTTACCACTAAGTGCTTTCATATATTATCCTAAGTGGCTTGAGTGGTGTCAATGTTCACTCTAGTGATAGAACCGACTGATCTAAGGAAATAACCATGGCAAAACAAATTTATCATTCTTCTTCCAAGTTTTATATGCAAGGTTTTCGTTGTCACCAATCACTTTTGGAGGAGGATTAGATCCATCACCATGACCTTCAAAGCCATGACAACTAAGAAGGACAAAATTTGTATTTCTACAATAGAAGATTAGAAGAAATCAATTTAAGGATGGAGGTTTAATTGAAAGATAGTCTAGGAAAGCGAGGAGTTATTGAAGAAGAAGAAGAGGAGGTAAAGATGGTTGAGGTGCACCCTTATTAGGGGCCCACTCTTATTAGGGGCTCACCTTCGATACAGTTGAGCAGTATTTTTTCAGTACTTTTTGTTTAGAAAGGTAGTAAATCTTTGGTTATCGAAGAAGTAAAAATTAACATTAATTAATAAATAACTTTTTTATTAGCTATATTATTGAGAAAGTTAGCGATAACTTTTAATCTTGGAAGCTAATAGCTTTTTTTATTAGTTATACAACTTTAACATGTTATATTTATAAATACCTTTGAAGCATTTGAGTGTATTTTTATACTACAAATTTTATATTTTTCACTAACATATGAATCTAAGATATTTTAACTCAAAAATTAGTGGTAAAAAATTTTCACGATTATGTTTTCTAAGTTCTGAGTGATAATTTAAACATAAAATTTCTAATTTTTTATTTTTAACTTATTAAATATTTGAACATATTATAATTAATTTGTAATTTGTCATTGATGTGGACATTATATTAGCATTTTAAATCAAAACATAATATTAAATGGTATTATGTTTCTCCTTTTTATTTTTAAATTACTTATTATTTATAAAAATATAATTAAACATTAATAAATAATTTAATTTTTTAATTGTAATTTTTATTATACTTTATCACATGTAATAATTATTGGATTTGTGCTCTTGTAGAGGTTCACATAAGTTTAATTATAATATGACTAAATCAAATAATTTAAGTTACTCAATTCAAAAGGTACATAAATATTTCATTTATTACAGAAATTTGTATAATTCTATTAAACATGTTGTGATAATTAAATAATAATTAAATATTTGATAATTAAATAAGATCGTAGATAATTAGATGTGTTTGATTTTTTTTATAAGTAGGTAGCATTAGATTACTACATTTACCATTATGTTAATTCCTATAAAAGAAAAAAAATTTATTAAAAAATCACTAATGTTAATTAAATTCAAAAGTTACTAAAAATATTTGATTTAATAATTTAGACCTTTATCGTAATATTTGTAACATATTATTAGCTGATATTATGACCATTTAATATTTTGATAAGTATATAGACATATAAATTAAGTCATTTATATATGAATATTAAATTTTAATAATAAAAATATCCTTTTAAAATTTACATGTTTGTATATTGTCGATTTATTAGGACTTTTTTTTCTTCATCCTGAGCCTATAAAACGTTAGGAACGGCCCGGGGGAAGCATGTATCTAAAGTGGCTATGGCTTGAGGCCTATAAAGGCTCTTATGGTACAAAATCTGTAACAAACTACAATAAGTTAGTGCATCATATACTGAGGGATTGAGTTTGTTTGCCTATACTTAATCGTTTGCAACCCAAAAAGTCAACATCGTGATCTAATTAGGTACAATGTAGGGACAAATTATGTATCCAAGGCTCTCACTGTCTTATCATCTAGGTAATAAAAGCTTAGTAAAACACTGTTCAAGGCGTAGTTTAGCAATGCTATGTTGAGATAAAAGAATATCGTTTTGTATTATACTAAACAAAGGAGGCTTGAAAATTGCAATATTAAGTTGTTACCATAATTGTAATCACTATGATATGTCACCACAATTCATTTTACAACTTTAAATTTATATATAAATAAGGCTTATTAGCATTTTTTCCACTATATAAATTCTTTCAAGCACGTTAATTCGGTGAATACCTTTCTGAAATGAACTCGCAATTTATCATTTTATTCTTCAAACTTGTTTTGATGAATCTGAGCAGTTTAGTATGATTTTCCAATTTATAGGAGTATCGCTTATCATCTCTCTCTCTCTCTCTCTTCAGTTTCTTAATCCATTTTGAAAATGCTTATGCCACTACAAGAAAAATGAGATTTAGCGACAGAAATTACCGACAGAATGAAAAGGTTTTTTGTCAACAAGCGAATTTGGTGATGGAAATTACTGATGGAATGAGTCGACAAAGAAACGGTCATAGGTAATCTTTAGCGACGGTTAATTTCTAATCCGTCACCAAGGTGACAGATTTAGGATGCTCATCACTACATTTAGCAACAAACAAGGTTTTAAAAATTCGTCGGAAAATTTAGCGACTGTAAGTTGTGTGCCATCGATAAATTTACCTACGGAATTTTCTTATTCCATCGGTAAATTTACTGACAAATATTGTTATTCTGTCGGTAAATATACTGATATTGTTTTTTTAATTTTTTCTAAATTTAGTTTTGATTGATAATTAATTTCTACAATTATCTGTTAATAATATTTTGATTTTTTCTTACATTTAATTTTTCTAAACAATAAGTTGATTGATAATATAAAGTAAAAATTATCTTAATTGATAATAAAAAATTATTATCTACAATAATAAGTATTTAATTCATACAAAATGACTTGATTATAGCTACAACTAAGCTATGCAGTTGGTGAATGTGGATGCTCTAACTGTTGCGATAAGGTATCGCCCCTCCCCTTCAACTCATCCAACTCATTACGAAGTTGAGTTATGTACTCTATCGACTATTGCAATTGAGTTGCCAGCCTCTCTATCATGCTCTTAAGCCGAACGACTTTCTCATTAGATACGGACTGCCTACTAGTCGCAGTTGTACTGGATATGGAGGATTGCGAATAACATGTATTTGCAAATAAACCTAAGTCAAAAATCTTTCCACAACGGTCCGTACCACCTACTACATCAAGATATGTCTAACTCTTATCAACAGTTTCAGAGTGTTGAGACTGTAGTTAAATGCTTTCTTGTATTTGGCCCCATCAGGAGACAATGTTTATGTTAATAAGTGATAATTATTAAGAATTAATATTAAAGCATAAATTTCATATACATTAAGTTCTCTATATCATGTGTTGATGAAAGTGTCAGCATCATGCTTTTTAGTGTGAGTGTGCAAAAAGAACTTACATAGTGTATATACTTTTCCCTCATCAAAATAAAGTGTTATAAGTGAACTACAATTTACAAAAAATTTCGACAGAATTTTCTCTATTTTTATGATATTTACCTCCTGTTGAACAAAGAAAGTAACTCAACAACACAGTTATATGGGACCAAACATTCATAACATTATCATTTTCCATAATACACATATATTTTCATTCCAAAATTCACACATCAATTAAATTAAAATCAAAATTAATACATCAAAGTAAAAAAAAACCATAATATAAGTGTAAAATGTAGATACTTACAAGTTTCTCTGATGCTCCTAGTGGGTAATAGATTCTCCAATGTGTAACGGAAGACTCTTTCCCTCCAGTCCTCCACGTCTTTTTGCATAATTGCGCTCTAAAATGGACATTGCTTAGAATGATGTCCAATATTGATGCCAACGACTTCATATTTCTTTAGATATATAAGGAGGTCGTACACCAGTCCTATGTAAAGCACCAAGAAAATTTCTATGACATGTACGAGCTTGCTTCTCTCATACTTTATAAATTACCACGTCAAATTTAGAATTTCAAAAAATTCTTTTAGAAATAAAAGGAAAAACATATTATAATTACTTATAACCTACAATATTTATCTAATTAATTTATAAATTAATTAGATAAAAATACAAAAGAATATATTTTTTGTACCTCAAAATCCTGATAATAAAAATCATTTGTCGCTTAAGAGATATTCTTTCATATATAACCCTCAAGATCAATCTTCTCCTTAAACTTGGATGTCATGTTTCTTGAGCACATTTTAGACAGAACCAACCTAATATATAAGCAATTTTAGATAATTTTCAAATTAAAACCTATAATTTCAGTATAAACCTATAGTGTTATCATGCATGTATTTTCACTCGCAGATTTTTGACAATTATGATGTAAGTTTTTCCATTAACTCCTTTAGCTCCAGGTTGGAGGCCACCTCCTTCATCCACAACTTTTAACCCTTATACCTCTATCTGTATAGGGGTGGTGGATGAAGGAGGGATAGTGGATGGTGTAGCATCAGGTACACAAGGTGACTATACAAGGATTGTAGGTTAGGAAGGTGATGCCTCATCTGAATGTGTAGTAGGTGGACGTACAAATTCTGTAGCATCTGCAGAAGATGATGCTTCACCTGGACCTGCGCTGGCTGGTCCAAATGGAGGTAGCTTGACCCTTGGTCGCATCATTTCCTATTTTCTCTTTTGTGGCATAATTTTAACCTGAAATATGTATTTTATTGAATATTCTGTAATAGAACAACATAAATTAAATATATAATAATATATTGTTGATGCAATAATAGATTTATTCATATAATATTCTATTACAAACACAAATTAATCGCTATCATGATCACTTAATTGTAAATCAAAATCATCATCTTCTTTTTCTAAAGAACTAGAATCAAACTCAAGCTATTCTTCAAATCTCTCGTCGTCCTCATCCTTGCCAAATGAAATTTTAACCTATTCATTATTTAGATCGCTCAAAGATTCATTCTCTTCATATGTTACACATGCACTTATTTCATAAATCTCTTCCTGAGACGCTTCACTTTCAATTCTCATATTTTTCTCCTTTTCCATGTAATTCAAAAACACCTCTATGTTTTACTTTGTAAACGGCCAACCAATATGACTTTATTTTGTTGTAAGCTGGGAAAAGGGACATAATACACCTGGATCAGTTGCATCACCAACATGAAAGGTTCAAATTGTCTAAATCTTCTTCTCTGGTTAATTTCAACTAAATTGTATCGACTATGCACTTTTTTTACTAACATTGGGAGTTGAATCAAACCAGTCACACTTAAATATCACACTTCACTTTATTGGAAATTCAGGGCATTCAATTTCAAGTATTTCAATAATTTTACCATAATAATCCATTAATTCTCCTTGTATGCAAATCTCGTTATTTACTGTTGTCATGCTATGACCATGATATTCTATATGAAATTTGTATCCATTAATGAAATACACCAGATATTGTTTAACAATTAGCAAAAGTCCTTTAACAAGATCACATATGAACTTGTTCTCTATTGAATTTTCTGAGGCCTATATAAAAATAAATTATCATATTAAATAATATAATGTCATTTGAACACTTTGATATGATAATTCAAACCTTTCAATAATTGTAAGTGAAAAATTATATATTTCTCGAACCATTGAGGAAAGTATCTTTCAACTTGTTTATTTATATCATCCTGCGTTTTTTCAGGCATTAACTCACGTAACCATTCCTCGTATAATCTAAAAGCATTATTATGTATTTTAGTTGGAAACAACACTAACTTCGAAAACTCAAATAATCAATTTCAAATCAACTTCCACTTATTGCACAAAAGGTTGAACCTCTTAACAGTTCAATAAAATGTAACCATGGGCAACCTCTATTTCTTCCTCTGTAAACATTCTTCTTGTTGACTATCCATATGTTTGTCCAGGATCTATGTAAAAATGGTTAAGTTACTATTAACATCACCCGTTCCTCCCCTGTCGTCATTACGAGGAACTTTTTTCTCTTGTATGCACACGCAACTTAAAATAATGTGAGGAAAATTTACTTGCTTCCTCCGCTAAATAAGCACTATATATCGAACCTTTAACTCTAGCCTTATTTTTTACATTTTTCTTCAAGTGATGCAAATACCTACATTAGCAAATAAGGTTATTAAAATTCTATGATTAAAACATGCTATAACTCCAATTTAAATATTTACTATAATTACCTCTCAAATAGTTACATTCATCGATATTGAACTGGACCAGCAAGTTTAGCCTCATGTGCTAAATGCACGAGTAAATGCTCCATACATTCAAAGAAGCTTGGAAGGAAAATCCTTTCTAATTTGCACAAGATTACTAGAATTTCCCTTTCTAGTTTTTCCATTTTACCCAACTTTATTTCAGATGATGTTAAACTTTTGAAAAACAAACTTAATTCTATTATAGCTTCCCAAACCTTATTCAGTAGCAACCCCCAAAATGAAATTAGAATTAGTCTTTGCATAAACACATGACAATCATGACTTTTCATCCTAAATAATTTGTACTTCCTTATATCCACACACCTTGCCAAGTTTGAAACATAACCATTGGGAAACTTTAGACTTTTCAACTATTCACACAAAATTTCCTTTTGTTTTTGGTCCAATGTGTAACATGTTTTCGGATATTTATCGGTGCGTAGATCTTTATCTAACTCATTCCTTTTACTCAAATCAGCTCATGATTTTGCATTGTCCTTTGTCCTCCCTTCAATGTTCAATTTGGTATTGAGAAAATTGTCAAAATATTTTTTTATGTATCACATCTAGATTATGACGTATCAAATTAGTTTTCCAATATAGCAAATCTCAAAAGCCGTTGCATTTTCTCTAACCATAGTTTTTACTAATGCTTATATTAACTTCATCAGCTTCAAGTTCTGTAACTTTCAATAACCCTAATTCATCAATCTCCTGTAATATCTCTTCATCAGCTTTGTGAGGGGGAGAAGGTGTTTGCACCATCCTATTTTTAATGAACTTTTGTTCATTGCGTCTAAATGAATGATCTGGAGGAGGAAATTTCATGTGGTTGTCAAATCAAGATGTTTTGGCACCGTTAGGAAGATAAAATTCATCAGAATTATTGCCAAATCAGGACAAGACAATTTTCTTGCTGTGCTTCATCCAATCAACATAGCATACTCTAAGAAATCACTAATGGTCCACATCAAAGCTACTCTCAATAAAAAACTTTGTTCAAGAGACACATCATATGTCTCCACACCATATTCCTAAATATGATGCAATTTAGATACCAATAGTTGTAAGAATACATCAATTTTATGCTTTGGATTTGTAGGTTGTGGCACAATCACTGTCAAAAACATATATGTCTCATTTATAAACATCCATGGAGGCAAATTATAAGTAGTAATTATGATTGGCCATGATGAATATTGTTGGCCAAGTTGACCAAAAAGTTGGAATCCCTTCATCGATAATCCTAACCTAACATTTTGACTTTCAACTACAAACTCATAATGGGTATTATTGAAATATTTCTATGCGAGTGCATCCGATTGATAGCTCATTATTCCATCTTCTTGTTAATGTTCATTATGCCATCTCATGCGAGATGTAGTAACATCAGAGGCATATAGTCATTGAAGTTTTGAAGTAAGCGGGGAATAATACATTTGCTTCCAAGTTATTAATTTCTGTTTCATGGTACGCTTTATAGGTTTGAACCTCGATTGACTACAAAATTTGCACTATTGTAATTTCATATAATCTCCCCAAAACAACGTACATCCCAATTTGCAGCAATCAATTTTTTCAACTGGCAAACTAAGACTCATAATAAGTTTCTTCCTATTGTAAAAATTATCAACCATTGTATGATCAGGAGGCTATGATTCATTATACTAAGTAAGAATTTTATCAAAACTTCGATCAGAAATATACCCTTTAGACTATATGTTCAATATCCGAGCAATTGAAGATAATTGAGTTATGGTCTCACAGTTTGGTCATAATTCTTGGTCAGCTGATTGTAGTAAGTGAAAAAACTATTTTGCAAGTAGTTTGGTTCTTCTTTAAGATTTTCTATATTTTCCTGAAAGATATAACTGACTGCATCATAAACTATTTGGATGTAAGGATTTTCAGTTGCACCCACATTACTTGTTCTAAATCCAGTCCCCCCTTCAAAGTCATCCACATTTATTGACAAATCATTACCTCTTGAGGTGTTACAAATTAATAGCTCCTCATGTCATGTCCACTTAAAATAATTTGGAACAAACTCTTTTCTTAACAAATGGAGATTCACTCATCAATAGGAAGAAAAGGAATTTGTTTTCACTTTTTACATGAAAATCTAATCTTTGGGTCATCCATATATGCAGGTTAAGAACATGCACAGTAAATAAAAGCTTCAACTCCCTCAACAAACTCAGGATTAATGAAACCATTGGGTGTTAATCGTCTATACATCCAAGATCTATCAACATTACTCATTTATACAAAATTGTTATCTAAAAAAGTGATTTCATAGTTAGTATCCTTCATTTCACCTAAGTTTACAGAACATTTAATATTTACTTATAGAACATCCCTAAGTTTTTACAAGTCTCTGACCATTTTCCCTTCAAATTGAAACCAACCTATCTCACCATATGAGTTCACAATTAGAAAACTCAATCACAGCCAATTCCACCTTAGTGATTGGACGATCACCACATTCTGACTCATAATAACCTTACAAATGAACTATAATTCACACATCTAGTCATCAATTATTCTAACAATATTCCAAATATGAATAGAAGTTGGGCGACTTAATTGATAGACAACATATGTGATGTATATCAGTCAAATAAAACAATATGCCAACCAATGTCCTGTGAGAAGTGACATTAAGAAGTAAAAAAGTACATACATGTATTAAATCCAACATACATCGAGCAATCACATTGAAATTCAAGGATTCATGTTTGAATTAATCACCTACAAGTTCATTTCCAAAGTTCGATTTTAAACCTAACATCACAATGATACGTGACATTATTTACACCTGTGAATAGAGAAAGCAAGTTGTCGCTATGACTCCTAGGCTCGTGGAATTTTTCACCAATAAGCTTCATGAGATCTGCATCACAAGTTTCCAGCCTATATACCATCCTAGGGGTTTATTATGCAAAGAATTGTCATGTTTATTAAACCTATGAGTTTCTTATGTTAATAATAAGTTTGAATTAATTACAATGAAGTTCAAGTATTCATGTTTGAATTAATCACCTACAAGTTCATTTCTAAAGTTTGATTTTAAATAAGCACTCTAGTACATGGCATTGTTACACCATATGAATCGAGAAAGCAAGTTCTCAATGCGACTCCTAGGCTCATGAATTTTTTTACCGATAAGCCTCATGGGAGCTGCATTATGGGTTTCTAGCTTATATACCATTCTAGGGGTTTATTATGCATTGGATCATCCAGAAGATCTCAAACTCATTCCACATGCAGTAAATATTTATGTAATTCATACATCTACTCATCAATGATTCAAGCAAAACCCAAACATAAACACTTAGATTATTAAAGAACATAAAAACTCATCATTGATTATATGAATATTCTAAACAACAATGCAAAATCAAGACCTCCTTTGCATTCACATAAAACCTAAACATAAATACTAGTACTATTAAAGCAACACAAATGATAGATTAGTTGGAAGACTTACCTGGATGGATAGAAAATCACAGACTGCAAAGAAGAAGGATGAGTGACGTTCTTCAACAAAAAATAGGGCCTGTAAAAAAGAAAGTTTTGTATTTAATATAATACACTTGTTCGATAGTTTTGTATTTATATATGTTGCACACAATGCCAAATTTCACTATAAGCTTTAACACTTGAAACTCTTATGATTCCATTAAAAAAAAATACTTGATTCCATACAAAAAATATCATCACTCTTTACAAATAATACCACGTGCATTCACTAGAAGCTTGTTGTTTTGTATTTTGATGACATTTTGGTGTACAGTAGGGATTTTGATGAACATATGTATTATTTATAAAATACAAACTCAAATAATACACAAACTCAAACATACAATGCTCAAACTGACATTCATATATAATCATTTAAATGAAGACTTGAGCTAATTATAATGGGACTAGGTTTAGCTAAACCAAGACCCACATATGAGTTTTTTATTTGAAAAGCATTGATCCTAAAATCTTAATCAAAAATGAAAAAAAACAGAAATCAAAACTAATAGTTATCGATTCTAAAAATATAAAAAAGTCTTAAAGTTCATTTAAACCTCCTTGTGAATTTGAACTTGATTTAACTTGCGTTAAGTTTTAAAGAAAATAAGAGAGTAATATTAGGCCTAACCCACCCTTGTTTTAGAAACCTAATTAAAGAAAAATATTTTATTGCAATTTATTAAAATCCTAAAGATCTAAAACCAAATTAAAATAATAAAATAAATTAAAAGGCAATTGGTCTAGCTTTCCGAATCTTATCATAATTCCTAATACCAAACCTATAAAAAATCATAATATGTCATACACAAACCAAATATGATCAAATTTAACATAAATATCATAACTAAAATATGCATATGAGTAAAAACCTAATATAAAAAACACAATATTAATCTCTAAAGCTTTACATTTTTTTATCATTATGAAAGACCAAAAATAAGGAACTAGTGACTAAATACTTGATAACATGATGCACTAAAGATAAATAAAAATAAAGGTTAAAAGATCAATATGAGGAAACACAAAGGAATAAAGTGTATTGAACCTTGAATCATTCAAAAAATTCATAAAATTTATTGAATCATTCAAAAAATTCACAAAATTTAAAAATATTATGAAATATTAACAAAGACATAAATACTAGTAAACTAAATATGCATTATAATCTAAAAAGGAAATAATTATGACTAATAGAAAGAGGAGAAGCCAACAATCTTACTTGCCAGAGAAAAATGATGTTTTTAATCTTAGGAATTTCTATTGAGTGTAAACAAATGGATTCAGATTTTGTATTTCTAGTTTTATATGTGATACATTTTTTCTTCCTTTTATGCTTAATATGTGAAATTTTAATGCATTGCCAAAATGAGGAAAAGAAAAGAAGTGAGAGATCATAATTATAAAAAATGAAAATAGTCTCAATAAATAATGGTAAATGAATAAAATAAAAGCCTAATTTATCTAGGTGAAATTAAATCTCAAGCCTAGATTTAATTTCAAATCATCCAAGTCAAATATTCAACCAAATTCAAAATGCAAAATCATTAAAAGCCCTAGGTACTAAATCACTAATCCTTAAGCATTCCCCATTTTAAAATTGAAATGTAAAATTTGTTCAAGCTTTAAAATCCAATTATGCAAAAATATATATATGTGAAAAGACTTTGGCCTTCATGAAATATGATTATTATCAAGCCATTTTTATATGGTGCAAAACAAATTCCTAACACCTACAATGCAAATGAAAATGATGAATAATGAATTAGCCATCTTCATATCACATTTCTAAGCTAGCTGAAACAAATGACTAAATACTAAAGGAAAATCTAGATTCGAAAGCATGCCCAAACAAGAAATATGAAGCAACATTAATAGTTGAGAATTTGACCAATATAATCTAAAAGAACAAGTAGAGTGGCCAAAATTCAAATGAAAACAAATTTTGGAGACAATATACAGCAAATAACAAAGCATAAGTAATATGATAAGTGCTTTATAGATGTTTTAGTTCACAATAAAGAATGAACTCTTGTTTCCCTAATAAGAGAAGGTACACATTAGTGATAGAAAAATCTCAAAATTTTGAACAATTTAGTGGTTAGAATATCTAAAACAAGATGGCTAAATGGAATGTGACTCACACCACCTAAAATTAACAATTAAAACATTGTATATTCTTCATATATTATCATTCATCACACTGTACATTGTCATTCATCACACAGTAATGGTAAAATGCAGACAAGTATAATTTACTGGCATAACATAAAATATGTATGAACAACATTTCACAAAATGGGTATAAAACTCATCCACACATATATAAGAAGCAGAAAACATAAGGGAGGACAAAACCCACCTTAAACAGAGATGAGGATGGTGACAGAGATGAGAACGGCGACAGGGAGGGCAAAAGTGAAGACAACAGAGAGGGGAAAACGAAAAAAGCAAATGACGATGGAGGAGGGGCTTTGATAGCTTTCAGGTAAAATGAAAACGACATCGTTTATTAAAAATGTTGAAGCCGAAGGAAACAATAACATTTAACTTTCAATTTTACTGATAGATTAACGATCTCGTTGGTACATTACAGCGATACATGCTGATGCTTATTTATATAGCCAAGCATTCTCACCTATTTTGTTGATGGACATTGCCCTTTTGTCGCTATATTCTGTTAGAAAAATTGTCGGGATAGTTTCTCTCCATCTTTACTGACAGATATTTTGTTCGTCGCAAAATATAATTTTTTTTGATAATGTTACTAACAGAAATTGATTTTTCATCGATAAATTTACTCCGGTATTTTTCCGTCAATAATTTTCCATTGCTAATTTGTAATTTTCTTGTAGTGTGCATTCACGAATCTCTACTTCAAAGCTCTTCTGAGTAATGAAAATGAAAATTATTTTTCATGCGAAATGCTGTAGAAATAAATGTTAAATCTCTACCTATATGACATATCGACGATAGTAATTTGAAGTTCTGGAACACACTGTAAGTTTAGACAAATTTCCTACTTCATCTTTTAAGGCAGGCAAGAAGAGGAGTTCGGATCCTCTATCCAATATTACGGTGTCTTATTCTGTCCAGTGTTAAAACTGCGTTGTTTTTGTTTAAAATTGGAGAGACGCCTGTGGGACCCACCAGCTGACGCCTTTTTTTAGCTTAAGTCAAAGCCAGTATTTTAGAATTAGCCACTTTTAAACAATACATGTTTAACAGTAATGAAAATGGCTTTATATAAAGTCATTTTAATTTTTATTTATTATAATAAAAAAACGTACATCATTATTTATTTCTCTTTATTCTAAAAGACAAATAATTTTTGTTTGTGTCTTTAATTCTTTTTATTTGGATGATGACAAAAATAAACAAATATTTTTATCCTTATTCTTATTAAGAAAAAAATTAAAAATAATCAGGAATTTAATGATATTATTTAATATAATTAATAAATAAATAATTTAATAATAATAATAATAATAATTAAAGAAACATAACGTTATTATAAATAATTATAATATAATTTATAATAATAATAACGAATATAAAAATAGGAAAATAATAATAATTCTTAAAATAATTTATAAATTCAAACTGATTATAAGGAATTAGGAAAAATAAGCATATAATTTTTCCTTATTATTATCAAGCACAAAATTTAAATTAATGAGCAATTTAATCATATTATTTAATATAATCAATAACTAAATAATTCAATAATAATAAGAATAATAGTAAGTACAAAATTTATAATTATCAAAATTTTAAACAATTAAATTAATAAGAATAATTAAAGAA
>JAOQMS010000179.1:41035415-41060697 GCA_027563885.1 Erythroxylum longipes | reverse complement strand
TCTCAATTATATTTATTATTATTTCAAATAAATTCCCAATGGTGACATGTAGTCGCCATAAGATCCGTATGGGGACCTGGGGCTAACAATTCTGCATTTCGGTGCTAGCGGGTCCAATAAGTGGTATCAGAGCCAAGATTATTCCTAGTATGCTCTGTGATTGCAGCATTGTCTGATCTTCCACATTAGAAAAGAATTACTCTTAGAGTCTACGACGGGAGTACTATTCATACGTATGAGTACTATTTATTTGTACGGGGAACTATTCACGTGGAGGAACTGTTCATACGTACAGAAACTGTTTATCTGTATGGTGAAGGCACTGTTCATTTGTACAGATACTATTCATTTGTACATGTTACTATTCACTACCGGAAAATTTTTTAGATCGACGAAGCTTGTTGAATACTGATCTAAATAGAGGCAAGGATAAGCAAGATGGTCAACCTAAGTGGCACAAATTACCACATATGGAGAAATAAGATGAAGGATCTCCTATTCGTAACAAAGATGCACTTGTTGGTGTTTAGTGCTAAAAAACTTGAAGCGAAGTCGATAGACAATTGAGAATTTGAGCATAATCAAGTGTGTGGCTACATATGACAATTTGTTGAAGATAATGTGTATAGCCACATTTCTAGCATATCAGATGCCAGAATACTATGGGATAAGCTCGAGGAACTGTATGGCTCCAAAATTGGCAATAACAAGTTCTTTTACTTGACTCGATTGATGAAAGTAAAATATCAGAAAGGCACAATTGTGGCAGATCACCTTAATGAAATATAAGGGATTGTCGATTAGTTGTTAAGTATGGGCATCAAGTTCGATGATGAGGTGCTTGCTCTTATGGTGCTGGCAACTCTCCCAGAGTCATGGGAAACCTTGAAGGTTTCAATCACGAATTTTGCTCCAAATGATGTGGTAAACATGGAGACAGTAAAGAGTGGCATTCTGAATGAAGAAATGAGATGGCGATCGCAAGGATCAACTTCTTCACAGTCAGAAGTTTTGGTCACAACGACGACGGGGAGGAGAGGAGATAGAGGCCAGAGTGGTAGAGATAAGAGTAGAGGCAAATCTAACAAATTTGCAAATGTGGAGTGTCTGCAAGAAGAAGGGGCATATCAAAAGATTTTGCCGAAAGTTCTAAAAGGACCAGAAGAAGAACCAAGGCAAAGAGGCGAAAAAGGAAGATAGCAGTGATGGTGAAACAAACTCAGTGGTTGAGTTTAATATTGTCTACGATGATGATATTATCAATTTCATAACCTAGGAAACTACTTGGGTGATTGATAGTGGTGCTACCATTCATGCGACATTGAAGAGAGAACTTTTCTCATCTTACACCCCTGGAGATTTTGGTGTTGTGAAGATGAGAAATGACAACTTCTCAAAAGTTGTAGGCAAAGGTGATGTGTTCTTAGAGACCATAAATGGGATGAAACTGACTTTGAGAGATGTCAGGCATGTTCCAGATATGCTCCTGAATCTGATTTCCGTAGACAAGCTTGATGAGGAAGGTTTTTTTTAATACTTTCCATAATGGCCAATGGAAGCTCATTAAGGGCTCATTGGTGGTGGCGTGGGGCACGAAGCAGTCAAAGTTATACGTGACCCATACGAAGCTCTCCCAGCAAGTTGTGAATGTTGCAGAGAATAATAGCAAGATCGAGCTATGACACAGACGTTTAGGCCACATGAGTGAGAAGTCAATGACACATTTAGACAATAAGAATGCCTTACCAAAATTGAACCACATCTAATTGAAGAAACGTGTTGATTGTCTAGTCGGAAAGTAGAACCGAGTTACTTTCAAAAGTTCCCTTCCTTCCAAAATGAAGAATGTATTGGATTTGGTACACTCAGACTTGTGTGGACCAATGCCAAGGTCATTTGGTATTGCTCAATACTTTGTGACTTTTATCAATGATCATTCACAAAAAATATAGGCATATACTCTGAAGTCAAAGGACCAAGTGCTATATGTGTTCAAACAATTCGTAGCCTCAGTTGAGAGACAAACTGGGAAGAAACTTAAGTGTATCCGAACAGACAATGGCGGAGAATACACTGGACCATTTGATGGTTATTGCAGAGAGCATGGTATTTGACATCAAATGACATCTCTAAAAATGCCGCAGTTAAATGGACTAGCTGAAAGGATGAATAGGACTTTGATGGAGAGAGTTAGATGTCTACTCTCGTATTCAAAGTTACCTAAGATGTTTTAGGGTGAAGCCTTAATGACAGCAACGCACATGCTGAATCGTTCACCATGTGTTCCTTTATAGCAGGAAGTTCTAGAGAAAGTATGGTCAGAAAAGAATGTTTCCTATGATTATTTGCGGGTATTTGGCTATAAAGCGTACGTATATATCCCAAAGGATGAGAGAACTAAGCTTGATTTCAAGACAAGACCATGTGTATTTAGCGATTATGGCTAAGACCAATTTGGCTATATATTTTATAATCCAGTCTAGAAAAAACTTGTAAGAAGTCATGATGCTGTGTTTGTTGAAGATCAAACCATTGAAGATGTTAACAAAGCACAGAAGGATGCAACAGAGTCTAATGGAGATTCAACAGACTTAGAATTTAATCCTCTAACACTTGTGCCAAGACAAATTGAAGATATGATCCATGATGAGAGATTTGGTGAAAATGATGCTCCCACTGAGATTGAACCAGATGAAAATGGTGTTCATGCTCAACCACCAACCCCTGCAGCTTCTCCTGTTCTAGAAAGGAGATCTAGTAGGATTCGAAGACCTTCTACCAGATATCATACTGATGAGTATGTGCTGTTAACTGATGAAGGAGAACCTGAGAGCTTTGAAAAAGCTATAGATAGTGAACACAAGAAGAAATGGATCGAGGCTATGTAAAATGAGATAAAATCCTTGCATGAGTACAAAACATTTGAGCTGGTGGAGTTGCCAAAAGGCAAGAAAGCTTTGAAAAATAGATGGGTGTATCGGATCAAGCATGATGAAAAGGGATTGCATCCAAAATTCAAAGCAAGGTTGGTTGTCAAGGGATTCAGCCAAAGAAAAGGCATTTATTTTGAAGAAATATTTTCATCGGTGGTGAAACTGACATCCATTCGTATGGTGCTGGGATTAGCAGCGAGCCTCAATCTAAAGGTTGAACAAATGGATGTAAAGACTGCCTTCCTTCATGGCGATTTAGAAGAAGAAATTTATATGGAGCAACCAGAGGGTTTCGAGGAAAAAGGAAAAGAGGACTATGTTTGTAAACTAAAGAAAAGTTTGTACGGCTTAAAGCAAGCACCGAGATAGTAGTACAAGAAATTCGAGTTTGATATATAGTGGAGCAAGGACACAAAAAGATGAATTCTGATCAATGTGTTTTTGTTCAGAAATTCTCTGATGATTTTATCATCCTTTTACTCTATGTGGATGATATGTTAATTGTTGGACAAAACACTTCAAGAATTGACGGCTTGAAAAAGGAACTGAGTAAGTCTTTTACCATGAAAGACTTAGGTCCAGTGAATCAGATTCTAAGCATAAAGATATTCAGAGATAGAAATGCTAAGAAATTTTGGTTATCATAGGAGAAGTACATTGAAAAAGTGCTTCAGAAGTTCAACATGGAGAATGCTAAAGCGGTTAGCTATCTTCTTGCTAATCACTTTAGATTAAGTTCGAAGCAGAGTCCTTCCACAAAAGAAAAGAAGGAAGAGATGGAGCTAATTCCATATCTCTCAGTTGTTGGTAGTTTGATGTATGCTATGGTATGCATACGACCAGATATTGCTCACTCAGTTGGAAGAGTAAGTCGGTTTCTTTCAAATCCTGGAAAGGAACATTGGGCTGTAGTAAAGTGGATTCTTAGATATCTTCGTGACACCTCCAAAATATATTTATGTTATGGAGATGACAAACTTGTGTTAATTGGTCATACTGATGCAGATATGGCTGACGATACTGATTCGAGAAAATCTACATCAGGATATCTGATCACTTTTGTAGGGGGAGCTTTGAAGTCAAGGTTGCAAAAATGTGTTGCTTTTTCCACTACAGAAGTAGAGTTTATCGCAGCAACTAAAGCTTGTAAGGAATTGCTATAGATGAAGAAGTTCTTGAATGAACTTGGTTTCCATAAGGAAAAATATCAGTTATTTTGTGACAATCAAAGTGCAATTTACCCTAGAAAGAATTCCTCTTTTTACTTAAGATCGAAGCACATAGATGTGAGATATCATTGGATCAGAGACGTATAAGCAGTTACAGCTTGAAAAGATCTATATTGATGAGAATGGATTAGATATGTTAACAAAGATTCTCACAAGAGATAGCTTCGAATACTGTCGACTTGCTGCCGAAATAGTGGATCTCCCCATATAGTCAGAAGGGGGAGAATTGTTAGGTGGATTTCTCCTATATAGAGGACCCACCACCATACATTAAAAATAAAAAAAGGAAGAAGAATCAAAGCAGCAGCCACACATGAGCTGCTGCCAAACTCTATTGAAAACTCAACAGAGTTGTTGAAGTTTGGCAGTAAAGTTTGGCATGGATTCTGCACCATGGAGGCATGTATAAGGCCTCCTTGGTATGTTAAAAAAATAGAACATCACAGCAAGAGAGAAAATAGACAGAGATAGAGAGAAAAAATGAGTAGTATTTTTAGGGTCTTTTCTAACAGGGGAGTGACAAAATAGTGAGGAAAAATACTTTTGGGTATTTTTGGGGAACACTTTTGCGTGCCATTATTTTAGTTTTAGCTCAAAAAAATTATTGTACCCCTAAATTTAATTTAAGGAAGTCTCTCTTTATAAGCGTACTATTTTTAACGGAAGAGGTAGATTGGAGTTTGTGGACATAGCCCAAACGTTTTGGGTGAACCACATTAAATATTATGTGTCATTATTGTGGTTGATTATTTTTTTATTATTCCGCATTTCGGTCCTAGCAGGCCCAACATTAATAACACAGAAAACCCTCTTAATATAACTTCTTAATGATGAATGAACTCGATTAAAAACTTCTCAAGAACCTTTTAGATTTGCATCTTGAAGGTCCAACTAAAGGACTTGAGAGATCGCTAAATTGCCACTAAAAATAAGTTTGAGAATGGGTTCGGTCGGATCACAATAGAAATTTTTCCTCAAATGTAGCATCAAACTTAATATGAAATTGGGCATGTAAAAATGATATCGATTAATTTCTAATTTAAGGAAATATAATTTTTTGTTATTTTACTTTTAATTTTTAAAATTTTAAAAATTGAAGCTATATATTTTAATATATAAATTAAAATAATTTTTTTGAAAAATTATTTATATTAATCTTTTAAAATTTAAACTTAAATAAAAATAATTAATTTGAATTTGACTTATTAATTTTAGATTAAATTGAATTGAATTGAATTAAACACAATATACAAGTGATAATAATATTATATACTAAATATTGATATAAAAGGGACCTAAATATTGGATCTATACAAAAGTAATTACTATAATATAATTAGAGACAACAAATTTAAAATATTTAATTTTTTGAAAAATTTAATTTAATGACCAACTTTTTAAAATTTTATAGTAGCAATTTTAAAATTAGTTGGTTCAGTTTTTAAAATTTGTATAGTAACATTTTTAAAATCAGCGGATTGAGTTAAATCCGACAACTCAATCAGCTGTTTACTAAATATAATTATCAGTGGTTTGACATAATCAAACATCTAAAACCTTTCAATGTGCCAAAAAATAGTTAATAAGTCATTTGCCAAATAAGGCCTTTGGCTTGTGTAGAAGGAAAAATCCTAATTACTTACATCTATGTAGTCATGGGGCTGAATAATAGGTTTTAGATTTTGTGATTTTTTGTCACTAGGTTAATTATGTTTTTTAAATCTTTAAACTATTTTTAGTTCAATCTAATTTCATTAATTAAATGGTCACTTAGTATATATATATATATATACATGTTAAAAGATAACAAATTAAATAATTTAAAACTTTTTAGGATATTATAGTAAAATTTTCTAAAGTTTTTAATTTAAGATTAACCTTTTTCAAGCTCATATAATTTAGTTCAAAAAGTGTTTTTGTTAATTTGACGTGACATTGATATTTATTTGTTAACTACATTAACAAAAACAACGATTTAACTTGTATGAATTTTAAAATTTGGTTATTAAATTAAAAACTTTAAAAATTAAAAATTAAATTGAAAAATTGCAAAATATTAAACATTTTTAAATTTGTTATCTTATATATTAAAACATGTAAGATCAGTTTAAGACATATGTTATTAATTACAATTTATTAAATTGCTTTTTAAATTTTTGTTAAGTATCTATCATCACTATAACTTTTTAATTATTACGTCCACATGCGTGTGGGTAAAGGACTAATACAAACAAGATGGCAGATAGTACGGCAACTAGTAGAAATTCTCTTTTAAGTGAGAATAACGACATGATCATAGTTCCCTCGACGTACCTTGAGCGACAAGTCGTGCGGCATTGAAACATTTGCTCCCGTCTCTTTAAGTTATATTTGGTTGAACTTAAAGTTTTTAATGGAATAGACGTGATGAAATAGTTTATAATAATAGAATAGAATGTAAATGGATATAATATTAGAAAATTGTTGTTTGAAACGGATAGAAAGGTTCCTACTATAATATAGTGAAATGTTGTTCGAATGAAGGGTTTATAATGTAATATTGTGTAAAACTGTTTATTATTTCACATTTCATCATAAACTCCTCAAATCGTAGGATTTTCATTTTTACTGTTTAGAATACAATGAGATGTAATATGAAACTCTCCTCTTCCATTCTATTCCATTATAAGCTCTTCTCTTAAACGATGGACTAATATTACATTATATTCCATTCTATTATTAAACTCTCAACCAAAGTTACCTTAAATTATTAGCTTTTGTTTATATTTTCCAATAAATTGAAACTCGTAAATAACTGGCATATTTTAGTATCAGTGCATCTTAATTGTTGGATGAATCGCATTAATAATAGGTGGCTTTGAATTTTGATACTGATAAAATTTGGGAGGTTCAGTTCTCTCTCGTTAAATTGGGGATAACAAAATTATTTTGATTGATATAACGTGTCCATCAAATATTACATAGGTGTTCTTTTATTAGTTACATCAACAAAAATATTGTTTTAATTTACTTAAAACCTAGTAGACAAATTCAAAGAGCAAACCTAAATTGTTATATCCAAAATTTTTATTAAAAATAACATGCACTTATACATATAGAGAAGTATGTAACAAAATTTTTACATATTTCACTACAAGAAAAATGGGATTTAGCGACAAAAATTACCGACAAAATATGAAGGTTTTCCATTGGAAGGCCAATTCGGTGACGAAAATTACCGACGGAATGAGTCGTTGGCGACCTTTTTTTTCCTATTTCGTCGCTAAAGATTACCTACAGTCGTTTCTCCGATTACTTATTCCGTCGGTAATTTCCGTCGCCAAATTAGCTTGTCGACGGAAAACCTTCACATTCCGTTGGTAATTTCCATCGCTAAACTCCATTTTTGACGGACAATTTCTAATTCGTCACCAAATTTAGGATGCCCGTCGCTACATTTAGCGACGAACAATGTTTTGAAAATTCGACAAAAAATTTAGTTATGGTAAGTTGTGTGCCGTCGGTAAATTTACATACGGAATTTTCTTATTCCATCGGTAAATTTAGTAATATTGTTATTCATCGGTAAATGCATCGATATTGTTTCTTTTTATTTTTTCCTACATTTAATTTTTGTTGATAATCTTAGTATTGATAATTAATTTCTACAGTTATCTATTGATAATATTTTGATTTTTTCCACATTTAGTTTGTCTAAACAGTAAGTTGATTGATAATATAAATTAAAAATTATCTTAATTGCTATAAAAAATTATTATCTACAACAATAAGTATCTAATTCATACAAAATGACTTAAGAGTAGCTACAACTAAGCTATGCAGTTGGTGAAAGCGGATGCTTTAACTGCTGCGATGAGGTGTTGCCTCTCCCCTTTAACTTATTCACCTTATTACAGAGCTGAGCTATGTACTCCATCGACTGTTGCAGCTGTGTTACCAGCCTCTCTAATATGCTCTCAAGCTGAATGACTCTCTCATTAGATGCGGATCGCCTACTAGATGTAGCTGTACTGAATGTGGAGGATTGCAAATAGCATGTGTTTGCAAATGAATCTAAGCCGAAGATCCTTCCACGATGGTCCCTACCCCCCATTGCATCAAGATATTTTTGACTCTCATCAATAGTTTCAGAGTACTGAGACTGTCATTGAATGCTTTCTTATATTTGGTCATATCTGGAGGCAATACATTAATAAGTGATAATTATTAAAAATTAATATTAAAGCATAAATTTCACATACATTAAGTTCTCTACATTGGGTGTTGATGAAGATCATACCATCATGCTTCTTAGTGTGGGTGTACAAAAAGAGATGACATAATATAGGCTTCTTGCCTATAGACTTTTTCTACATTAGAATAAAGTGTTATAAGTGAACTACAATTTACAAAAATTTCGGCAGAGTTTTCT
This sequence comes from Erythroxylum longipes, assembly GCA_027563885.1. Taxonomy (NCBI): domain Eukaryota; kingdom Viridiplantae; phylum Streptophyta; class Magnoliopsida; order Malpighiales; family Erythroxylaceae; genus Erythroxylum; species Erythroxylum longipes. The sequence goes on along the minus strand of JAOQMS010000179.1, from coordinate 41,052,124 downwards.
TTTTTCCTTTTTATGATATTATCCCTATTGAACAAAGAAAGTAACTAAACAACACAAACAAGACATTTATAACATTATCATTTTCCATAATTCATATACTTTTATTCCAAAATTCACACATCAAATCAAATTTCATCCATCAAAGTAAAAAAATCAGAATAGAAGTGTAAAGTGTAGATACTTACAAGTTTCTCTGCATGCTTCTGGTGGGTAATAGATCCTCCAGTGTGTATGGGAAGACTCTCTCTCTAGTCCTCCATGTCTGTTTGTAGAGTTGCACTCTTGAATGGACATTGCCTCGGGTGATGTCCAATGCTACTGCCAACAACAACTCCATATTTCTTTATATATATAAGGAGGTCGTACACCAGTCTTGTATATTATATCAAGAAAGTCTCTATAACGGGCACAAGCTCGCCTCCTCTATACCTCACAAATTATCGGGTCAAATTTGGAATCCAAAAAAATTCTTTATGAAAATAAGGAAAAAAATACTATAAGTATTTATAACCTCCAATATATATCTAATTAATGTATAAAATTAATTAGATAAAATATATTTTTTGTACCTCAAACTCCTGATAATAAAAATCCTTTGTCACTTGAGAGATATTCTTCCATATATAACACTCAAGATCAATCTTCTCATTAAACTTGGATGTCATGTTTTTTGAACATGTTCCAGACATGACCAACCAATTATATGAGCAATTTTAGATCATTTTCAAATTAAAACCTATAACTTCAGTATAAACCTATGGTGTTATCATGCACATATTTTCACTCACAGATTGTTGACAATTGTGATGTAAGTTCTTCCATCAACTCCCTTAGCTCTAGGCTAGAGGCCATCTCCTTCATTCGTAACATTTGCCCTTGATATCTTTGTCAGTATAGGTGTGTTAGATGAAGGAGGGATGGTGGATAGTGTAGCAGGGCTACTAGATGGTGTAACATCAGTACAAAAGGTGACTGTATAGGGATTACAGGTCGAGAAGGTGATGCCTCATTTGGATATGCAGTAGGTAGACATACAGATTTTATAACATCTACAGAAGATGATGCTTCACCTAGACCTGCACTGGTTAGTCCAAATGGTGGTAGCCTGATCCTTGACCGCATTATTTCTTGTTTTCTCTTTTGTGGCATATTTTTAACCTAAAATATGTATTTTGTTGAATATTCCAGTAATTGAACAATATGAATTAAATATATAACAATATATTATTGATGCAATAATAGATTTATTCATATAATATTCTATTACAAACACAAATTAATCGCTATCATGATCACTTAATTGTAAATCAAAATCATCATCATCTTCTGTTTCTGAAGAATGATAATCAAACTCAGGGTCCTCTTCAGATCTCTCTCCATCCTTATCCTCTCCAGATGAAATTTTAACATATTTATTATTTGGATCGTTCAAAGGTTCATTCTCGTCATACGTTACACATGCATTTATTTCATAAACCTTTTTCTTGAAATGCTTCACTTTCAATTCTCTTATTATTTTCCTTTTCCATGTAATTCAAAAACACCTCTAGGTTTTACTTTGCAAATGACTAACCAATCTAACTTATCTCGTCGTAAGCTGAGAAAAGAGAAATAATACACTTTGATTGCTTGCATCGTCAACGCGAAAGGTTTAAATTGTCTAAATCTTCTTCGCTGGTTGATTTCAACTAGATTATATCAGTTGTGCACTTTTGTACCAATATTAGGAATTGGATCAAACCAATCACATTTAAATATCACACTCCATCTTTATTGGCAATGCAGGGTACTCAATTTTAAGTATCTCAATAATTTTACCATAGTAATCCATCAATTTTTCCTGTATGCAAACCCCACTATTTACTGTTGTTATGTTATTTTTATGACATTTTGTATGAAATTTGTATCTATTAATGAAATACACTAGATACAATTTAACAGTTCGCAAAGGTCCTTTCGCAATATTACATATGAACTTGTTCTCTATTGGATTTTTTGAGGCCTAAATAAAAATTAATTATCATATTAAATAATGTAATGTCATTTGAACACTTTTGATTTGATAATTCAACCATTTTAATAATTGTAATTGAAAACTTACATATTTCTTGAACCATCTAGGAAAGTGTCTTTCAACTTTTTTATTGATATCATCATATGTTTTATGGGTCATTAGCTTGCGTAACCGTCATATGTTTTATGGGTCATTAGCTTGCGTAACTTGCCAAGTTTGAAAAATAACCATCGGGAAATTTTAGACTTTTCAACTAGTCACATAAAATTTCCTTTTGTCCAAAGTGTAACATGCCTTTGGATGTTTACCAGTGGGAAGATATTTATCTAACTCATTCCTTCTACAAAACAGTTTCAAATCAGCCCGTGATTTTACATTGTCTTTTGCCTTCCCTCAATGTTCATTATGATATTGAACAAATTGTTAAAAATATTTTTTTCAATATTCATCACATCTAGATTATGACGTATTAAATTAGTTTTCTAGTATGGCAAATCCTAAAAACATTGTGTTTTCTCCAACCAAAGTTTTTACTAATGCGTGTATTAACTTCATCAGCTTTAAGTTCTTTAACTTTTAGCAACCTTAATTCATCAATCTCTTGCAATATCTCTTCACCAGCTTTGTGAGGGGGAGGAGATGTTTGTACATCGTATTCTTAATGAAAATTTGTTTATTACGTTTAAGTGGATAATCTGGAGGAAGAAATCTCGTGTGGTTATCAAACCAAGATGTTTTGGCCCCGTTTGGAAGATACAAGAGATCAAAATCATTGTCATAATAAGGACAAGTCAGTTTCCCTGCTGTGCTATATCCAGACAACATAGCATACACTGGGAAATCACTAATAGTCCACATCTAAGCTGCTCTCAACAAAAAATTTTATTTAAGAGACACATTATATGTTTCCATATCATATTCCCAAATGATGCAATTTAGATACCAATAGTTCTAAAAATACATCAATTTTATGCTTTGAATTTGTAGCCCTAACATAATCACTATCATGAATATATATGCCTCATTTATACACATCTATGGAGGCAAATTATCAAGAGTAATTATGATTGACTGTGATGAATATTGTTGACCGGATTGACCAAAATATTGGAATCCATCTGTTGACAATCTTAACCTAACATTTCATCTTTCAACTGCAAACTCATAATGGGTGATATTGAAATGTTTCCATGCGAGTGCATTCGATGGATTACTCATTATTCCATCTTCTTGTTCATGTTCATTATGCCATTTCATGTGAGATGTAGTAGCATCAGAGGTATATAGTCTTTGAAGTCTTGAAGTAAGCGGGAAATAATACATTCGCTTCCAAGTTATTAATTTCTGTTTTATAGTACACTTTCTAGGTTTGAACTTAGATTGATCCTAAAATTTGCACTCTTGTAATTTCACATCATCTCCCCAAAACAAAATATAGCCTAATTTGCAACAATCAATTTTTTCAACTGGTAAACTAAGACGTCCAATTGGTTTCTTCATATTGTAAAAATTATCAACCGTTATATGATCAAGAGGCAATGATTCATTATAACAAGCAAGAATTTTGTCAAAACTTCGATCAGAAATATGCCCTTCAGACTTTATGTTCAATATTCCAGCAGTTGAAGATAATTGAGTCATAGTCTCACAATTTGTTCATAATTCTTGATCAGCTGATTGTAGTAAGTCAAAAAATTGTTTTGCATATGGGTTTGGTTCTTTTTCAAGATTTTCTATATTTTCTTGAAAGGTATAACCGGTTGCATAAACCATTTGGATGCAATAATTTTCAGTTGCACCCACATTACTTGTTTTAAATCTAGTCCCCCCTTCAAACTCATCCACATTTATTGACGAGTTTACTTCCTTACCCCTTGAGGTGCTACAAATTAATGGCTCTCCACATCATGTCCACTCAAAATAATTTGGAACAACTTTTCTTAACAAATGGAGATTCACTTTATTAATAGGAAGAAAACGAAATCTGTATGCACTTTTTATGTGGGCATCTGATCTTTGAGCCATCCAGATATGCAGGTTGAGAACATGCACAGTGAATAAAAGTTTCACCTACCTCAACAAACTCAGGACATTTCTGTTATTAAAAAAGTGATTTCATAATTATTATCCTTTATTTCCCCTAAGTTTACAGAACATTTAATCTTTACTTTATAGAACATCCCCTAAGTTTTTACAAGTTTCTGACCATTTCCCCTCCAAATTGAAACTAACCTATCCCACCATATGAGTGCACAATTAGAAAACTTAATTGCAACTAATTCCACCTTAGTGATTGGATAATCACCACATTCTAACTCATAATAACCTTACAAATGAACTATAATTCATACATCTATCCATTAATTGTTCTAACAACAAATACCAATAGAAGTTGTACGACTTAATTGATAGACAATATATGTGAGTATATATCAATCAAATAAAACAATATGCCAACCAATTTCTTGTAAGAAGTGACATTAATAAGTAAAAAAAAAGTACATACATTTATTAAATGCAACACCACATCAAGCAATCACGTTGAAGTTCAAGTATTCATGTTTGAATTAATCACATATAAGTTGATTTCCAAAGTTTGATTTTAAACCTAACAACACAATGGTACATGACATTGTGTACACTTGTTAATCAAGAAAGTAAGTTCTTGCTGTTACTCCTAAACTCGTGGAAATTTTCACCATAAGCCTTATGGGAGCTATATCATGGCTTTCCAGCCTATATACCATCCTAGAGGTTTATTATGTAAAGAATTGTCATGTCTATTAAACTTATAAATTTCTTATATTAACACCAAGTTTGAATTAATTACAATGAAGTTTAAGTATTTATGTTTAAATTAATCACCTACAAGTTCATTTCCAAAGTTTGATTTTAAACAAGCACTATGGTACGTGACATTGTTACACTTTATAAATCGAGAAAGCAAGTTCTCGCTGTGCCTTCTAGTCTCATGGAATTTTGCATCGATAAACCTTATGGGAGTTGCATCATAGGTTTCCAACCTATATACTGTCCTAGGGGTTTATTATGCATTGGATCATCCATAAGATCTCAAACTTATGTAATTCATACATCTACTCATCAATGATTCAAACAAAACCCAAATATGAATACTTAGAATATTAAAGAAGAATATAAGAATATTAGAGAAGAATATAAAAACTCATCAATGATTATAAGACTATTCTAAACAACACAAAATTAAGACGTCCTTTGCATTCACGTAAAATCCAAACCCAAGTACTTGAACTATTAAATCAACATATATGGTAGACATTAGTTGGATGACTTAACTGGATGGATAGACAACCGTAGACTACAAAGAAAAAGGATGATCGACACTCTTCAACACAAAATAGGGCCTTCGAAAAAGAAAATTTCGTATTTAATATAATATACTTGTTCAATAGTTTTGTATTCATATCTGTTACATACAACGCCAAATTTGAAACATTAACATTTGAAACTCTTATGATTCCATGCAAAAAATACTATGATTCCATACAAAAGATATCATCACTCTTTACAAATAATACCACGGGCATTTACTAGAAGTTTGTTGTTTTCTATTTTGATGACATTTTAGTGTACAGTAGGAATTTTAATGAACATATCTTTCATTTATAACATGCAAACTCAAATAACACATAAACTTAAAAACACAATACGCAAATTGACGTTCATATATATGCATTTAAATGAAGACTTGAACTAATGACAATGGGACTAGGTTTAACTAAACCAAGGATCAAATATGAGTTTTTGATTTGAAAGCATTAGTCCTAAAATCTTAATCCAAAATGAAAAAACAAAAATCAAAACTAATAGTTATAGATTCTAAAAATATAAAAAAGTCTTAAAGTACATTTATCTCTAAGTGAATCTGAACTTGATTTAACTTACATTTTTAAAGACAATAAGAGAGTAATATTAGGCCTGAGCCACCCTTATCTTAGAAACCTAATTAAAGAAAAATATTTTATTACGCTTTATTAAAATTCTAAAGATTTAAGAACCAAACTAAAATAATAAATAAATTAAAAGGCAATTGATCTAGCTTTCCGAATCTTATCATAAGTCCTAATACCAAACCTATAAAAATTCGTAATATGCCATACACAAACCAAATATGATCAAATTTAACATAAATATCATAATGAAAATATGCATATGAGTAAAACCTAATAAAAATATAATAACAATATAAAAATTACCTAAAGAATAGTGAATAAAAACCTGAACACAAATAATGCAAAATACCTATAGTATTAATCTCTAAAGTTTTACATTTTTTAATCATTATGAAAGACTAAAAATAAGGAACTAGTGGATGACACATAAAAATCAAGTATCAAAAACTAAATACTTGATAACATGATGCACTAAAGATAAATAAAAATAAAGTTTAAAAGATCAACACGAGAAAACACAAAGGAATAAAGTGTATCGAACCTTGAATCATTCAAAAAATTCACAAAATTTAAAAATATTATTAAATATTAATAAAGACATAAATACTAGTAAACTAAATATGCATTATAATCTAAAAAGGAAATAATTATGACTAATAAAAATAGGAGAAGCTAACAATCTTACTTGCCAAAGAAAATTGATGTTCTTAATTTTAGAAAGCTTATTCCGTCACCTTAAAATTTTTCTACAGAAACAAATTCAGTTATGAAAAACCAAGAATATGAATTTAAAATAACAAAGTAAATTTTAGAGGGAAGAATAATAGTAACTCTAACGTTTTAGCTAGACAAATGAAATGATACATTTTCAAATAGGGTGGCTTTTCTAGGTCAAAGACTAAATGTAAGTCTTTAGGTTTGAGGATTTTCTTTAAGTCAACATGATATTTTTCCCAGTATTAATGGATTCTTATGAATTTCTATTGGGCGTAAACAAATGGATTCAAAATTTGAATTTCTAGGTTTATATGTGATACATTTTTTCTTCCTTTTATGCTTAATATGTGAAGTTTTAATGTATTGCCAAAATGAGGAAAAAAGAAAAAGTGAGAGATCATAATTATATAAAATGAAATAGTGTTAATAAATAATGATAAATGAATAAAATAAAAGCCTAATTCAACTAGGTGAAATTCAATCTCAAGCCTAGTTTTGATTTCAAATTATCCAAGATAAATATTTAACCAAATTTAAATTACAAAATCATTAAAAGCCCTAGTTACCAAATCACTAAACCTTAAGCATTCCCCATTTTTAAATTAAATTCTAAAATTTGTTCAAGCTTTAAAATCCAATTATGCAAATAAAATATATATGAAAAGACTTTGGCCTTCATGAAATCCGAATATTATTAAGCCATTTTCATATGGTGCAAAACAAATTCCTAATACCTGCAATGTAAGTGAAAATGATGAACAATGAACTAGCCATCTTTATATCACACTTCTAAGCTAGTTGAAACAAATGAATAAATACTAAAGGAAAATTTAGATTCAAAAGCATGCCCAAACAAGAAATATGAAGCAACACTAATAGTTGAAAGATTTGACCAATATAACCTAAAAGAACAAATAGAGTGGCCAAAACTCAAACGAAAATAGATTTTGAAGACAACATACAACAAATAACAAAACATAAGCAATATGATGATAGATGCTTCATAGATGTTTCAATTCATAATAAAAAATGACCTCCTGTTTTCTTAATTAGAAGGTACACAATAGTGATAGAAAAATCTCAAAAGTTTGAACGATTTAGTAGTTAGAATATCAAAAACAAGATAGCTAAATGGAATGTCACTCATACCACCAAAAATTAACAATTAAAACAATTTATACTCTTCATATGCTATCATTCATCACGCCGTATATTTTCATTCATTACACAATAATGGTAAAATGCTGACAAGTATAGTTTACTAGCATAACATGAAATATGCATGAACAAACATTTCACAAAATTGGTATAAAACTCATCTACACATATATAAGAAACAAAAAACATAAGGGAAGACAAAACTCTCCTTCAACAGAGACGAGGATGGTGCTAGAGATGAGGAAGGTGACAGGGGGGACAAAACCAGCGGTGATAGAGAGGGGGACGATGACAGAGACCAGGACGGTAATAGGGAGGACAAAATTGATGGTAACAGAGAGGAGAAAATGAAAAAAAAAGCAAATGATGATGGAGGGAGGGGGGCTTTGGTAGCTTTTAGGTTAAACGCACCAAACGATGTCGTTTTTGTTTTATTGAAAACATTAAAGTCGAAGCAAACGACAATATTGAACTTTCAAATTTACCAATGGATTAGCGATTCTATCGGTACATTATCGACAAAATATATTTCCGTCGATACACCCCCACGCTTATTTATGCCGCCAAGCATTCCCGCCTATTTTACTGATGAACATCAGCCTTCTGTCGCTATTTGGGATAATTTCCCTCCACCTTTACCGATTTTTACTTTGTCTGTCGCAAAATGCAAATTTTCTCCATAATGTTACCGACAGAAATTGATTTTTCATCGGTAATTTACTACGGTATTTTTCCATCGGTAATTTTTCATTGTTGATTTGTAATTTTGGTGTAATATTTCAGTCTTATCCAAGTAAGAATTTGCATAGTTACGTAAGAAAAAAAGTAACTTTAAAATTATGACTTGTTTCTATTATATTTTGACATATTAGGGAATCATTTAGTAATGCCTTCGGTGCTATTTGGAATCAGAGGTCAAGAGATATTATTAAAATACAGAGATGAAAATAGGTTAGTCGAAACTGCCTCAACTTATTATTATTTTTAAAATATTAAAACCATATCGTTTTGTCATTGCCAGTTGAGTTTTAGGTTAGGCCTAGAAAATTAAACCCAAGGCCGATTAACCAAGCCTTGGCTCATTGATTTTAGACAAGGCCAGATCATACCAGATCGAGACCTAATTGCCAGCCTATTAGAATATTATCAAAATATTATTAGGATATTAATTCTTATCATCAAAATTACATATTATGATCTTTTATTTCAATGTTTTAACAATTATTTTATTTTATTTCATTGATACTTTTATCCTTACCATAAACATTATTTATAAATATTTAAAATTAATAAATTTATAAATCATATGAAAAAATTCTATTAATTATTTATAAAATATAAAACATTTAATTATTTATTTACAAAATAAATCATATAATAACTAAATAAGAGTAACAAATTTCTCATTATCATTTATAATATTTGATACTAAATAAAAACGTGACTATAAAATTTGATTAATTTTATATCAAATATGTAAAATTAATAATATCATTTTTATTCCAATTTTTACTTTTCATTTCTATTTGTATTTTTTTATTCCGATTCTTTACTGGATATTAGTCCTTAAAGTTCAATTTCTTTAAGATATAATTCAATCGTAAGTTCCTAATTAAACTAAAATATAACCTAAATAATGAAATGTACAAAGAAAAAAAAACATTCCAGTCCACTGCCTGTCACATCCACTGTATATGAAAAACTTTTCTTTTTCTTTTCTGGGAATTACAAACTTCTCATTTTCAAATGTCTCTAATATATCATGTTGATACAGGCGAAACAGAAGTGAAAATGCTTAGTTAGGAGACAGTGAAAACATCATATACTTCAATTAACTAAAACTAACGAACTAAAACTAAAGGAGGATCTTCTGTCTAATTTTATAGTGTTTTATTTTATTTTATGAATCCCAGCTATTTATTTTTATGGGTCTCGTATTTATTTACGCAAGACTTATGTGAGACTTACATAAATAAATAACTGAAATTTAAGAGATAAGACATCATACAATTGGACAGAAGAACCGCCTAAAAACTAACTCCTTAAATTTCAGTTTCCTTATTCTTCTCTTCTTTCAAAATAGATCTCCAACCCCAGAACTTCCCAAAAAGCGTTTCCATGTCTTCAAGAGGCCTCCCTTTAGTCTCAGGACAACATACATAAAAGAACGCAAAAGCCAACATAGCGATTCCTGCAAATAAGAAGAACGTCCCACCAATTGTTATTGCATGGTACAGTGACAAGAAGGTACTGGATATTGTTCCACTCGTCAACCTATTCACTGCCATCCCCAAAGCCACACCTTGAGCTCTCAATCTCAGTGGAAAAATCTCTGAGCAATACACAAAAACCATAGGACCCATCCCAACAGAGAACGCAAACACGTAAAAGTATACCATTGCAATGCTTAACCCAACTGCCCAAGAGACCTTAGTATCCGAGTGGTGAGTCACTGTAAGGCATGACCCCAGAAGTAAAAGTGCCATTATCATACCACCAACACTGCTCAGAAGCAATGGCCTACGTCCCTTTTTATCTAACATGAACGTAGCAACTAGAATTGACAATGTTTTGACCATTCCAACAGCTACAGTTGCTAGCAGCAAGCCACTTGAAGATTTGATGCCAGCCTTTTCGAAGATCCTAGGACTGTATAAGACAACAGCGTCTATGCCTGAAACTTGTTGGAAAAAGTGCATTGCAAGGGCACAAATCAATATGTGACGAACAGCAGGAGTAGGGTGAAGAAACAAGTCTCTCCATACACCAGCTCCATGGCTTTTCTGCTTTGGTACCTGCGCAATTTCTGCGTCAATGTCCAGTGGAATACCAGCAGCTTGTTTGATGTCTACTAATCTTTGAGCGGCTTCTTCTTTAGAGTCACAGGTTCTGTCAAGAACTCGCTTGGCTTCACCAAGTCGACCTTGCATCACCAACCAACGTGACGATTCAGGCATAATCAAGATGCCAAGGGCAAGAAGAACTGAAGGGATGGCACCAATTCCCAACATGAATCTCCAACCCAAGATCAGCGGCAGTTTGGAAAATACATAGTTCGATAAATATCCCAGTAAGATTCCGAAATTGACAAAAAACTACAAAATAATGCAAATCATTTAAACTATAATTAGTTTTAGGGCCGAGTTTTTTTGTTTTAGATTTGTAACATACTGATATAGGCATAAGTTAATAAAGATCAAATTTATAACAATTCAATGCGCTATACTTAAAACAGTTTATTATATATCATAACCCATAACAGCTAATTGAGAACAGATGAGGATAAGACTTTAATTTTACCAAGAAGAAGGTATTACATGTGGTTTAAGACCATCATCAATATTTAAGGTTAATATATCAAAAAAATGTCATTATCATACAAAGAATCACCCTAATTTCTTTCTTCTAGTTTTAGTATCTTAAAGTCAAACAAAAAACCTTCATGTTTCAATGGTGTTTTAAGAGCTTTAATAATCATCTCTCTCCAGATATGTGATAAATAAGTCATGTAAACGTATACATACTTCTGTGAATGAGGTGAGGAAGCCACGCATGGAGGCTGGAGCAACCTCAGCTGCATAGACTGGAGAACTGATCATACCAAACCCAAGACCAATACCGGCAACAAAGCGACCAAACATAAGAAAAGCATAGTTAGTGGCGAACCCCATGAGAATGGCTCCGGCAAAGAAGAAACATTGGGCAACCACGATAGTGTACCGACGACCAATCCGATCCGAGGTCCGACCGGCAACTGCTGCACCGACTAGGGAGTAGATACTCAGGAGACCAGCTAGAAGTTCTACCTTAACGTCGCTGAGATTAAATTGCTTTTTGATAAAGATTATTGCTCCACTCATTACACCAAAATCTATGAACCACAAAAATACAAGTTTTACTGAAAAGGGTCTTGAAAGAAAAAAATGATGCTGGTCCAATCACGTATCCAGGTTTGTGAACATATCTCTCAAAAGATTTCCAGTAAGATAAGACGAAAACAATCAAGGGAACATATTATATGTTAATTATGAAAAGAACTCACCATAACCAAGTAAGATAGCATTCATAGAAGCCAAGAGGGAACAAACTATAGCAAACTTGTTTGTCCCTGACTTCTTCGGAGTTTCAGAATCTCGTATGTTAACCATGTTTTTAGGTTCAGAACAAGATGTGGATAAGAAGAAGACAGGACAAGAGTGTTTTTGATGGTTTCTTTGATGTTTGGTGTCTTATCTTTAATCGACTGGAAGAGTTAGTAACTTAAAATAAGTGGATGTGAGAGGCCCTGAATATATAGGAAATACAATAACAGTCATTTCCACTAGAGTGGACAAATAATTTATGACATGTCTTTGGTTTATGCCCTTGCAGCCAAATTTGGTTGTACATTTAATTGTATAAAATTTGTTTTATTCAATAAAAAGGCATTCTTTATCTTTGTGTATTTTTAATTATTTAATTATTAATCATAAAGATAAAATCCCTGGAATAATTGTTATGTAATTAGAAATTATAATGTGATTATAATTATGAGATTCAAATTGCATTTTCGTATTATTCCTAAAATGTTCCTAGTAAAAGTTTCGCCAAGAAGAGGTATTGATGAAATGGTTAGACTAGCACATATTTGTTTCTTTCTTATGAAGAAAGTAATCGATCTTATAGACTAAAGTATGGAGATACTTAAACAAACATGTGGGTGCTTATTAGAGAATAAGTTCACTTAACTGACCCAATTATGAAAATCCCGAATGGAACATTACTTGTGTGTCCGTGGATTATCTCATTATGATGGTTGTATAATTAATCCTTAGACTTGAGATTACCAAAGTTATCTCATGTAGGAATCACTATGTTTTGATGCTACTGATGTTCTATTATTGGAATAGTTCAATTCGGTAGTTATTGGATGCAGTATGAACTATGTGGAGATAGTTGAGTAAATCAATAAAGAATTCGTTGTCCTAAAGTAATTAAGAAGAATGTTCTGCTGTTCTTGATTAGTAATCATTTTGGAAATCTCTGGCTAGAGTAAATTAAAATTTGGAAAGGTTGTTTTCAAATATCAATTACAAATCATTTACTAATTAGCAAGAACAAATATGATTGGATTATTTAGAGTAGACACGATTTCCATACTCTAATTCCAATTGGAACATTAGATAACGAAAGGATTAATTTATATAAGATAACCATGCATAGACAGGTTAAGTCAAACTACTTTGACATTCCTAATATTTGGGTGGTCATGACATGTTGCTAGACATCAATCATGATCTATGATTATAAAATGTTTAATTAGAGAATTAAAGATGAATTAAAAGGAGTTTTAATTTATCTAATTCTAATTATGAATTAGAATTATAATTTATTATCATGGCCAACATATTAGGAACCTAATGGGTCGCACTAAAAAAGGTCTATAAAGGAGAAAGTAAAATTTGAATTAAGTTGGACTTAATTGAGAACTTTTAGAAACTTTAAAGGTCAATATGTGATTTTTGATCTTATAAGGATTTATTCATAATTATAATTAAAGTTTGAATTTAGTTGTAATTTTAATAAAATCCAAAGATATGAAACATAAGATTTTTCATATAAAAAGGAAAAATTAGAAAAAATGGGAGCTAACACTTCTTACAAATTTTCCTCTCAAATTGGATTTGAGTTTTCTCCGAAAAGATTTGTGGATACCATTAGAGACCGGACAATTGAATAGCTCGTGGATTAACGGATTCAAAGAGAAAGGAAAAATTACAACAGGAAATCGAAATAGGATAGTATGACTATGTTAGTTTCTTGTTTTATGTTTCTAATTTAATTCTGTTAAAGTTGATTCCGTGGAAAAATTTTAAATTATTTCTATTGCGCTTAGATTTGATCTTGCGTAATTTTTCCAACAGTGGTATCAAAGCCACCTTTAATAGTTTTAATTTTGATTCATAAGCTTGAATATGTTTTGATGTGGTTTTAATATGCAAAAGTTGCATATTTATACGTTGAACCTGCTTTGGTTTTTGGTTGGTGATATGAAAATGTGATTTTTGGAAAGCTTTTGTGGTTATACACGTTTACTGCATGGTTCAATGTTTATGCTACTTGCACTTCAGTTTTGTTCATGTTATATGTGATTAAATAATTTTCTAAAAAATTATCTTTCGTATTCCTACTTATCCGAAAGTGTTTCTGGATACAGGTAGGACATGTTTTGTATGTTAGTAAACTGCTGTTAACGCTTGCGTTTACAATGTCTGGAAAAACTGTAAAACGTTTGCATGTGTTTATGGAGATTTTCCTGTGTTTCTGGAAATTTGGAAAATGTTTCATGTGTTCCTGGAAATGTTTTATTTTGATCTTTGCTACACTTGGTTTTCCACTTGTGCCATGTTTCTTCAAAACCAGACGAAAAGTTGTATGAGTTAATGACAGACAAAGAGTTGCATGTGTTATTGTTGACTCTTCATTTGCATAACTGAACAAAGGAAAATGAACTGATGGTCTTCTCTGGTTATCAATTCGTAACGTTTGCTTTGGATTATTAACTGCAAACGGTGGCATGATAAACAAAGTTTCTGTCCTTTTACTCAAGGTTGTTACTTCATTAAATCAACCTTCTTTTTAAACGTAGGTGGCCTTTATCTATTTTATTCATTACTTTTAATAAATAATAGATGCTTGGGTTACGTTTTCTTCAATGATTGTTATTGAATGTTTGATTAATGATTATTATTGTACTTAATGTTTGATGAAGAGCAGAACCACTGGAGGCAGTAGTAGCCATCGGAAGGTGGTGGTGGTTTCTCTCTCTAGAGTTTTATGTATATTTATAAGTATGTTATAATTATATAAATAGGGTAGAGTGCCTTGAGATTGTCTGAAGGTAGAACTAGCAGAATAAATTGTTATTCTGGTTCTTAAAAAAAATACAGAGGAAGGCTAGAGAAGACGGGGCGCGTGCAGCGCATGCGTCCCATCTGAGAAGGCTCTCCTACCCAAGCCAGGAGACGCACGTCTCCTGGCCAGCTCCTGGCCCTAGCCAAGAGATGCACGTCTCTTGGCCAGTAGACGTGGCCAGGAGATAGCCTCTTGGCCCATGGGCCAGCAAGCTAGGAGACAGTCTCCTGGCCTATGGGCCTTGTTTATATATATATATATATATATATTTCAAATGTTGATTTATTAAATTATTTTTTTATTTTAAAAAATCTATCAATTTATTTTTCATAATTAGATTATGTCAAATAAATTAATATAATGAGATTATATTATTTAGAATGAGAGCTAATTTTAAATCCCTCATTAAATGTTAAGTACATGTTTAGAACATGAATAATGTCTTCCATTGTTATAGGATTAAACCAGAGTTTTGTTTAAGGTTAGGCTTGTTGAGTAAACTCAAGGCCGCTTTAAATCGAACATGTTTAATTTTATAACAGTGGGTTTTACTTAACTAAATTTATTTGATTTGGATGAGTAAACTCATGATCATATTAATTTAGAGGCAAGGTTAGGAATCGCATATTAGATATGTTTTGGCAAAGAGTTGTCCCCGAACGGATCTAGTAATCACATAGGGTGTGATTGATAAAATGTTATCTACCTAATTTTAATTTAGTTGGTTTATTGAGCAAACTCAAGATCAATTAAATTAAAATGTGATCCTAGCCCACTAGGAAATTATGTGATAATTTCTCGTATTAATAGTGAGGGCTATTAATTTGTTTAAAATAGTGGGAGTAACCAAAATTTTGAAAGTCCTTATTTATTTGGTTTTACGGCATATAATAATTTATATTTTTGATGAATCAGTTTTTGAAAAATGAGTATGAACTTGTCCTTGAGGAGCATCATAGATGTAAACAAATTGACTGGACTAAATTTTTCTGATTGGTTGCGTAACCTTAAAATTGTTTTAAGGCAAAAGAAAAAAATTGTATGTTCTTGACAATGAGCTTCCACTTGAACCTGCTCAAGATGCTACCAATGAAGATTGAGAATATTATCAAATTCATATAGATGACAATGAGCAAGTGACATGTGTGATGTTAGCCAGCATGTCTCCCGAGCTTCCGAGGCAACATGAAAATATGAATGTAAGGGAAATGTTCCTGCACCTTCAAGAGTTGTTTGGTGCTCAAAGTCGGATGGAGAGGTTTGAGACTGCAAGAGCCTTGTTTCAATGTCGAATGGTTCCTGGAACATCGGTGGAAATTCATGTTCTACAGATGATTGGCTACATTGAAAAATTAGGCCAATTGGGGTATAACCTGAATCTCGAGTTGAGTATTGATTTAGTGCTCCAGTCTTTTACCCCGAGTTTTTCTCAATTTATTATGAACTTTCACATGAACAAAAAGGAAATGTCATTAGCTGAATTACTCATCATGCTCAAGACCGTTGAGGGATGCCGTAAGAAGGAATCTGGTTCTGTTCTTGTTGATGGCTCTTCTACTTCTAAGAATAAGGGTAATACCCTCAAGAAGAAGAATAAGAAAAAGAATCATAAGGCTTATGCTAAAGTAGCAAAGCCAACAGGCAGTGTCAAGAAGAAGAATGACAAAGGCACATGTTTCCATTGTGGCATAGGCGGACATTGGAAGAGGAACTGCAAAGCTTATCTTGCTAGCTTGAAGGAAAAGAAATTAAGCGAAACTTCAACTTCAGGTTTGTTTATGATTGAAATCAATCTTTCTACTTCTGTATCACAATCTTGGGTATTAGATACCAGATGTGGTTTTCACATTTGTAACAATGTGCAGGTACTGACAGACAGTAGAGCGTTGAGAAAAGGCGAAGTGGTCTTACGAGTCGGTAATGGAGCAAGAGTTGCTGCATTAGCTATTGGAACTTGTAGTTTAGCTTTGCCTTCTGGTCTTGTACTTGAACTA
>JAOQMS010000179.1:40987387-41035315 GCA_027563885.1 Erythroxylum longipes | reverse complement strand
AGTGCCATTGGACAGTAAATTTCACTACCGGATGACCCCTATTCTGTCACTTAGCAATTTTCCGGGTCCAGAAACAATTCCGAAAAATTCCTATAATTCGCTAAAAATGGAAAAACCCTATGAACCTCTCTAATACCAATTATCAATCACACAAAGCACTTTTCGATAAAACACACAATTATTCACAATTAAACCGGGAAAATGTCATGAATGCATGTACAAACATTTACATGTGAAAAAATTCACTATTGGCTATTCATGTGCATATATGAATGCATGAATATGTCAAAACACTTTAAATAATCCTAACCTATTACAAAATGACCAAAATACCCTTCCCATAAGTGAGGGGATGTTACATATACTCTACGAGAGTGGCATGCTAGGACAGTCAGTCACTTATACTCATTGTAACTTTTTCATATATCACACACATATTTAAAAAATCAATAATCATTTTCGGCCAATTTTATTCATAAAAATCTCCAATCACAATTGTTATTACACTTATTGATCCATCTCATTTACAAACATTTCCAATCGGAAAAGTCGTTACGATTCAGAATTTGTTTATACAATAAATAACACTTACAGAGTACAATGTTTAATACAAAAAAGACTAAAAACCTATGCGGATGCCAATTGATCTCTACCTCTAACCCTTATCTGAATGCAGTGGCTATACTCCAGTTTGTCTAACTGGATATCTCCTCTGAGCCTGAAAAACAACGTTACAATTTTGATGAGTTTTGTGAACTTAGTGAGCAGACCATCCTCGATGGCTCACTCATATCATATAACACAATTAGTTCACAGTTCATATTCAATTTGCAAATCAATATTAACACATATAGCCCATCACTTCATTAATTCATCATGTAGCATCATATAACACTTTATTCACTTATTTCACATTTCACATTTTACATTAAGAATAATTAAAGCAGTACAATTCAATCATTTAAACATACATATCCAATATATATGCAATGCTTATGAGACTCACTTTCAATTATTATGTTGTTGTGATTGAGTGCCTGTAACTATCTACCAGGCTCATTGGTAACTATCTTGTATCCGTTGGGGATACTGAGCTTATTATACATAGTGAGTCTTTGACTCTTAATCACATTCTGAGCTTTAAGCTCTTTTTCAGTGGCTACTCCGGTCATAACTGCCTTTATCTGATTATGCATTCATATAATGGAATGCATTAAATCACATGTGTTCAATCAGTCACTTTATTTCACTTTACACATTCACTTTCACTTATCATCGGACCTAAGTCTGACATTCAACAATTATGTTGAGAATCATCACTCTTTCACATTTTCATAGGATCTAAGTCCGGCATTCAACAAATATGTCGAGAATCACTTATTCCTTGCTCATTCACATTCAATGAAGCACTTCCAATATGTTCACATTTATCAAACTCCTTGGACTATTAATGTCTGTCATTGTTTCAATCACATCCACATCATTATTGATTCAATACAGAAATTTAGAACAGAACAATAAATTAATGTAAGACCATCTAGGTCGACTCATAGTATGCTCCAAATTAGCATTTGCTTCCATGATCCGAAAACTTCTAGACACTGACTTTCACTCCTTTGTAGCATCTTCATGCAATACACACATTGTGGACACATTACTAATTTGCACAATCACATAAACATTCAATTATGCACATATGTATATGTATAATGTATAATGCCTGCTCAATTTGACTATTCCGGGTATGTTTCCTTTATTCACATCTCTTAATCATTTATACATTATCGTTTGTGTATGTTTAACTTGCATTTAGGTTCATAGCTGAAATATACTTGATTACACTAATTTCACAATTCATACGTTCATCAATCACATAGTCTCCAATCCCTTTTTCTAGCATTATAATGATCATATAGTATCCAAATTCCCATTCTTTCTTACTTAATTCACATCTTTTATCTCCTTTAAATCACATAAGCATTCCTAAGGACACTTTCCTTTCATTAACAACTCTAATTTCTAGATTTTATATCCATTGATATCATCAATTTATTCCTTAGTTATAACCTCAATTTACAATCTAAATATATGAAACACTTTATCAACCAATTCATCATCAAACTAGGTTCATTTCTAACCTCATTCAAGTCTAATTGCTCCATAGGAAAGTACCTTATCATTAATTGTTTCAAACATCACTTAAAAGACAACATCTCATGTTTTATACTAGCCCACGATCATGGTGAACCTTCCCACGATCATGACATAAGCCATTGCAACTGGCCACGGTCATGGGATAGGTGCCACGATCATGACAGAACCTAATTCTCTGAGCCATGATCTTGCCCTGCCTTTCTCGCTTTATTTCTTCCACGAATTTCCATATTTAGAACCATCATTAACACTCCAAAATTTTCAAAATTCATGTCCATTTATGAAACTTCTTTTCATGCTAATCTAACTACCATATTAGTTGCATTAAAACTCACAAAACTTTACTCAATTGATTCATTTTCATTCACTTAATCCTATTATACATGAATTCCTAACTTTTTTTTCTCTAGATTTTTAACTCTTTTCATCCCATATCTTACACTGCATATACATAACTCATCATTTAAACTTCATATCGTCTTTGTCTACTTCATTTCCTCTTCATTCTCTCGTCAATTCTAACTCAATAACATCTATAAAATGAATCATAAATCATTGTTTATCAATCATACAAGAACATAACATATCATCATTATTCTTTATCATTCACTATCATCTTATTTCTTCTCATTTCAAGAACATTATATTAGTCTTTTCTTTAACAAAATTTCACCTTTATTTAACCTTAACTCCCATTCTATTTCATCTTCCTAACAGCTTATAATCTGTGGTTTTTATACCTTCAAAAATAGAACACAAACACATTTTTATTCATTAAATTTTCTGCACTCATCATCATTCCAAAATAGTACATAAACACATACATTTATTCTTCAATCCATCCCAAAATCATCCCTACAAAATTCCATAATTTATTACTCATCATATACAAAAAAATAAGACATAAACTTACTTATTTCCTCATCCACATTACATCATACATTTAACTCCACTATCATGATCATTTCACCTTTAAACTATCATCACATATGTTTATATTTAAACTATCATCACCTTTAAACTATCATCACATATGTTTATATTTAAACTATCATAACTATATTTATATTTAAACTATCATCACATATGTTTATGATGATCTATTACCAGTTTCAACCTTAAATCTCTCGTCTAATATTTCCTTTTTCATAACATTTATGATTATTTATTAATATATTGGAAAATCAACTTGGTCAACATGTCGACTAAAATGTCTTTTTTGGAATAACTTTTCTACACCATAACCATATGTATGTGAATTTCATTTATTAGTTAGGTTTTTTTTATTCTTTTTAAGTTATTTGTTTAGTGTTCTTTTGTTAAAAGATTGATTGAGAAAATCCTCTGTTGAGGTTAGTACGAGGTAATCGTTCTATTAGGTGTGAAATTCTTTCACGGGTAATGAGGACGAGGGATAATGTCAAGGGTTGAGTGGTGTTGGCTCAGTAAAGCCTTCTGTAAATCTATTATACTTTTGTGAAAGTGATTAAGTTGGGTTAGGGCCCTGCAGACGTAGGCAAGGTGTGTCAAACTACGTTACCAAATTTTGGTGTTTGTCTGTTTAATTTCGTATTTATTTTTCTGTTTTCGTTTGGTACAAAAAATTAACAGTTGCTGATACAGTTACTTTATATCTAATAACTGACAGATATAGTTACAAGTAACTGCGACAGAACCTTATAGGTAACTGCGGTCAAATCGAAGTTTTTGCAAAACTACACCCTTTTGGTTTTCTTCAATAATGTAATATAGTGAAATGTTGTTTAGATGAAGGGTTTATAATGTAATATAGTGTTAAGTTATTTATAATTTTACATTTCATCCTAAACTCCTCAAATCAGAGATTTTTCATTTTTACTGTTTATGATAGAATGAGATGTAATATGAAACCCTCCTCTTCCATTCCATTATAAACCCTCCTCTCAAACGATGGAATAATATTACATTCCATTATTAAACCCCCAACCAAATATGCCCTAAATTATTAGCTTTGTTCATATTTTCCAATAAATTGAACTCGTAAATAATTGGCCGATTTTAGTATTAGTACATCTAATTGTTGGATGAATCACATTAATAATAGGTGGCTTTGAATTTTGATATTGATAAAATTTGGGAGGTTTAGTTCTCTCTCGTTAAATTGGGGATAACAAATTAAATAATATTTAATATTATTAAATTAAAATTTTAAAATTAATTTTAAAATTTTAAAATAATTAAATTTAAAATTATTTTGATTGATATAATGTGTCCATCAAATATTACATAAGTGTTCTTTTATTAATTACGTCAACAAAAATATTGTTTTAATTTACTTAAAATCTAGTAGACAAATTCAAAGAGCAAACCTAAAGTGTTATATCCAAAATTTTTATTAAAAATAGCATATATTTATACATACAGAGAAGTATGTAACAAAATTTTTACATATTTCACTACAAGAAAAATGGGATTTAGCAACAGAAATTACTGACGAAATATGAAGGTTTTTCATTGGCAAGCCAATTTAGCGATGAAAATTACCGACGGAATGAGTCGTCGAAGAAACGGTCAAAGGTAATCTTTAGCGACGATAATCTACGACTGCTTTTTCTATTTTGTCGCTAAAGATTACCTACAGTCGTTTCTCTGATGACTTATTCTGTCGGTATTTCTGTCGCCAAATTGGCTTGTCGACGGAAAACCTTCACATTCCATTGGTAATTTCCATCATTAAACCCATTTTCAATGGATAATTTCTAATCCGTCGCCAAATTTAGGATGCTCGTCACTACATTTAGCAACAGACAATGTTTTGAAAATTCGTCAGAAAATTTAGCGATGGTAAGTTGTGTGTCATCAGTAAATTTACCTACGAAATTTTCTTATTCCGTTGGTAAATGCATCGATATTGTTTTTTTTTTAATTTTTTCCTAAATTTAATTTTGATTGATAATCTTATGATTGATAATTAATTTCTACAGTTATATATTGATAATATTTTGATTTTTTCTACATTTAATTTGTCTAAATGGTAAGTTGATTGATAATATAAAGTAAAAATTATCTTAATTGCTAATAAAAAATTATTATCTACAATAATAAGTATCTAATTCATACAAAATCACTTAAGAGTAGCTACAACTAAGCTATGCAATTGGTGAATGCGGATGCTCTAACTGCCGCGATGAGGTGCTGCCCCTCCCTTTCAACTTATCCACCTTATTATGGAGCTGGGCTATGAACTCCATCGATTGTTGCAATTGAGTTGCCAGCCACTCTATTATGCTCTCAAGCTGAACGACTCTCTCATTAGATGTGGATCGCCTATTAGATGCAGCTGTACTGGATGTGGAGGATTGTGAATAGCATGTGTTTGCAAATGAATCAAAGCCGAAGATCCTTCCATGGTGGTCCCTACCACCCATTGTATCAAGATATGTCTGACTCTTATCAACAGTTTCAAAGTGCTTAAACTGCCATTGAATGCTTTCTTGCATTTGGTCTTTTCAGGAGGCAATGTTTATGTTAATAAGTGATAATTATTAAAAATTAATATTAAAGCATAAATTTCACATAAATTAAGTTCTCTACATCCGGTGTTGATGAAGGTTACACTATCATGATTCTTAGTATGGGTGTACAAAAAAAGCTGACGTAATGTAGGCTTCTTGCCGATAGACTTTTCCTACATTAGAATAAAGTGTTATAAGTGAACTATAATTTACAAAAATTTTGGTAGAGTTTCCTCTATTTTTATGATATTTACCCCATATTGAACAAAGAAAGTAACTCAACAAAACAAACAAGACATTTATAACATTATCATTTTCCATAATACACATATACTTTCATTCTAAAATTCACACATCAAATTAAATTGAAATCAAATTTCATACATCAAAGTAAAAAAATCGGAATATAAGTATAAAGTGTAGATACTTACAAGTTTCTTTGCATGCTTCTAGTGGGTAATAGATCATCCAATGTGTATAGGAAGACTCTCTCCCTTCGGTCCTTCACGTGTGTTTGCAGAGTTGCGCTCTTGAATGGACATTGCCTCGAGTGATGTCCAATACTGCTCCCAACGACTGCATATTTTTTAGATATATAAGGAGGTCGTACACTAGTCTTGTGTATCGCACTAAGAAAGTCTTTATAACGTGTACAAGCTCGACTCCCCTATACCTTATAAATTATCGCGTCAAATTTGAAATCCCAAAAAAATTCTTTCTGAAAAAAAGGAAAAACATACTATAAGCACTTATAACTTACAATATTTAACTAATTAATGTATAAAATTAATTAGATAAAATATTTTTTTGTACCTCAAACTCCTGATAATAAAAATCCTTTGTCACCTGAGAGATATTCTTCCATATATAACCCTCAAGATCAATCTTCTTATTAAACTTGGATGTCATATTTTTTGAGCACGTTCCATACATAACTAACCTAATATATAAGCAATTTTAGATCATTCTCAAATTAAAACCCATAACTTCAGTATAAACCTATGGTGTTATTATGCATGTATTTTCACTCACAGATTATTGACAATTATGATGTAAAATTTTCCATCAACTCCCTTAGCTCTAGGCTAGGGGTTGTCTCCTTCATTTGCAACATTTACCCTTGATATCTTTTTCAGTATAGGGGTGGTGGATGAAGGAGGGATGGTGGATGGTAGAGCAGGGTTGCTAGATGGTATAGCATCAGGTACATAAGGTGACTATACAGGGATTACAGGTTGGGAATGTGATGCCTCACTTAGATGTGCAGTAGGTGGACGTACAGATTCTGTAGCATCTACATAAGATGATGCTTCACTTAGACCTACACTAGCTGGTCCAAATGGTGGTAGCCTAATCCTTGATCGCATCATTTCTTGTTTTCTCTTTTGTGGCATAATTTTAACCTAAAACATATTTTTTTTGAATATTCCAGTAATAGAACAATGTGAATTAAATATATAACAATTTATTATTGATGCAATAATAGATTTATTTATATAATATTCTATTACAAATACAAATTAAACGCTATCATGATCACTTAATTGTAAATCAAAATAAAAATCATCATCATCTTCTTTTCTAAAGAATTAAAATAAAACTTAGGGTCCTCTTCAGATCTCTCGCCGTCCTCATCCTCTCCAAATGAAATTTCAACATATTCATTATTTAAATCGTTTAAAGGTTCATTCTCGTCATATATTACACATGCATTTATTTCATAAACCTTTTCCTGAAATGCTTCACTTTCAATTCTCTTATTTTCTCCTTTTCCATGTAATTCAAAAACACCTCTAGGCTTTACTTT
Organism: Erythroxylum longipes; assembly: GCA_027563885.1. Lineage (NCBI taxonomy): Eukaryota > Viridiplantae > Streptophyta > Magnoliopsida > Malpighiales > Erythroxylaceae > Erythroxylum > Erythroxylum longipes. The sequence continues at coordinate 41,027,860 of JAOQMS010000179.1, read as the reverse complement.
GCAAACGGCCAACCAATCTGACTGATCTCATCATAAGCTGAGAAAAGGGAAATAATACACCTTGATCGCTTGCATCAGTAACAAGAAATGTTCAATTTGTCTAAATCTTCTTCGCTGGTTGATTTCAACTAGATTGTATTAACTATGCACTTTGGTACCAACATTAAGAGTTGGATCAAACCAGTCACACTTAAATATCACACTTTGCCTTTATTGGCAGTGTAGGGTACTCAATTTCAAGTATTTTGATAATTTTACCATAGTAATCCATCAATTTTCTTGTATGCAAACCTCACTATTTACTTTCCATGCTATTACTATAATATTCTGTATAAAATTTGTATCTATTAATGAAATACACCAGTTACGGTTTAACAGTTCGCAAAGATCTTTTCATAAGATCACATATGAACTTGTTCTCTATTGGATTTTATGAGGCCTACACAAAAATAAATTATCATATTAGATAGTGTAATGTCATTTGAACACTATGATTTGATAATTCAACCATTTCAATAATTGTAAGTGAAAACTTACATATTTCTCGAACCATCAAGGAAAGTGTCTTTCAACTTCTTTATTGATATCATCATGTGTTTTATCAGGCATTAGCTTGCATAACCATTCCTCGTATAATCTAAAAGCATTATTATGTATTTTAGTTGTAAACAATACTGACTTTGAAAATCCAAATAATCAATTTCATAATCAACATCAACTTATTGCACGAAAGGATAAACCTCTTGACAGTTCAATAAAATGTAACCATGGGTAGCCTCTATTTCTTTCTTTGTTATCATTCTTCTTGTTGACCATCCATATGTTCGTCTAGGATATGTGAAAATGGATAAGTTACCATCAACATCACCCGTTCCTCCCCTATTTTCATTATGAGGAACTTTTCTTTCTCTTGTGTGCACATGCATCTCAAAATAATGTGAACAAAATGTATTTACTTCCTCCACTAAATAAGCATTACATATCGAACCTTTAAATCTAGCCTTGTTTTTAACATTTTTCTTCAAGTGATACAAATACTGATATTAGCAGATAAGGTTTTTACAATTCTGTGATTAAAACATGCTATAACTCTAATTTAAATATTTACTATAATTACCTGTCAAACGGATACATCCATTGATATTGAACTAGACTAACAAGTTTAGCCTCGTGTGCTACTCTATACAGTCAAAGAAGCTTGGAGGGAAAATCCCTCCTAATTTGCACAAGATTACTGGAATTTCCCTTTCTAGTTTTTCCATTTCAACCAACTTTATTTAAGATGATGTTAATCTTTTGAAAAACAAACTTAATTCTATTATAGATTCCCAAACTTTTTTCAGTAGCAACTCTCAAAGTGCAATTGGAATTAACCTTTGCATAAACACATGACAATCATGACTTGTCATCCCAAATAATTTGAACTTCCTCATATCCACACACCTTGCAAAGTTGGAAACATAACCATCGAGAAACTTTAGACTTTTCAACCATTCACATAAAATTTCCTTTTGTTTTTTGTCCAAAGTGTAACATACTTTCGGATGTTTACCAGTGTGAAGATCTTTATCTAACTCATTCCTTCTATAAAAAAAGTTTCAAATCAGCTCGTGATTTTGAACTGTCTTTTGTCCTTCCTTAATGTTCATTATGGTATTGAACAAACTGTCAAAAATATTTTTTTCAATATGCATCACATCTACATTATGACGTGTCAAATTAGTTTTCTAATATGGCAAATCCTAAAAGACATTGCGTTTTCTCCAACCAAAGTTTTTACTAATGCTTGTATTAACTTCATCAGCTCCAAGTTCTTTAACTTTCAACAACCCTAATTCATCAATCTCCTACAATATCTCTTCACTAGCTTTTTGAGGGGAAGGAGGTGTTTTGTACCATCCTATTCTTAATGAAAATTTGTTTATTGTGTTTAAATGGATGATCTGGAGGAAGAAATTTCCTGTGATTGTCAAACTAAGATGTTTTGGCCCCGTTTGGAAGATATAACATATCAGAATCATTGTCACAATAAGGGCAAGTCAATTTCCCTACTGTTCTTTATCCAGACAACATAGCATACACCGAGAAATCACTAATAGTCCACATCAAAGCTGATCTTAACAAAAAAATTTGTTTAAAAGACACATCATATGTCTCCACACCATATTCCCAAAGATGATGCAATTCAGATTCCAATGGTTGTAAGAATACATCAAATTTATGCTTTGAATTTGTAGTCCCTGACACAAGCACTATCAAGAACATATATCCTCATTCATACACATCCATGGAGGCAAATTGTAAGGAGTAATTATGATTGACCATAATGAATATTGTTGGCCGGATTGACCAAAAGGTTGGAATCCATCCGTTGACAATCCCAACCTAACATTTCGTCTTTCAGCTACAAACTCATAATAGATGTTATTGAAATGTTTCCATGTGAGTGCATCTGAAGGATGGCTCATTATTCCATCTTCTTGTTCATGTTCATTATGCCATCTCATGTGAGAAGTAGTAACATCAGAGGCATATAGTCTTTGAAGTCTTAGAGTAAGCGGAAATTAATACATTCACTTCCAAGGTATTAATTTCTGTTTCATAGTATGCTTTCTAAATTTGAACTTAGATTGATCACAAAATTTGCACTCTTGTAATTCCACATCATCTCGCCAAAACAACATACATTCCAATTTGCAATAATCAATTTTTTCAACTAGCAAACTAAAACCCGTAATAAGTTTCTTCATATTGTAAAAAATATCAACCGTTATATGATCAGGAGGCAATGATTCATTATAACAAGCAAGAATTTTATCAAAACTTTGATCAGAAATATGCCCTTTAGACTTTATGTTCAATAGTCCAGCAGTTGAAGATAACTGAGTCATAGTCTCACAAATTGGCCATAATTCTTGGTCATCTGATTGTAGTAAGTCAAAAAACAGTTTTGCATGTGAGTTTGGTTCTTCTTCAAAATTTTCTATATTTTCTTTAAAGGTATAACCGATTGCATCATAAACTACTTAGATGTAAGGATTTTCAGTTGCACCCACATTACTTTTTCTAAATCTAGTCCCCCCTTCAAACTCATGCACATTTATTGACGAGTTTACTTCATTACCCCTCGAGGTGCTACAAATTAATGGATCCCTATGTAGTGTCCACTCAAAATAATTTGGAACACCTTTTCTTAACAAATGGAGATTCACTTCATCAATAGGAAGAAAACGAATATGTTTTCAGTTTTTACGTGGACATCTGATCTTTAGGCCATTCATATATGCAGGTTGAGAAAATGCATAGTGAATAAAAGTTTCAACTCCCTCAACAAACTCAGGATTAATGAAACCATCGGGTGTTAATCGTCTATACATCCAAGATCTATCAACATTACTCATTTATTCAAAACTGTTATTAAAAAGTGATTTCATAGTTATTATCCTTCATTTTTCCTAAGTTTATATAACATTTAATTTTTACTTTACAGAACATCCCCTAAGTTTACAAGTCTCTAACCATTTCCCCTCTAAATTGAAACCAACCTATCCTACCACATGATTTCACAATTAGAAAACTCAATCACAACTAATTCCACCTTAGTGATTGGATAATCACCACACTCTAACTCATAATAATCTTACAAATGAATTGTAAGTCATACATCTATCCATCAATTATTCTAACGATATTCCAAATACGAACAGAAGTTGGATGACTTAATTGATAGAAAACATATGTGAGTATATATCAGTCAAATAAAACAATATGCTAACTAATTTACTGTAAGAAGTGACATTAAGAAGTAAAAAAAATATACATACATGTATTAAATCCAACACTACATAAAGCAATCACATTGAAGTTCAAGTATTCATGTTTGAATTAATCACCTATAAGTTGATTTCCAAAGTTTGATTTTAAGCTTAACAACACAATGGTATGTGACATCGTTTACACCTATGAATTGAGAAAGCAAGTTCTCGCTGTGACTCCTATGCTCGTGGAAATTTTCACTGATAAGCCTCAGGGGAGCTGCATCGAGCCTATATACTATCCTAGAGGTTTATTATGCAAAGAATTGTCGTGTCTATTAAACCTACGAATTTCTTATGTTAATACTAAGTTTGAATTAATCACAATGAAGTTTAGGTATTCATATTTGAATTATTCACCTACAAGTTCATTTCCAAAGTTTGATTTTAAACAAGCACTATGGTACGTGGCATTGTTACACCATATGAATCGACAAAGCAAGTTCTCGCTGACTCCTAGGCTTATGGAATTTTTCACCGATAAGCTTTATGGGAGCTGCATCACATGTTTCCAACCTATATACTATCATAGGGGTTTATTATGCATTAGATCATCCATAAGATCTCAAAATCATTCCTCATACAATAAATATGTTGGCCCCAGGTCTTGTTTCGGATTTCGTGGCAACTACGCTCTAAAATTGGGGAAAGTTTTGATAAAAAAATATATAACTAAAATAAAATTAAATAAAGGTAAGAAGAATTCATGGCGGGACTATAATCAATACACAAACAATAAAAAATAAAATAGGATAAAATAAATGGATATGAAATTAAATTGGAGTGGAGTCGAACAAAAACAAACAATGAATAACGAAATTAAAAAGAAAAGTAGGAGAGGAAAAAGTCACGAAATGGGCATGAGTTTTGAATTCTCACACCCATGAGAATGGGGTATCACGATCATGCCTGTGCACGATCGCGACTTTCCTGAAAAATTGAGATTGTCGCGATAGTACTGATCGTGCCTATACACGATCGCGACTTCCCTGCTGCACACACCCATTTCAAAACATCATAACTTTCTATGCTGAATTCCAAAAATTATAAAACTTATGTTATTAGAAAATTAAGGGAAAGATCTACAACTTTTATAAAGACACTTTTGTCAAATTATACCTAGATCAATACAGTTTATTCCTTGAAGTTTTAGACCACACTTTCATCCCCTTACTCTCTTATTTTCTCTCATTATGTCAATATATATAGATATATATATGGCTATTAACTATAATAAAAAAACCTGAATACAAAATTTAAATCCATACATGCAAAACTCCCTTTAAAACAATTTACTTAAAGAAAACCCATAAATGATCATCACTCAACCATTAATCTTATTCCCAACCACAATGACAACTTAATTGAAAAGAAAATTTTGCACATATACAAAAGAGAATCTCTGCAACCTTTACTGTCAATTTTCAATAAATGGGAGTTTTTGCATAACTACATATTACATATCCAAAGCCACATCAGTAGCATAATACAAAATACATTCATGAATGCTTATGCTTGATATGATTCTAAGTACCAAAAGTTTCTGAACTAACTTATTACAAAAGATAGGAGTTCTTCGAGTCAGCTGAAGTTTTTGCAAGGTTCAATGTCGATCGGATATTTCTTTACTTGAGGAGTGAAAAGATGATGGGGTGAGCTAGGAAGCTCAGTGGCTAATACGTTTATAGCCAGCGATAACGAACCACTCACACAATCAAATGCTTACATACATACATACATACATACATACATATATATATTAATCTCAACAGATCACATTATTCACTTTCTAAATTTGAGAATTTTACATAAACATGAATACTTCATCTCACAAATTAGATCATAAAATCAATTAATAATCAAAACATAACACTCAATTATGTTTTATGCTCAACAATTCAAGATGCAATACACAAACATAATAACTCGAGAGAATCCCATAAAATAGAATGGCGAAACCGAAGCTTACACCATGAACAGAATGAGTCTATTTTTTGGAGCTCATATGCCATAAGCGGGCAGCCGAGAGAAGGCTTTAGGTCAACGTGTACGTGACGAATAGAATGGTATCTCTCTTACCCACATAAGCAGATTTCAGATGCATACATATTTCATAACATATTCATATTTTTCATGCTTCTTAAATTTTCTGCTTTGCATCAATACTAAAATGCAGTATCTTTCAAAGTAAACATGATATCAACTTCATAAAACATTTTTCCCACATTCAAAATAAAATAAGAAAAACATTTATACATTCGCAATAAAAAATACAGCCCATCATCACAAAACTATAAGCATATTACCCACCTATTTACTTGATATTTCCAAGATCAAGCTTATTCTTCTTCTTGATCTTGATTTCGACTATCTTGATGCCCTTCAAACAAACATATTTTTATGTAATTATCATACACGAATAAAGCTTATAAGCTTAAATATTCATGAATGAGCTTAGATTTAATCTATTCTTGGTTTATCTAATTAAAAGAACTAAGATCTAGTTAAGGTTCATAAAAATCTAAGGACACAAATCTCTTGTTCCTCTTCTTTCTCTCTTCATTTTTAGCACATAACCTATTTTCTCTACTTCCTTCTTCTATCAAAACAAGAAGAATGATAAGGGGTTACCTAAAATGAAAACTCAGCTGATACTCTTCTTCCTCTTTCTATGCTTCGGTTTTCTCCTTCTCTTCTTCTAGTTTCTTCTACTACTTTCTCTCCTTTCGTACTTACTATACACGACTCTTTTCTCTTTTTTCTTATTAGCTTAAGACAAACTTTTGTCTTTTCAATCTTACCCTTTCTTATTCAGTCTAATGCCTTCTATCTCCTTATCTTCATTTTAATTCTTCCTTTTAATCTATGCTTCCACACGAAAATAATAATAGACTAAATTAAACTCTAAAACAAATTTCTAATTCATGAATTCTAAATTATATTCATGCTTGCTAATTTAATAAAATAAATTCTAAAAAAATTCGAGGTCCAACAAAATACTTATGTAATTCATATATTTACTCATCAATGATTTAAACGAAACCCAAACATGAATACTTAGACTATTAAAGAAGAACATAAAAACTCATCAATGATTATAAGAATATTCTAAACAACAATACAAAATCAAGACCTCCTTTGCATTCACACAAAACCCAAACCCAAGTACTTATACTATTAAAGCAACACATATGGTATACATTAGTTGGATGACTTAACTGGATGGATAGACAACCATATACTACTAAGAAGAAAGATGAGCGACACTCTTCAAACCAAAATAAGGCCTTCGACAAAAATTCGTATTTAATATAATGTACTTGTTCAATAGTTTTGTATTTATATCTGTTACAACGCCAAATTTCACGATAAGCATTAACATTTGAAACTCTTATGATTCCATACAAAAAATACTATGATTCCATACAAAAAATATCATCACTCTTTACAAATAATACCACGTGCATTCACTAGAAGTTTGTTGTTTTGTATTTTGATGACATTTTGGTGTACAGTGGGGATTTTGATGAACATATATGTCATTTATAACACATAAACTCAAATGACACACAAACTCAAACACAATACTCAAACTGACGTTCGTATATAGGCATTTAAATGAAGACTTGAACTAATCAAAATGGGACTAGGTTTAGCTAAACCAAGACCCACATATGAGTTTTTGATTTGAAAAGCATTAATCCTAAAATCTTAATCCAAAATGAAAAAAAACAGAAATAAAAACTAATAGTTATAGATTCTAAAAATAAAAAAATCTTAAAATTCATTTAAACCTCCTTAAGAATCTGAACTTGATTTAACTTACATTTTTAAAGACAAAGAGTAATATGAGGCCTAACCCACCCTTATCTTAGAAACCTAATTAAAGAAAAATATTTTATTATGTTTTATTAAAATTCTAAAGATATAAGAACCAAACTAAAATAATAAAATGAATTAAAAGGCAATTGGTCTAGCTTTCTGAATCTTATCATAAGTCCTAATACCAAACCTATAAAAATTTGTCATATGCCATACACAAACCAAATATGATCAAATTTAACATAAATATCAAAATGAAAATATGCATATGAGTAAAACCTAATATAAAATATAATAACAATATAAAAATTACCTAAAGAACAATGAATAAAAACCTGAACATAAATAATATGAAAAACTTACAATATTAATCTCTAAAGCTTTACATTTTTTTATCATTATGATAGACTAAAAATAAGGAACTAGTGGATGACACCTAAAAATCAAGTATCAAAAACTAAATACTTGATAACATGATGCACTAAAGATAAATAAAAATAAAGCTTAAAAGATCAATACGAGGAAACACAAAGGAATAAAGTGTATTGAACCTTGAATCATTCAAAAAATTCACAAAATTTAAAAATATTATGAAATATTAATAAAGACATAAATACTAGTAAACTAAATATGCATTATAATCTAAAGAGGAAATAATTATGACTAATAGAAAGAGGAGAAGCCAACAATCTTACTTGCTAAAGAAAACTGATGTTCTTAATCTTATGAAGCTTATTTCGTCACCTTAAAATTTTCCTACAGAAACAAATTCAGTTATGAAAAACCAAGAACATAAATTTAAAATAAAAAAGTAACTTTTAGAGGGAAGAATAATAGTAACCCTAACGTTTTAGATAGACAAATGAAATGATACATTTTCAAACAGGGTGGCTTTTCTAGGCTAGAGACTAAATGTAAGTCTTTAGGTTTAAGTGAGGCTTTTTTGTGAAGTCAACATGATATTTTTCCTAGTATTGATGGATTCTTATGAATTGTAAACAAATAGATTAAAATTTTGAATTTCTAGGTTTATATGTGATACTTTTTTTCTTCCTTTTACGCTTAATGTGTGAAGTTTTAATGCATTGCCAAAATGAGGAAAGAAAAGAAGTGAGAGATCATAATTATAAAAAATGAAATAGTTTTAATAAATAATGGTAAATGAATAAAATAAAAGCCTAATTCATCTATGTGAAATTCAATCTCAAGCCTAGATTTAATTTCAAATTATCCAAGTTAAATATTCAACCAAATTCAAAATACAAAATCATTAAAAGCCCTAGTTACCAAATCACTAAACCTTAAGCATTCCCCATTTTTAAATCAAAATCTAAAATTTGTTCAAGCTTTAAAATCCAATTATGCAAATAAAATATATGTGAAAAGACTTTGGCCTTCATGAAATCCGAATATTATCAAGTCATTTTCATATGATGCAAAACAAATTCCTAATACCTACAATGCAAGTGAAAATGATGAACAATGAACTAGCCATCTTTATATCACATTTCTAAGCTAGCTTAAACAAATGACAAAATACTAAAGGAAAATTTAGATTTGAAAGCATAACCGAGCAAGAAATATGAAGCAACACTAATAATTGAAAGATTTAACCAATATAATCTAAAAGAACAAATAGAGTGGCCAAAACTCAAACGAAAATAGATTTTGGAGACAACATACAACAAATAACAAAGCATAAGCAATATGATAGATACTTCATAGATGTTTCAATTCATAATACAGAATGACCTCCTGTTTTCCTAATCAGAAGGTACACATTAGTGATAGAAAAATCTCAAAAGTTTGAACGATTTAGTAGTTAGAATATCTAAAACAAGATGGCTAAATGGAATGTGACCCATACTGTTGGACCCCAAAATTTTCTTTTATTTATTTATTTATTATTCATTGATTTATTTTATTTACTTCTTAGAATTTAGTCATTAATTTAGTGAGCATAAGTATAAATTAGAATTTATAATAGAAATGTTAGAAGTTTAATGGGGTTTAATGGACTAAGGTGCTAGTGTAGTCTTGATTAAATGAAGAAGGGTAAAATTGGAAGGACAAGTTAGATGAAGGGTATAATGGGAAGATCAAGACAAAGTGTAGTCTTGAATAAGAAAGAAGAAGAAGAAATCGTGGGAGAGAAGAGAAAAGAAGAGAGAAAACGTGGGAAAGAAGAAGAAGAGAAGGAAAAATCGTGGAGGAAGTAGAAAGAAGAGGATTTGGCTAAGCTTAAGGTAATTTTCTTCATCTTTCTTCTTGTTTTGTTAGAAAATCAAAAGGGATTAGAGAAGAGAATGGGTTGGTGTTGGAAGAAAGAAGAAAAGAAGAGAACCAATGTGATTTTTATGGATTTCCAACTAGGTTTTAATTTTACTAGCCTAGATAAACCATGGGTAAACTAAGTTTAGCTTAATTTTATTAGCTTGGTTATTAAAGCTTTATGAATTTTTCTTTGTATATTGGATTGAATGGGGAAAATGTGTTTGTTATAGGAAAACCTATCCAAGAGCAAAAGGAAAGGCAATCTTGAGCTTAGATTTTCAAGCAATTAGGTGGGTAATATATTTATGGTTATTGTGAGATGAGCAAATTATTTAATTGTGTGTGTGTATGCTTAAATTTCTTGAATTTGACTTATTATGAATGTTGGAAAGAGCATTATGATGTGTTATCATGTCATGCCTTGAAAGATGCTATGACATTTTAGATAATCGAAAAAGAGGAAAAAGTATAAGATGCATGAAAGTATGAACATGTAATGAAATGAATTAAGCATAAGAATTTGCTTGTGTTTGGGAAAGAGAGAAACCATTTTGTTAGTCATGTGCACGTTGACCCTAAGCCTTATCCCGGTTGCCCGCTTGTGGTATATGAGATCCTAAGAATCAGACTCATTTTGTTCATGGTGTAAACTTCGATTTCTACATTTCAACCTATAGGACTCTCAAGCCATTTGTTTGTACATTTCATCCTTAAATTGTCAAGTATGACGCATAATTGAATGTTATGTTTTGATGCTTAAATGTACATGATATGCTTTATGTGATAGCATCTTTAACTATGAATCTTTGAGTTTGGATTGTTGATAACCTAAGTGCTAGATTAAGATGAGTTATAAATGCATATATCTATATACATATATACACATATATTTGATTGTGTGGTTTGTTACCAATGGCTATAAGTGTATTAGCCACTGAGCCGTATAGCTCAACCCATTATTTTCACTCCTCAGGTGTGGAATGAGAAGGTTAGCAATCCTTGCAAGTCATTTGGGCAAACTCCAAGATAGTTAGAGACTTTTGTACTAAGTTAATTCGACTTTTGGGTAGCTTTATCAGCATATCAAACATGAGCATCCATTTGTATTTTGTATTACGTATTGATGTAGTTGTTGATATGAACTAAAGCTATGTACGAACTCCGTTTAATTCGATAATGAGATTTGAGGAAGTTTCTTTTATTTATGTTCATGTTTACCTATGGATGAATTGCTGTGGTTGTTGTGGAAAAATTGTATATGTATGTGTATTAAGTAGTGTTGGATTGTTGGGATCTGGGTTGTGAATCGAAGGTTTCGTTGCGGCGAAGCCAGACCTTGGCCGCGGCGAACCTTTCTCGAAGGGTGTTTTTATTTGATTTTGGTAATTTCGCTGCGGCGAATCCGAACCATCACCACGGTGTATTTTTCCCGAGAGATGCTTAAGTTCGAATCTGGGAACTTTACTGCGGTGAAGCCAGAGGTTGGCCGCTGCGAACTTTTTCCGAAAGGTCCTTGGAAATATTACTGTAGTTTCGCCGTGGCAAACATTTGATTGCCGCGGCGAAGTCCGCCAGTGTTGACGCTGTAATTCTCTTTATAAGTTGAACCCTTCATCTCTGCTCTCGCACTATCTTTACCGACTGTTTCTAATTGTCGCTTTGGGATAAGTACCACGACTCGGGACCCAACATTTTTTTAGTATCAGAGCTTAGGGTTTTTAGGATTCCTAGGCTTAAAATGTGTAGTGATATAATTTTCTATGATGTGTGAAAAATTGTTTGCATTGTTGAATTGATTGATTGCATTAAGTGATATGCATATCATGCATACAGGTAGGAAATAAGATTAAAATGAGGGGTATGCTAACTATTAGTGTTTGAATAAAAGGAGTAAGATGCCACCTCGTAGAAGAACATGAGGAGTTTTGTAAGTATCAATCGCACCTGACTCTCCGCTAAGAGAGGAGAGTACTGATGAGTCTGTAGCCCCAGGAAATGCTGAGGCTTCTATAGGGCAAAGTAGTGAGCCCGTTCAATCATAGACGGGGGAGTCTCCTCGTCTGCAGGAGCAAGTGCCTACGCCATTGGATCCAAGGATGTTTTAAGCATTTTCTCAGGCATTTATCCAGGCCGTGGGCCAGATGCCACAAACTTCTGCTCTAGCCCCAACTAAGAAGGGGAAGCTGTTTGACAAGCTGAGGAAGTATGGAGCAGTGGATTTTTATAGGACAAAGGATCTAGAAGAAGTCGAGACTTGGTTGAGAAATACCGAGAGAATACTGGATCAGATGGATTGTGAGGATGATGAGAAAGTTGTGTACGCTGCAAGCTTGCTACAGGGAGATGCTCTGCATTGGTGGGAAAGTGTGCCAGAGAGTTAGATGAAACCACCCGTATTGACATGGAAAGACTTCCTAATTACTTATAAGAATAAGTATGTATCTGAGGTGTATGTTCAGCAAAAACATAACACATTTCTGAGTCTCACCTAGAGGGAGGTGACAGTGAGGGAGTATGAGCGCCGGTTTACATAGCTATCCAGATATGCAGCTGAGATGATGATGAGTGAGGCGGTTAAGTGCCGTAGATTTGAATCAGGATTGCATTTGGCCATCAGAGAAAAGGTAGTGGCGCAGAATTTCTATGATTTTCAACAGCTGGTTGAAGCAGCATTAAGGGTTGAGAATGTGGAGAACATAAAGAGCGCCGTAAACAGAAAGAGGAAAGGGAGAGAACAGTTCAGGAGGGGAGGTGGTTCTCTTATGTCAGAGAGGAGTGCCAAGACTTTCCCTGTGCAGTCTGAGGAGAGGAGCAGTGGTGCAAGCAGGTCTAGACCGATGAGAATTGTTTCTGATCAAACCTCAACGGCGGGAGGCAGTAGAAGGGGAGAGGGGGATAAGCCACCCATTTCCAAGTGTGAGCACTGCGTAAATTTCGTAAGGGGGAGTGCTATAGATTGACTGGAGCTTGTTTCAACTATGGAAAAAAGGGCACATGGCTAGAGAGTGCCCGCAGTATGCAAGACAGGAGAGAACTCATATGCAAGCTTCGAAAAGGGCTGAGACTATGGGACACAAGACTAAAATTAAAGTGGGAAGTTCTAAGGTAGCTAAGGCAGTGAATCCTCCAGGAAGACCGAGGGGATAAGCACTAGCTAGAGTGTTTGTAATGACAAGGGAGGATGCAGAGATAGCTTCGGAGGTTGTGACTGGTATGATTAAATTATTTAATGATAATATTGTTGTTTTAATTGATTCGAGGTCTACCTATTCATTTGTTTCATTAAGTAAAATTGTGCATGGTAGAGAACTGAGCCCATTAGATACTCCTTCAATGGTTAGTACTCCAATTGGCCAGTATATTATTATTAGTCAAGTCTATAGAGTTTGTGAAGTACGTATTGGTGGGGAACACTTAGTGGTGGATCTAATGCCATTGAAGATGAGGGAATTAGATGTAATACTAGGAATAGATACGATAGAAAAGTATAACACCCATCTGGATTACAAACAGAAGACATTGGAGTTCGAGTTGGACAAAGGTATAATGGTAGTGTTTTATGGGGGACAGGAAAGCAAGCCCGCCTATAATTATTTTGGCTCTGATAGTAGAGAAGATGATAAGGAAAGGGTGTGAAGCATTTTTGGCCTATGTGGTAAACACGAAGGCAGATAGAGGAAAGTTAGAAGATATTCCTGTGGTCATGGAATTCCCGGATGTCTTTCTAGAGGAATTACTAGGACTACCACCTCTAGGGAAATTGAGTTTTCCATTAAGCTTCTTTCAGGTACTGCACCAATATCGATTCCACCTTATAGAATGGCTTCGACAGAATTGAAGGAGCTTAAGGAGCAATTGGAAGAGTTATTGGAGAAGGGGTACATTAGGCCTAACACTTCACCTGGGGGAGCTCTGGTCCTTTTTGTAAAAAAGAAAGACAGATCGTTAAGAATGTGTGTGGACTACCGGAAGCTCAATCATGTCACTATCAAGAATAGATATTCGCTTCCACGTATAGATGATTTGTTTGATCAATTGTAAAGGGAAAAAGTTTTCTCTAAGATAGATTTGAGATCAAGTTATCACCAGTTAAGGATAAAGGAGTCTGATGTGTCAAAAACTGCTTTTAGAACACATTATGGGCACTTTGAGTTCTTTTAAAACACATTATGGGCACTTTGAGTTCTTAGTTATGCCCTTTGGATTAACGAATGCCCCTGCAGCCTTTATGGACTTGATGGATAGAGTCTTCAAGCCTTTCTTAGACTGATTTGTCATAGTCTTCATTGATGACATATTAGTTTATTCCAAGAGTGATAAGGAGCATGAGGAACATTTGAGGATTGCCTTGGAGACACTGAGGAAGAAAGAGTTGTATGCCAAATTCGATAAATGCGAATTTTGGCTAAAGGAAGTGGTGTTTCTTGGACATGTAATTTCAGAACAAGGAGTACATGTGGATCTGAGGAAAATAGAAGCTGTAGTCAAATGGGAAGCACCTGAGAATATGGCAGAAGTGAAGAGTTTCTTGGGTTTAGTTGGGTATTACAGAAGATTTGTAGAGGACTTTTCTATGATAGCGGCCCCACTTGCCAAATTGACAAGGAATAATCAAAAGTTTGTGTGGGCAGAGGAGTGCCAGAATAGTTTTGAGGAATTGCAGAATAAGCTCACAACTGAACCAATTTTGATTTTACCTTCCAGTAGTGATGGACACATAGTGTATAGTAATGCCTCGAGGAAGGGATTAGGGTGTGTGTTGATGCAAGGAGATAAAGTGATTGCCTATGCTTCTAGGCAATTGAAACCTTATAAGATGAATTATCCTACGTATGACTTGGAGTTAGCTCCTATAATCTTTGCGTTGAAAATATGGAGACACTATTTATATGGAGTCACCACTAGGGTGTTTACAAACCACAAGAGTCTTAAGTATATGATGAGCCAGAAAGAGTTGAATTTGAGACAGAGAAGATGGTTAGAGCTACTAAAGAATTATGATTTGATGATAGAATATCATCCAAGGAAAGCCAACGTAATAGCGGATGCACTAAGTAGAAAATCAACTATGGCACATATAGAGATAGTGTATCTTCCTTTGTTAAAGGAATTAGCCAAACTTAGGGTGACATTGAGATAAGATGAATTTGGTTGTGTATTGGCTAATTTTAAGGCCAGTGTTGAAGGAGAAGATTAGGGAATTGCAGGAACAAGATGAGTACTTGAGCAACCTCAGAGAAGAAATTAAAAATGGTAAATCCTCTAAAATAGAGATAAGAGAAGATGGATTGATGGTGGTAAGTAACAGACTGTGTACTCCAGATATGCAAGAGTCGAAGGATGAGATCCTTGATGAAGCACACAATGCTCCCTATGCAATGTACCTGGGGAGTACAAAAATATATAGAGATTTAAAAAAGCACTTTTGGTGGAAGGAAATAAAGAAAGATGTTGGAAAGAATGCTAGAAAATGCTTAGGTTGTCAACAATCAAAACAGAACATCAAGCGCCAATTAGTAAGCTTAAACCTTTGTCTATTTCTGAATGAAAATGGGAGAAGATTTCGACGGATTTTGTGATGGGATTGCCAAGGACTAGCAGGAAGCATGATGCAATATGGGTGATTGTTGATAAGCTACCCAAGTCAGCATATTTCTTTCCAATTAAACAAACGGATTCGTTGAATGCTTTGGCCAATAAATATATAGATGAGATAATCAGGCTTCATGGGATTCCGAGTTCTATAGTCTCGGACGGAGATCCCAGGTTCACCTCTAGATTTGGGGAAAGCTTACAGGAGGCTTTGGAAACTAAGTTGCACTTTAGTACAGCTTTCCATCCACAGACTGATAGACAATCGGAGAGAACAATTCAGACTTTGGAGGCAATGTTGAGAGCTTGTGTTATGGATTTCAAAGGCTTATGAGATGATCATTTTCCATTAATTGAATTCGCCTATAATAATTCCTATCACTCGGGAATCCAAATGACACCTTATGAAGATTTACATGGTAGGAGGTGCAAAACCCCTATCTGATGGGATGAGGAAGGTGAAAGGAGACTTTTAAGACTTGAGTTGGTACAAGCTATAGTTGACAAGATTAAATTGGTGAAAGAGAGACATAAAGCAGCTCAAGATAGGATGAAAAGTTATACAGATGCAAATAGAAGGGAGATGGAATTTGAAATTGGAGATAAAGTGTTTCTTAAAGCCTCTCCATAGAAAGGAGTCTTAAGACATAGTAAGAAGGGCAAGCTCAGTCCAAGGTACATAGGTCCTTATGAGATCATTGAGAAGATTGGGTCTTTAGCCTATAAGTTAGCCTTGCCACCGGAATTGTCTAAGATTCACAATGTCTTCCATCTATCGATGTTAAGGAAGTACCGATCAGTTCCTTCACATATAGTTCAACCATCAGAAGTCCAATTAAGGGAGGATTTGACATATGAGGAGCAACCAGTGGAGATATTAGATTCAAAAGAAAAGATCTTGAGAAACAAGACTATGAAGCTGGTTAAAGTCTTATGGAAGAATCATGCAAGAGAGGAGGTAACATAGGAGCCTTTGGAAGCTATACAGGAGAA
Organism: Erythroxylum longipes; assembly: GCA_027563885.1. NCBI lineage: Eukaryota > Viridiplantae > Streptophyta > Magnoliopsida > Malpighiales > Erythroxylaceae > Erythroxylum > Erythroxylum longipes. The sequence continues at coordinate 41,011,364 of JAOQMS010000179.1, read as the reverse complement.
GTATCCACACCTCATAGTAGATTTAAGTAAGAATTTCGAGGACTAAATTCTTTAAGGGGGGAGGAATGTTGGACCTCAAAATTTTCTTTTATTTATTTATTTATTATTCATTGATATATTTTATTTATTTCTTAGAATTTAGTCATTAATTTAGTGAGCATAAGTAGAAATTAGAATTTAGAATAGAAATGTTAAAAGTTTAATGGGGTTTAATGGACTAAGGTGCTAATATAGTCTTGATTAATGAAGAAGGGTAAAATTGGAAGGACAAGTTAAATGAAGGGTATAATTGGAAGATCAAGACAAAGTGTAGTCTTGAATAAGAAAGAAGAAGAAGAAATCGTGGGAGAGAAGAGAAAAGAAGAGAGAAAATACGGGAAAGAAGAAGAAGAGAAGGAAAAATCGTGGAGGAAGGAGAAAGAAGAGGATTTGGCTAAGTTTAAGGTAATTTTCTTCATCTTTCTTCTTGTTTTGTTAGAAAATCAAAAGGGATTAAAGAAGAGAATGGGTTGGTGTTAGAAGAAAGAAGAAAAGAAGAGAACCTATGTGATTTTTATGGATTTCCAGCTAGGTTTTAGTTTTACTAGCCTAGATAAACCATAGGTAGACTAAGTTTAGCTTAATTTTATTAGCTTGGTTATTAAAGCTTTATGAATTTTTCTTTGTATATTGTATTGAATGGGGAAAATATGTTTGTTATAGGAAACCCTATCCAAGAGCAAGAGGAAAGGCAATCCTGAGCTTGGATTTTCAAGCAATGAGGTGGGTAATATATTTATGGTTATTGTGAGATGAGCAAATTATTTAATTGTGTGTGTGTATACTTAAATTTCTTGAATTTGACTTATTATGAATGTTGGAAAGTGCATTATGATGTGTTATCATGTTATGCCTTGAATGATGCTGTGACATTTTGCATAATCGAAAAAGAGGAAAAAGTATAAGATGCATGAAAGTATGAACATGCAATGAAATGAATTGAGCATAAGAATTTGCTTGTGTTTGGGCAAGAGAGAAACCATTTCGTTAGTCACATGCACGTTGACCGTAAGCCTTATCCCGGCTACCCGCTTGTGGCATATGAGATACTAAGAATCAGGCTCATTTTGTTCATGGTGTAAACTTTGGTTTCTCTATTTTGACCCATGGGACTCTAAAGTCATTTGTTTGTGCATTTCATCTTTAAATTGTCAAGTATGACGCATAATTGAATGTTATGTTTTGATGCTTAAATGTACATGACATGCTTTATGTGATAGCATCTTTAACTATGAATCTTTGAGTTTGGATTGTTGATAGCCTAAGTGATAGATTAAGATGAGTTATAAATGCATATATCTATATACATATATACACATATGTTTGATTGTATGGCTTGTTACCAATGGCTATAAATGTATTAGCCACTGAGTTGTATAGCTCAACCCATTATTTTCACTCAGGTGCGGAACGAGAAGGTTAGCAATCCTTGTAAGGCATTTGGGCAAACTCCAAGATAATTAGAGACTTTTGTAGTAAGTTGATTCGACTTTTGGGTAGCTTTATCAGCATATCAAACATGAACATCCATTTGTATTTTGTATTAAGTATTGATGTAGTTGTTGATTTGAACTAAAGCTATATACAAACTTCGTTTGATTCGATAATGAGATTTAAGGAAGTATCTTTTATTTATGTTCATGTTTACCTTTGGATGAATTGCTATGGTTGTTGTGGAAAAATTGTATGTGTATGTGTATTAAGTAGTGTTGGATTGTTGGGATCTGGGTTGTGAATCGAGGGTTTCGCCGCGGCGAACCTTTCCCAAAGGGTGTTTTTATTTGATTTTTGTAATTTTGCAGCGGTGAATCCAAACCATCGCCGCGACTTATTTTTCTCAAGAGATGCTTAAGTTTGAATATGGGAACTTCGCTGCGGCGAAGCCAGAGGTTCGCCGCGGTGAACTTTTCCCGAAAGGTCTTTGATCATATTACCATAGTTTCGTTGCGGCGAACATTTGATTGCCACGGCGAAGTCCACTAGTGCTGACGCTGTAATTCTCTTTATAAGTTGAATCCTTCAACTCTGCTCTCGCACGATCTTTACTGACAGTTTCTAATTGTCGCTTTGGGATAAATATCGCGACCCGAGACCCAACACATACGACTAAAAATTAACAATTAAAATAATGTATATTCTTCATATACTGTCATTCATCACACCGTATATTATCATTCATCACACAATACTAGTAAAATGTCGACAAGTATAGTTTACTAGCATAATATAAAATATGCATGAACAACATTTCATGAAATGGGTATAAAACTCATCCACACATATATAAGAAACAGAAAACATAAGGGAGGACAAAACCCTCCTTAAACAGAGACAAGGATGGCGACAGAGATAAGGAAGGCGACAAGGAGGACAAAACCGACGGTGATAGAGAGGAGAAAATGAAAAAAAAGCAAATGACGATGGAGGAGGGGGGCTTTGGTAGCTTTTAGGTTAAACGCACCAAACGACGTCATTTTTTTTATTAAAAACATTGAAGCCGAAGCAAACAATAACATTTAACTTTCAATTTTACAATAGATTAACGATTCCGTCGGTACATTATCGACGGAATATATTTTTGTTAGTACAACCCCACGCTTATTTATGCCACCAAGCATTCCCGCCTATGTTACCCATGAACATTTCCCTTTTGTCGCTATTTGGGATAATTTCCTTCCACCTTTATCGATTGATATTTTATCTATCGCAAAATGCAATTTTTCCTAACAATGTTACTAATAGAAATTGATTTTCCGTTGGTAATTTACTACGGTATTTTTTTCAACGGTAATTTCCCATCGCTAATTTGTAATTTTCTTGTAGTGTTTCAATCTTATCCAAGTAAGAATTTACATAATGACATAAGAAAAAAGGTAACTTTAAAATTATGACTTGTTTCTATTATATTTTGACAGATTAGGGAATCATTTAGTAATGCCTTAGGTGCTATTTGGGATAAGAGATCAAGAGATATTATTAGAATATTGGGATGAAAATAGGTTGGGTCAGCCCTGGCTCAACTTATTATTTTTTAAAAAAATTTAAAACGATGTCGTTTTATCATTACCCGTTGAGTTTTAGGTCGAGCCTAGAAAATCGAACCCAAGGCCAGTTAACCAGGTCTTGGCTCGTTGATTTTAGGCAAGGTCAGGTCGAGCCGGACAGCCTATTAGAATATTACAAAATATTATTAGGATATTATCAGGATATTAATTCTTATCATCAAAATTACATATTATGATCTTTTATTTTAATGTTTTAACAATTATTTTATTTTATTTCATTGATACTTTTATTCTTACCATAAACATCATTTATAAATACTTAAAATTAATAAAGTTATAAGTCATATGAAAAAATTCGATTAATTATGTATAAAATATAAAATATTTTAATTATTTATTTACAAAATAAATCATATAATAACTAAATAAGAGTAACAAATTTCTCATTATCATTTATAATATTTGATAGTGAATATGAATGTGACTATTAAATTTGATTAATTTTATACCAAATATGTATAATCAATAATATCATTTTTATTCTGATTTCCACTTTTCATTTCTATTTCTATTTCTATTTTTTTATTCCAATTCTTGACTGGATATTAGTCCTTAAAGTTCAATTTCTTTTATAATTCAATCGTAAGTTCCTAATTAAACTAAAATATAACCTAAATAATGAAATGTACGAAGAAAAAAAACAAGAAATGTCACATCCACTGTATATGAAAAACTTTTCTTTTTCTTTTCTGGGAATTACAAACTTCTCATTTTCAAATGTCGCTAATATATCATGTTGATGCAGGTGAAACAGAAGTGAAAATGCTTAGTTAGGAGACGGTGAAAACATCATATACTTCAATGAACTAAAACTAACTCCTTAAATTTCAGTTTCCTTATTCTTCTCTTCTTTCAAAATAGATCTCCAACCCCAGAACTTCCCAAAAAGCGTTTCCATGTCTTCAAGAGGCCTCCCTTTGGTCTCAGGACAACATACATAAAAGAACGCAAAAGCCAACATGGCGATTCCTGCAAATAAGAAGAACGTCCCACCAATTGTTATTGCATGGTACAGTGACAAGAAGGTCATGGATATTGTCCCACTCATCAACCTATTCACTGCCATCCCCAAAGCCACACCTTGAGCTCTCAATCTCAATGGAAAAATCTCTGAGCAATACACATAAACCATAGGACCCATCCCAACAGAGAACGCAAACACGTAAAAGTATACCATTGCAATGCTTACCCCAACTGCCCAAGAGACCTTAGTATCAGAGTGGTGAGTCACTGTAAGGCATGACCCCAGAAGTAAAAGTGCCATTATCATACCACCAACACTGCTCAAAAGCAATGGCCTACGTCCCTTTTTATCTAACATGAACGTAGCAACTAGAATTGACAATGTTTTGACTATTCCAACAGCTACAGTTGCTAGCAGCAAGCCACTTGAAGATTTGATGCCAGCCTTTTCGAAGATCCTAGGACTGTATAAGACAACAGCGTCTATGCCTGAAACTTGTTGGAAAAAGTGCATTGCAAGGGCACAAATCAATATGTGACGAACAGCAGGAGTAGGGTGAAGAAACAAGTCTCTCCATACACCAGCTCCATGGCTTTTCTGCTTTGGTACCTGCGCAATTTCTGCGTCAATGTCCAGTGGAATACCAGCAGCTTGTTTGATGTCTACTAATCTTTGAGCGGCTTCTTCTTTAGAGTCACAGGTTCTGTCAAGAACTCGCTTGGCTTCACCAAGTCGACCTTGCATCACCAACCAGCGTGATGATTCAGGCATAATCAAGATGCCAAGGGCAAGAAGAACTGAAGGGATTGCACCAATTCCCAACATGAATCTCCAACCCAAGTTCAGCGGCAGTTTGGAAAATGCATAGTTCGATACATATCCCAGTAAGATTCCAACATTGACAAAAACCTACAAAATAATGCAAATCATTTAAACTATAATTAGTTTTAGAACTGAGATTTTTTGTTTTTCTGTTTTAGAGTTGTAACGTATTGCATAAGTTAATGGAGATAAAATTTATAACAATTCAATGCTTTGCTTAAAACAATTTATTATATATCGTAACCTGCCATAACGGTTAATTGAGAACAGTTGAGGATAAGAATTTAATTTTACCAAGAAGAAGGTATTACATGTGGATTAAGAGCATCAGCAATATTTAAGATTAATATATCAAAAATATGTGATTCGCAAACAAAGAATACACCCTAATTTCTTTCTTCTAGTTTTAATATCTTCAAGTCAAATAAACAACCTTCATGCTTCAATGGTGTTTAAAGAGCTTTAATAATCATATCTCTCCAGATTTGTGATATATAAGAGTCATGTAAACGTATACATACTTCTGTGAATGAGGTGAGGAAGCCACGCATGGAGGCCGGAGCAACCTCAGCTGCATAGACTGGAGAAATCATCATAGCAAAGCCAACACCAATACCGGCAACAAAGCGACCAAACATAAGAAAAGCATAGTTAGTGGCGAACCCCATGAGAACGGCTCCGGCAAAGAAGAAACATCCGGCAACCACGATAGTGTACCGACGACCGATCCGATCCGAGGTCCGACCGGCAGCGGCTGCACCAACTAGGGAGTAGATACTCAGGAGACCAGCTAGAAGTTCTACCTTAACGTCGCTGAGATTAAATTGCTTTTTGATAAAGATTATTGCTCCACTCATTACACCAATATCTATGAACCACAAAAATACAAGTTTTACTGAAAAGGGTCTTGAAAGAAAAAAAGGATGCTGGTCCAATCACGTATCTAGGTTCGTGAACATATCTCTCAAGAGATTTCCAATAAGATAAGACGAAAAGAATCAAGGGAACATATTATGTTAATTATGAAAAGAACTCACCATAACCAAGTAAGATAGCATTCATAGAAGCCAAGAGGGCACAAACTATAGCAAACTTGTTTGTCCCTGACTTCTTCGGAGTTTCAGAATCTTGTATGTTAACCATGTTTTTAGGTTCAGAACAAGAAGTGTATAAGAAGGGGACAGGACAAGAGTGTTTTTGATGGTTTCTTTGATGTTTGGTGTCTTATCTTTAATCGACTGGAAGTGTTAGCAACTTAAAATAAGCGGATGTGAGAGGCCTTCGATATATAGGAAATACAATAATTTATGAACAAATAATTTATGACATGTCATTTACCAAGATTAGAACAATTTTATCCAGAGTGACGTGTTTTGGAACTAAATTGGTAATATTACTGGTTTCGCTAACAAAAAGGACTTATCCTTCCAAAAACTCAATTGCTTAATACCTAAACTAATCACAGACAGCACTTTTGGTTAGAAAAAAAAAAAAAAACCTCATTCACATAGAAAAAGGTACAATTTTCCAACAATGAAGTCTGGGGGGAAATTGTTCGATCAAAGAGCCTCTCCATAGTTTGTTTCCCTAACTTTAAAAAGCATGGTCATGTTATCTTCCTTGATGCTTAATAGATCTCTTATAAAAAAATATAAATTTCTGCCTTTTTGACTAATCCAAAGGTATGGCTTTTGAATAATAAAGTGTTGTCCCACAATAATTTAGATAAACTTTTACTAAAATATATTTTTTCAATAATTAAAAAACTCAACCGATTCGGCCTGTTCGACTATAAAAATCTTCAATCGTCCAAATTTTTGATTTGATTTTTAACTTTTCAATTTGATTTAGTTTAATAACTTTTATTGTTAAAAACTGATCAATTTTGGTAAATTAATAAGTTCTTATGAATAAAAATAAATCAATCAATTTTTATTTAATAATATCTTTTTTAATTAAACTTCAAATTCTTTGATAAATAAGGATAATCTCTTTCAATTATAATTCAAATTCTTTAATTTTATTTAATCTTTAATCAATTTTATGATGATCTAATTCCAGTATCGACCTTAAATCTCTTGTTTAATATTGCTTTTTTTCATGATGTTTATGATTATTTATCAATATATTGGAGCATCAACTTGGTCAACATGTTAACTAAAATGTCTTTTTCGGAATAACTTTTCTACACCATATCCACATGTATGTGAATTTCATTTAGTAGTTAGGTTTTTTTTATTCTTTTTAAGTTTGTCATGATTGAAGATCTATACTTGGTTATAGTCTTACTTTCAAAATTTTTCGTACAATTAACGTGGTCAAAATTCACATGCTTCAAATTCACATGCTTCACGCTTTAAGCATTTAATTTTACACCTAATTAAATGTAGAAAGTATTATGCAACCAAAAATAGTACAATATTGAATATATTTAAGAGGGTGTCTTTTTTATGTTAAAAACTTAGTTAAATCATAATTGTTACGCAAAAAAAAAAAAAGAAATGCTATCACTCACTGAAACTATATGCCACTTATATATATATATATATATAATACACACACACACATAAATACAACCAATTTTTTGAAATAATTAAATGACTTAATATATAGGAATATTTTTATTTATAATGTTTATAATGTCTTTTAAATAATCTATTTTAAAATTTTAAAATTAAAACAACAGTTATTTATAACAAAAAATGCGAATCATCATATCAGTTCTTCAAACTTGACCCCAATTTAAATTTTATTCTAATTTTGGTAATTAACTGAATCAAAGTCCGAACCTTCTACCATCCTCAAATAAGAAAACGAGTATTAAAATGTCCTACTCCAAGCCATGCCTACATGGAGCAGTTGTGGTATGCATATAACACCTCATTTACATAAACAGATAAAATCATGCATGTAGGCTCGGTAAAGAGGCGGTGATTCTTTAATTATTGCTAGATTTAGTGGATGAAATGGATTACTGTCATACACCTTTTGTTTGCATAATGCCAACTTAGTACACAAACATAGTTTAAAATATAGTTAAGAATAAGTGTATTTTTAATCCTTTAACTTGTTTTTCTATTTTAGTTTTTCAATTATTGAATTTTTAATTCAATCTTTCAATTTTTACTGGTTACTTTATGTCATGACTTTTGTTAAGGTCCTTAACAAAAGTTTAAGCTTATCTTAACTTAATTCACACATCATTTTCAGTTATATAGGAGCATATAGAATTTCTATCCATGAAATTACCAAAAGTTTTGAAATAAAATAATTAATAGAGTTTAATGACTAAATAAACAAATTTAATAATTTAAGACTGAAATAAACAAGTATTATATATATAATTTTTTATGAAAATTTTCATGGTTGTTATTAAAAGTGGAATTACGTGAACAAATCTTAGTATCCCAAAATAACAACTCTAATTAGAATTGAAAGAATTTGAGTTAAAAAGTTTATAAAAAAGTTTGAAATTAGAAAATCCTTAAAAGGTTTAAATTTAGGTTATATTTTTTTTACTTTAAAAAGTTATCTAGAGTCAGCATAAATAATTTATAGAGATAAAGACATGCACTTTTCTTTTAATTTGACTTTAAAAAACTTTTATATGGTATAAAATCAAGGGAAGTTCCAATCCATATTTGATGACTAATGATTTGTTTTTTTATATACTACTAATGTTTTTTTTTAATATCCTGAAATTGTACTATATGAAATAAAGTCAAATAAATACTTTATGGAGACCGTAAAGAGAAGTTAATACACCTCAAATCAATTAAAATCAACGATAAGACTAAAATTAAGGAAGATCAAGACTTAATAAGCCTATGGATTCATTTGTAATTTTTTATGTATCTCCTACCGGATTACTTTAGCATTTTAAGTCTTCATGTATAAGCATATTATATTTTGAACTCAATTTATAGATCTTTTAATTGTAAAAAAGGACTAAGATTTTGATTTTAAAGAAAACTCTCTTAATCTTTAAAATATTCTTCGGAGGACTTTTAAGATGATTTTAGATCAAGTTTTTATTAAATAAATATTTTTAATCTTTAAAAGGATTTGAAAAATCTTAGAAAATATGCTTTCATATACATTGATCAAACCAATCTAAGTTAGTGATTGACCAATGTATTATATTTGAGTGTATTGGTCAAGAAATATTTGGATATGGTCAACCAGGGTCACTTGAAAGTTTGCAAAAAATTTTATATATTATGACTTTATATCAATATTGGTTGATACATTGGTTGATATGTCTCTATTATTAGAAGTATATATTATGACTTTATATCAATATTGGTTGATACATTGGTTGATATGTCTCTATTATTAGAAGTTGCAACAACTAGTTTTAGAGTCTAATGATATTTTAGAGATAAGATAGCTCTAAAAACTTGGGTATTCAGTTGTTGAATATCTAAATGGCATTTAAGAGTTTTTTTGAGAATTTTTAAGTATTTGCAAGCATTCATTTATTGATTGTAATGTGATTGTGAGACGTTAAGTATTAAAGTGAGCAAGAAAGGATTATTCAAGTCATAAAGTTCATTTAGATGCTATTTTCTCTTATCTTTAATTAATTCAAGAAGGCTTATAATTGCTCTTCACCATTCAAATAATATCATTAAGGGGTCCTCTTTGTCTTAATAAACAAAAAATGTTGATATTCATCTTCACCTAGTTGAAAGAAAATTTTAGCAGAATTCCATAAGAGATTTTGCCAGTGAAAATAGCTAAGATTTGTTTGTTGAACCACTATAAAATTGATTTACAATATATCTTCGCTTCTCCATTCACATTATTTGTGTTTATATTAATGCTTTTTATTTTATTGTCATTCCATACTATCATTCTAGTTGAACTTGTTCAAATTGTATCTTTGTTTTAGTAAAAGGTTTTTAAATTTACCAATACTTAACTCATTCCTTCTTAAGTGTCATTAGGGACCATCAGTGGTGTCAAGGCGAACCTTTTTAAGTTTTATGTAAAATGAATATTTTAAGAAAAGATCTTTATAGAATATCTAGGTGAGTATACATCTTCACTTACCCAAAAAGCCAAATTATCATAAAAGGCTCCTTTCTTTTTATGAAAATGATTGTCGTTATTGGAAAACTAAAAAGAAGTTCTTCTGGATTACTGAGAATGTTAACTTATGAGAAATTATTTTTATTGTCCCGTTCATTTATGCTAAAATTATTAGATGATAAAAAAGTTAGCAAACTAAAGGAAGAATGAGATCCTTGAGATAAGAAACTAAGTTTCTTAAATTGTAAGGCTATTCACATTTTTTTTAATGCATTAGAAAGAAAAGAATTTAATAAAATCTCTATGTGTGAAATAGCTCATAAAATTTAGCATACATTAGAAGTTACAATGAGGGAAGAAATTAAGTCAAGGAGAGAAAAATGAGCACGCTAACTCATAAATATGAATTATTTGAAATGAAACATGATGAAAGCGTTTCTAGCATGTATACTAGATTTATCAATATTATCCATACTCTTAAAGACCCAGGCAAAACATATATGAATGTTAAAATGGTGAGAAAATTAATTAGGTCTCTTCCAAAGAATTGGGAAGCCAAAGGGATGATAAGTCAATAAATAAGGGACTTGAATATGCTACCAATAAAGGAGCTCATTGGATCTCTTCTTATTTACAAAATAAGGCTTAAGGAAATGCAATAAGAAGAAATGGCTTCTAGAAGGAAGAACTTAGCATTGAAGGCTTCAAATGAAGAGTCAATTGAAGAGAAAGAGACATCCTCTAGAGGAAGTCATGAGGTAGACATTACTCTTTATCATTAAAAAATTTAAGAAGTTTCCAAAAACAAAGAAGTTCTCATAGAGAAAGGAATTCAAAGAAGGTAGGGCTAATACTGAACACAAATCAATTAACATCATTTGCATTAAATGTAGGAAATGTGTTACATGAAGTCTCAATGTCCTCTCCTCCAAGATAATGGCAAGTATAAAAGAAATGACAAAAGGGAGAAGAGGAATAAAAACAAAAAGGGAGGCATTTAAAGTTTAAAGTTGAGATGAATAAGTGATTTTTAAGAGTGAGCATTCAGAAGAAGAAGTAGTTCATATGTGTTTCATTTCTATCGATGATAATGAGGTACTCTCCAACTCTATATCTTATGATTGTAATAGTGATTTTGACTTGTCTTATATTAAGTAATTAAGAAAAATATTTGATCGATTTAAAATGTTTTTGATCTAAGTGAAATAATACTTTAAAAATATATTTTAAATGTTATTAAAAGAATCAAATAATAATATTTAATAACTAATATAATTTGACTGAAATAGAGTAAATATTAATTTCATACTTTACGTATAATTGAAATAGAATATTGCTTGCAAAAAAGCTTGTGCAATTATAATAACTTTTAAACATTAATTTCAAAAGGCAATTTTACTAGATAATTGTTAAGAAAAAAATTAAACTTTATAATGAGGTGTAATACATAATTCATAATTTATTATGTCTATGAATTAATTTAAAAATTAGAAAATATTAGTTTGTTCAATTACATAACAAGTACTAACAATTTTTTACCGGAAGTATTCTAAATTTTTTTTATACCGGCAGATTACAACTCAAGCATAAATATCTTTATTTTTAATATTTAAGTTTAGATTTATGACGATCTTCTAAAATGAATTCAAAAGGAGAAGGAGAATCTAATAACACACATTATTATTATCACTTCACTCTATATACGATGTTAAAGACTATATATAGAATTAAAAATATTAAATAAATGTCTAAACTCTTAATATTCTTGTAACATACCTATACATTGTTAGCTCAAGGTTTATTATTAATGATTTTGATGATAACTATATAATATTTTAAAATTTAAATTAGAATTATTTTCTTTATTGGTAACGACAAAATTTTTAAAAGGAAATAAAGTCATAGAAAAATGCCTTCTTTCTTGCATTAATTTTTAATGAACTTTCCTTATTAGAAATGATTCCACAACATTTGAAAGGATCTTACTATTTCAAGCAATTAACTCTAGATTCTGTTTACAAAGTTTTTCTTTTAACTTTTGAATATTGGAAGATTCCAACAGAGATGATATCAAAGATTCGTTAAATACAAAATCAACTCAGAATCAAAATGAAACAACGACTAGTTGAGAAAAATGTCTACTTCAAGAAGACACACTGCATTTGCGAACTACACATAGATTTGCGAAATACTTCAGCAACATCAATATTCTTAAAAGTCATATAAAACTCTTTGTGCCTTAGAAAGTGAAATCACTTTATTAAGAGAGACTGTTAAACCCTTTATATACTTTTTGTTGAGAGGTTGCAGAGTCTTGTTAAACATTACGAGTGTGGAAGGTTGAAGAACCTTGAAATATATGTACTTGTGAGCTTTGAGAGGCTCGTGAAAATTTACTACTTGAAGTTTTATAGTGAAATACTCAAGTTGAATACTTGGGGACTGGATGTAGGCTTCGTTATAAGCTAAACCAATATAAATCAATTATGTCACTCTTTCTCTATTAACTTTTAAATTTTCGCATTATAGTGTTTGTGTTTTCAACTTGCAAGAGGCTCCTTCTGTTTTGTAGGCTCCTTCTGTTTTAATATCGTAAGAGTTTCCTTTCTTTTTTAATGATTAACAAGCTCCTTTCATTTTGAGTGTTAACAAGCTCCTTTCGATTAACAGACACCTTTCTTTTTAGGCGTTAACAGGATCCTTTTGATTAACAAGCTCCTTTCATTTTTTAAACAATTAACATGCTCCTTTCATTTTCAACGTTAACAGGATCCTTTCGAAAGTTGGTAAGACCTTTCTATAGACTTATTTTGTTTAGTATGAACTGATTGAATTGTTTTTTTTCATACTCAATTCACCCCCCTCTTACGGATGTTTACTTTATCATTTAGTATTAAAGCGAGATTTCATATTTATTGTATTTTACAGCACGTGATAGATCATGACAAACAATTTGAGAAGCCTTGAAGGACAATCCATCTCAAAGCCTCCTTATTTCAATGAAAACAACTATTCTTACTGGAAAGAGAGAATAACTATTTATCTTCAATCTGTAGATGTCGAAATCTGGCAAGCTAAGTTAGAGCCACACATCCTGCTACTAACGACATAGAAGTGTGGACTGATATTGATAGAAGAAATGCATAGCTGAATGCCAAAGTGAGACATTTATAATCTGTGCACTATCTTCAGAAGAGTATGAAAAGATATCCTACTGTTCTACAGCAAAGAAAATGTGGAACAAACTTTAAGTTACCTTTAAAGGAATGAATGAGGTAAAGAAACATAGAATAAGCCTTTTAGTGCATCAATACGAAACTATTTGCATGAAACAGGGAGAAATTATAGACGAATTCTTCGGATGTTTCAACAACGTCATCACAGCCTTAAAGAACTTGGGAATGGTATATCCCGATGATGAGCTTGTAACAAAGGCTCTAAGGTCACTGCTAAAGGAATGGAGACCTAAGGTGACAGCTCTAGAAACTACAAAGGATATCGACACTATTTCACTATACTGGTTAAGAGGAAACTTGATGATCCATGAAGCCGAGCTTAGGCAAGATGAAGGATCTTCATAGAGAAGATGAATGACACTAAAAGTAGTTGATGATTCAAATATATCAAATGGTGATGAAAGCGACACTGAGTTATAAATAGATGAAGATCAAGAATTTAATTTCATGGTCAGAAAATATGCCTGCTTCTATAAAAAGAAGCTAATGAAGAAAAAAAAAGGAAACAAGAAAACTAGAAATAATAGATTCTAATCTAAGGGCAGTATCAGTAGTGGAAATTCACAAAATAATCAAATCATATGCTATCACTGCAAGAAGCCTGGACACATAAGGCCAAAATGTCCTCTTCTTCAAAAAGATAAAACAGAAAACAGAAGACCAGAAAGCAAGTTATGACTGCAGCCAGGTCAAATGAGGATTTTGAAAACTTTAAAGAAGAAGAGCCTGAAGAAGTTAGTAATGTTTGTTTTATGGCTGAATCAAAAGACGATGAGGTATATTATTCTGACTTCGATATTGAAATTGATGAATTAAGAGATACATATCATAAAATGTATGATTAGTATAAAAAAATTAACAGTGCAGTATTTCAAAAGGGTTAAGAAGTCCAAAGATAATGATGCATCCTTAACGAATAAGATTAAATCACTAGAATATGAGAATAAGAATTTGTTGTCTAGAATTATGTCCCTTGAAAATGACAACAAGCAAAAATTCACTGAAAAGGAATTCTTGGAACAAAAGGTAAGTCAGTTAGAGAATACATTACTTAAAAATGATTCTATTAAGGTAAAACAATTAAAAGAAAAAGTTGCTTCTCTAAAAAAAGGTCTTACCAATTTTGTTGATGGAAGGAACGATCTTGATGCATTACTTGGGAATGGTAAAGGTCTTTTTGATAAGGATGGAATAGGATATAATGAAAATAATAATATTAGGCCATACAAGAATTTCCTTGTTAAATCTAGCAGTAGCCATAGTCAAAACAACAGGAATTTGATAAATAAGAAAAATTACAGTATTTCTCATTCATCTATTTTGTGCAATTATTATGATAGACAGGATCATATTAGTCATTCCTATAACTTTCATAAAATGAAGAAATTATCTTAGATGTATGTTTGGAGACTGAAAGGTCAAACTACTAACCTAAAATGACCCAGAAAATTTTGGGTACCTAAAATGAGATAATATAATCTGGAGATGTACTTCAAAACAGAGACAAGAGAAAATCAATAAATAGTTTATAGTGGTTGTTCGAGACACATGATAGGTGAAATATCACCTTTCAACTATATTGAAAGGAAAGATGGAGGTAATGTTGTCTTTGTTAACAAAAACAAGGCAAAAGTCACTGGAATTGGTAAAAATGGTGACTCTAATTATGCTTCTATTGATAACGTTCTTTATGTTAATGGTTTGAAACATAACTTGTTAAGTGTAAGTCAATTATGTGATAATGGTCATATAGTCACTTTCTATGCATCCCACTGTGAAATTATTGATAATCTTAATAACAACATTGTATTTATTGGTCTTAAAAATCAAAATATATATTGCGCTTAATTACAAGACATGTCTTTACAAAATGTTAAATACTTTGTTTCACTAGAAAAGGGTTCATTTATATGGCGAAGAAGATTTGGATATGCTATCATGAACATTCTGTCAAAATTATCCAAAAATGAGTTAGTGAGAGGACTACTAAACTTGAAGTTTGAGAGTAATCAAGTTTATGAAGCTTGTTTAAAAGGTAAACAAATCAGAAGTAGCTTTCCTCATAAAAATATTGTATAACCAACCACTTAAACTTGTACATATAGATTTATTTGGTCCTATTAGGACTCAAAGCTTCAGTGGTAAACACTATGGTTTTGTTATATCGGTGGTAAACACTATGGTTTTGTTATAGTAGATGATTACTTAGATTTACATAGGTTTATTTTCTATCAAATAAGGATGATTCTTTTGAAGTTTTTGAGAAGTTTTGTAGAAAATTTCAGATTGAAAAGGGTATTGCATTATATCTATTCGGAGTGATTAAGGAGGAGAATTCGATAATCGAAAATTTGAAGACTTCTGTAATGAAAATGGGATAAGTCATAAATTTTAATGCCTAAAGACTCCTCAGCAAAAAGGAGTTGTTAAGAAAAAAAATAGGACTCTTGTTGATATGGCTAGGACAATGCTATGTGAAAGTGGTCTACCTCAGGTTACTGGACAGAAGCTATATCTACTGCTTGTTACATAATTAACAGGTGTCTTATAAGATCTATTCTTAAAAAGACCTTTTATGAGTTGTGGAAAGGAAGAAAATTGAATGTTATTGACTTTCGAGCGTTTGGTTGCAACTGTTTTGTATTAAATAATGGTAAGGACAATCTTGGAAATTTTGATGCGAGATCAAATGAAGCTATTTTTCTAGGTTACAGTACTACCAGCAAAGGATTCAGAGTTTATAATAAAAGAACAAAGAGGATAAAAGAATCAATACATGTGGTATTTGACGAAGCATTACCCCCGACAACAATAGCTGAATCAGATGATGAAGAGCATCCTTCGGTCCCTAAAAATACATCACATACTCAAACTACGCCTATAGTATCTTCAGAATAACAAGATCAAGAAAGTCCTTCTGAAGTTAGGACGAAGCAAGCTCCTTCATCTCAACAGGAGCCTATGCAACAAAGAACACTAAGAGAATAGGGACGTCGAGATACACATCTGTACATTCTGGGAGACCCTTCTGAAAGTCTAAGAACCATATTTTTGTTCAAAAACAATTATGTTGCCCTCATCTCATAATTAGAACCAAATACTATTGAAGAGGCTCTTACTGATGAATATTAGGTTTCAGTTATGAAAAACGAATTAAATTAGTTTAACAAAAACAAAGTCTAGAATATAGTACCTTGTCCATAAAACAAGTCAATCACTAGAACTAGTTAGGTATTTCAAAACAAACTTGACGAAAATGGTAAGGTGGTAAGAAACAAAGCTAGACTTGTAGCTCAAGGTTATAATCAACAGGAAGATATTGATTTTGATGAAACTTATGCACCTGTTGCTATATTAGAATTGATTAGAATTTCAATTACTTTTGCATGCTATAGAAACTTTAAATTATTCCAAATGGATGTTAAAAGTGCCTTCTTAAAAGGATATATTAATGAAGTGTTTATTAAGTAACCTCCAAGTTTTGAAGATGAAAACCATCCTGATTTTGTGATGAAGTTGACTAAAGCCCTGTATGGTCTAAAGCAGGATCATCGAGCATAGTATGAGAGGTTAAGTAACTTTTTGCTTGAGAATAACTTCGAAAGAGGAAAGGTAGATAAAACCTTATTTATTAAGAAAAAGGAGAATGATTTTCTCATAGTGCAAATATATGTTGATGGCATATATTTGGTACTACTAATCAATCCTTTTGTGAAAAATTCTCAGCTTTAATACAGTGGGGGTTTGAAATGAGTATGATGGGACAACTATCTTTCTTTCTTGGGTTGTAAATTAGGCAAACATAAAAAGGAATCTTTATTAGTTAAGCCAAATACACAAAGGAACTCATAAAAAATATCATTTTAAGAATGCCAAACTGATGGGTACTCCTATGTATTCTGAAACTAAACTTGAAATGGATAAAAAAGGTAAGGCTATGGATGAGACAAAGTATAGAGGAATGATTGGATCACTACTATATATCATAAGCTCAAGACCAGATATTATTCTTAATGTGTATCTTTACACACACTTTCAATCAAATCCAAAAGAGAGCCACCTTCAAGTAGTCAAGAGAATCTTTTGCTATCTTCATAGAACTATAGATTTTAGATTATAGTATCCAAAAATTGATTCTTTTAACATAATTGGCTTTTGTGAAGCAGATTATACAGGTGATAAAGTTGATAGGAAAAGCACAAGCAGTCACTGCCAATTTCTTGGAGGATGTCCAGTTTATTGGTCTTGAAAGAAACAAAATTGCACAGCACTTTCGACAACTGAAGTGAAATATATAGCAGCTGCCAGCTGTTGCACTCAAATATTTTGGATGAAGCATCAATTTTCCTCTAAACTTTGATCATATTCCTATACTATGTGACAATATAAGTGCAATAAATCTCTCTAAAAGTTTTATGCATCATTCTATGACTAAGCATATAGAAATCAGACATCGCTTTCTTAGAGATCATGTTTTAGAAGGAACCATTGATCTTTTGCATGTTAAAACTGAAAATTAAGTAGCTGATATTTTTACTAAGCCAATAATTGAAGATAGATTTTATGTGTTAAGGAAAGAGTTTGGTATGTGCAGACTATCTGATATTAACTCTGTATAAAGACTCTATGTTACTTCTCTTTGCAGATATTAGCAGGCTCCTTTTAATATGTTCTTTTATGAAAGGCTACTCTTAGTTTCGAAGGCCCTTCTTAGTTTTGAAGGCCCCTCTTAATTTAGAAGGCTTATCTTATTTTATAAAGTGGAATACACGTGTCTTAAAAAGCCAGTACTTTTTAAAGTTGTTCTAGTTTTTAAAACACGCATATGCCGCACTAACAGCTTTCCATACGTGATTAACAAAAGATACACAGATGATCACACTTCCTTTGTTAACGTGTACGAATGCTCATCCTTTCATGAAATCAACGCTTTAAAATCGTTTAATAAACATTAAATAGACTTCTTTCTTCTACTCATCTTTGTCATTCTCAGGAGCGTTGTTCCTTTCTCTCTACATCCTAACTCTTTGCTTCCTCTTAAATCTCCTAAACCTTACCAAGCTCACTTACCATGGCATGAACAAAATCAAAGGGACAGAAGAAAACCTTGACTTCCTCTTCTATCCATGGCGAAACTCTTCACTATAAACATACTCTAGTTTCTAAGTCGTCTTCTCTGTCACCAATAGTAGGATCGTTAAACACTCCTACTGAACCTGTTTCTATTTCCTCTAAGCCCCAAGTTTTAGAAACATCTATTCAAGAGACTCCAAAGGACAGAAAAAGGCATATTTTGGCTATGCTATCTCTAGAATCAAACTTTGATTCATCCTCCGAAAACAACAAACCAACAGTCAAATAGCAACATGTCTCTGACTCTAGTGACGAAGAAGAAGAAGAAAAAGAAGAAGAAAACAAAGAAAAAATGTCTAAGAAGAAGAAGACGAGGAAGAATCTTTTAATGAGGGGAAGCCAGCGAGAAAAGTAAGGTTTCATTCTCCCTCACTCTTACTATCCATTCCCACTTTGCCTACTTTATCTACTCTCTCTTCTAAATTTTCTGCACCTTCTTTCCACTACTCCTCAACCCAGTTCCAAAGTTAAGAAAACGCCTGAAGTGCACTAAATTGTAAATGATGACGGTTCAGCTGAAGAACCAGCTCGGTTAATAAGAAAACCACAGACCAGAGCAAGTTTTGCAAAACAAGCTGAAAAAATAAATGAATAAGAAGAAACCCCTGACGTTAAAAAGAAAGAAGAAGAAAATCTTGAAAGAGAAAAAGAGAAGAAATAAGAAAAGGTAGAGTGCTTATGGTCGAAGAAAAGATTGAGGAACCCATTATTAGGGATGAGTCATTTTATAAAGAAGCTCTGTTTGAAGAAATCCCAAAAGCAAAAAGGTCAAAACTGAAGAAACAAAAGAAAGGAGAGTCTTCAGCACCGATTAAGCTATTTCAGTTAATGGAAGTTGGAGCTAAATACAAAATGCGTTACAAGAAGCGCAAGGTGGTTACAGGACCATTTTGCCTCCTCTCCTGTTTGATGAAATTGGTATTGCCATCTCTCCTTATTTTTTGCTGTTGGATGGGAAAATTATTTGAATTTAATGAGATAGTGTTTGATGATTTAGTTAGATGTACATAAGAAAAGAAAAAATTGATGGAAAGTTGGCAATAATTTCATAGGTATGTGAGTGTGAGATCTTGATTACGGAAGAAATCTTGGAAAATATTCTGAATATAATTCTCGTAGGTAGAACTGACCTTCCCTGTCATAAGTGAGATGTTACTGATCTTGATCTAGGAGAAGTAGTGGACTTTCTCCACTTAAACATGAAAATGCCCATGAAGGGACACTATGGTGTAGACATTTGGACTTACTACGAAGATGTCCTGCATCAATATCTGCTACTTCAATTTTTCCAAGGAGTAGCTTAGTTGAAACATGTAGTCTCCTTGATACTATATGTTGTAAAATCTTCTGAACAGCAATATGATGGATCTCCCAGCAATGATTCTAAAATTTATAGTCGACAAGGGAAGTCGTAAGAATACAACTGGTGGTCTGCCATATAGAATGCTTTTAACCAGGATTTTTGCCTATTATGGACTGTCTTTTGACAATTTGGATTGGTATAAACCTAGAAAGTGACATTCCTCCATTCCCTTACTAATTCAGATACAAGCTGAAAGACAATGTGTGAGTGGAGAAAAAAACTGAAAGAACAGTAGACCTCTTGGGTCTTGCCCTATAAAAATTAACCCCTACTGCACTCTAGAGCACAAATGATCTGATCCTTCAACAACTGAAGGAAATTCTCTCCGACTAAGATCAAATGCGTGGCCAGATAGACAACATGCAAAATCAAATTCTTGACATGTAGATTTTGCTTCGAAAAATTTCTGAATCTTCTTAATAACTTTGTCACTATTTTTCCTTGGTTTGTCTCTACATACTTGTGATATTTTTTAAGGCTTTAGTTATTTTCCCCTATATTTTTTGATAACGACAAAGGGGGAGAATCAATGATATATTTGCTCTCGATGATATTGATGATATATTTACCTATTCTCTGCTAATTGTTGAAATATGGGTGAACTGAATTTTGTGAAGTTTAAATATGCAATATGCATAAACAATAGGTTCCTATCGTAAGAAAGGCTCCTACCATAAGAAAGCCTCCTTCTAATCATGATTGTGGGTAAGAACATAACTAGTTTATAGATATTTTTCGAAATCTTTTATTATTTTGAATTTTCAAAATATATCTGTTATTATTTATTATCATCAAAAAGGGGGAGATTGTTAGCTCAAGGTTTATTATTAATGATTTTAATGATAACTATATAATATTTCAAAATTTAAATCTGAATTATTTCCTTTTATTAGTAACAACAAAATTCTTAAAAGAAAATAAAATCGTAGGAAAAATGCCTTCTTCCTTGTAATAATTTTTAATGAACTTACCTTATTAGAAATGATTCCACAACATCTGAAAGAATCTTACTATTTGAACAATTAGCTCTAGAATTTGTTTACAAAGTTTTTCTCTTAACGTTTAAATATTGGAAGATTCCAACAAAGATTCGTTAGATACAAAGTCAACTCATAATCAAAATGAAACAACTAGTTGACGAAAATTTCTACTACAGAAAGAGTCACTACTTTTGCGAACTACACACAAATTTGCGAAATACTTCAAGAGCATCAATATTCTTGAAAGCCATATCAAACTCCTTGTGCCATAGAAAGTAAAATCACTCTATTGAGAGAGATTGTCCTTTATATACTTTTTGTTGAGAGCTTGTAGAGGCTTGTTAAATACTACGAGTGTAGAAGGATGGAGGACCTTAAAAATTATTTGCTTGAAGGATGGAGGACCTTAAAAATTATTTACTTGTGAGCTTGGAAAGGCTCATGAAAATTTACTAATTGAAGTTTTATAGTAAAATATTAAAGTTGAATACTTGGGGACTGGACTTAGGCCTCATTATAAGCTGAACCAGGATAAATCGACTTTGTCACTAACTCTCTTTTAACTTTTAAAATTTTGCATTATAATGTTTGCATTTTCAACTTGCAAGAAGCCCCCTCAGTTTTTAATAGGCTTCTTCTATTTTAATATCGCAAGAGGTCCTTTCAAATTTAAACGATTAACATACTCCTTTCATTTCGAGCGTTAATAGGTTCCTTTCATTTTTTAAACAATTAACAGGCTCCTTTTGTTTTCAACATAAGAGGCTTTTTTCGAAAGTTAATAGGACCTTTCTATAGACTTATTTTGTTTAGTAAGATCTTATAGAATTGAAAGTACCTTGAAATTTTTTGTCACACACACTTCACCATCCTCTTGTGTGTGTTTGCTTTATCATACATTAATAAATAATTAAGTAAACTAAATTTTGGAATTTCACAAAAAAAACATAATTGATAACCATTTTTATACTCAACTTAATTCTATCTCTTTAACATTTAAGTATATTCTTCTTAAGGGTTAATTACAAAAAATTCCAAACTTTACACAATTTTATAATTAAAACCCACTTTAAAAATGACAATTAAATACTTAATTTTTTTTCAAATCTAGCTCGACGTTAATATCTCAGTTAACGTTATTGACGTGGTAAACTATGTCAGACATAAATTTAAACACTTTTGATAATAGCTGGATTAAATTTTACATGTTAGACTTAATTAAAGTAATTAATTGAAATTAAGAAAAATTTTAAAAATTGAAAGGCGAAGGATAAAAACCCTAAATTGATTTGGGAGTTAGACTTTGTAAATGTGACTTGCCTAGCTGTAGTGTTGTCGATCTTCTTGATCTGAATCTTCTCTCTCGCCATAACCGTACTTAAAACTCGCTATATATATATATATATTAACCACTCCAATAACCAAACCCCAGGAAAGCTTCGAATTTGCCTACAACCCAAAGAACAAATCAGTAGATGTACATAAAGAAGAAAGGGGTTGCTGTGGAAAAAGACAAAAGAACAAGTAGTGAGAGAGTGAAAGAGAAGTGGCATTTTCCAAACATTAGAGAGGAACATAAGGGAAACCCTAGTTATGGTAGCGAATCAAAGACATGTTTTCCTAGACCTAGAACAAAGAAGCGAGAACAATCATAAAAAGCCTACCGAGCTGATTTCAAGTCATGGAAAGTGGATTATTTGACGAAGATTTCATGTGTACCTGAAGTTAATAGTTCTAGTTTTTAGGGGAAGGATTGTTGAATGTGGTGCTTATAGTTGTTTGTTTGGTTTATGAGAGATTAAGATAAAAAGTAACCAGTGAAGAGAGACATGAAAATTGAACACAAAGTGAAAAATCTCTGTAATGGTGAAACAAGCATATTCTTTTTCACTTCTGTTTCTTGTAATTGGCTAAAAGGACTTTTTTGAATAGAAATTGATAACAGAGGAAAGTTTGAACCTCAAATGAATGTGGGGTTTGTATCCTTGGTCTTTTAATTTTTAATTATTTTAATTAAGTTTTACATGAATAATTTAATCCATTTGTTATCAAACCTATTTAAATTTTTGTCTGACTTAGACATGTTGCGTCATTAATATTAAAGGAAATACTAATTTTGAGTTAGATTTGAAAAAAATTTTAAAAATAAATATTTAATTGCTATTTTCTAAAGCTCCAACTAAAAGGAAGGATTGAGATTTTTTTTAAATTAATCCTATTTTCGACGATATTCGGATAACAAAAAATGACCAGACCCGATCTTAAGCACGAAGACTTTGACGTTCTTGTCGCGGGCGCTATGTAAGAACTTACAAGCTCCAGGTTTTACGATCATTTATTTGGTGAAAACTCCGTTCTTAACTCTACCGAGGATATACACCAGTAATTGGCAATTCGTCAACATAGTGTTGCACCAACTTGCGTTTAGATTGGTCGGACTTATCAATCCCTTCCATCGACATGCTCGTCTCTATCCTACCAAGGATGAAAAATGCAGGTCGTTTTGGCAATGGCAAATCGAATGAGCTACTGTTGAGCATGAGAACAACAGTTGTCATTGTTGGCCTTTGAGCTGGATCTTCCTGGACACATAGTAATCCAATGTGCATGCATCTGAGAACTTCATTTGTTAAACATGTCTCTGCAATATTTGGATCAAACACTTCCGCATGTGTCCCTTGCCAATGTTTCCACACCTGCATATATATGATCAAATTATAAACTGGTATACTCATTTTTTGGTGACAATGGTTGTTGTAATAACACAGAAGTTTTCATATACTTACATAACTGACGAGGTGCTCAGAACCTTCGGCGTGATAGAAGGAACCGTTCCTCTTTCCGGTTATAATTTCAAGAACTAGGACTCCAAAACTGTACACATCAGACTTGACGGAAAACTGCCCATGCATTCCATATTCTGGAGACATATAACCACTGTCGACACAATAACCAAGTATGAAAATGTTAGTACCACACTGTTCAAAGAAAGAAAGAAAGACAGAGAGAATAAGGTTGTTAAATAACGCACAACTATACAATCTAGAAAAGAAGATTATGAAAGAGGTTGAGCTTGGATCCCATGAGAAAAAATCAATCACCAAGGTATCAGAAACATTGAAATATTTTTAAAAAAGAAAGAAATCATTGGCATCTGTTTAGTAAAAAGAAAATTTTAACTTGGATACAAAGCAGGAAACGTAGACTTTGGAAAAGTTTATCATGTATATTAATAATGTTATTGTCCACTAAAATAATATTATGGAAAAGCAAATGTGGAAAATGGCAGAACTTACTATGTCCCAACAATTCGGTTTGTGCTTCCTTCAGTTTGATCAACT
>JAOQMS010000179.1:40940308-40958432 GCA_027563885.1 Erythroxylum longipes | reverse complement strand
GAACTATATTTTAATTATTAAATCAAATTTTATTTGAATATTTATATATTTTAAATTTATTTATATTTATTAATAATTATTATAATTTAATTACATATAATTTAATTATGAAAATTAAATTAAATTAAGTTATTCATATTTTTATTGATAATTAATTTTAATTTAGCAAATATATAATCTTGAATTAAATTATTCATAAATTTTATTAATAATTAAATAATTAAATAATATATATTTAAATGATAGTAAATCAGATTATGAAAAAAAAGAAACAGGAAACAAAAACTACATTTTATGGTTTTCAAAATTTTTGAAAACTGGAAGAAACCAAAACTAAAAACAGAAATTAAAAACCCAAACAAACAAATTTTTTTACTGAATTTAAAAACAAAAATAAAAAACTGAAAACAAAAATGGAAACAAACATCCCCTAAATTATGTTTGTCTAATTGAAGTTCAAACCAAACAAATAGTAAGTCTACAACTAAATTCAAAAAAACAAAAATACAATCACTAAATTCAAAGTCTCCAACAAAATTGTAGCAAGAAAATACAAAGACACAAACAGTACACCAAATCTAAAATTAGTAAATTAGGATCGAAAAATTTTAATCGATTTTATATTTGATTAGCATTCTAATTTATTGTTTTTAGAATTTATGAAATTATTTAAGAATTCATAATTTGTTGTATAAAATCAAATAAAAATATTCAAAATTTGTTTATTTTCCTCCAATGTTCACGTAAGTTGTTTCAATATTAATCAAAACTATTAAGTTCAGACCCACTTAGCAGTACAAGGCTTACAATTAACTTTTTAATTTTTTGGGCCTATCAGGTATAGGTTCAATTCCAAGCGATCAAAATCAAATGTCCGTCCATCAAAGGTCCTATATTTTATTTCAATTACGGTGTTCTTATTACGTTCCTTTAAATCTTATTAATACATTTACGTGAATTATACATTTACATAAATCCCAGATAAATTTATAGATAAAATTTAATAAAACAAAGTAAGAATACACTAATTAGAACAAAAAATTTGACGTGCATCCATCATCAATCGTATCAGATTTAGTACCGGATTGATTTCTATTACAATACTGTACCGGTATCGATCAATACTGGATATCATTTCTGGTTATTTTTTAAATTTATAAAATAGCCTCTGAATTTTTAAAAAATTGTAAAATAGTTCATTATTATATTAATAAGAGAAATTAAAAAATCAGAATAAAAGTTTAATTAGATAATAAATTAAAAAAGTTTTGAAAAAAAGAAGGAGGGGTGGATCTCGTGGGAAGCAATTTAAAATTTTACAATTTAGTCCTTAAATTTTTTTAAATTTTTGGTACTGGCCGGTATTGACCTATATCACCGTTACCAGCCAGTACATACCGACTGATATTTGCATCCAGTATATATGTTTCCAATATTGTATCGGAATCCGACCGATATGATATCCAATATATATATCTCCAATTTCGTACCAAAATTTGGCTGATACGGTACGTACTGTTCGGTTTCAACTGATACGGTATGAAAATCAAAAGCTTGTCCATCGTAACTTGGGGAGTAAAAAAGAAAATTTACGACATTCAAAGTTAAACTTTAATATTTTATAGCATATAAAAAATCTATTTAATTGATAAAGATCTTTCTTGTATTTAAAACTAATAATTTATTATAATTAATTTAAATTATTTGTTTGAGTTTAATTTAATTAGTTCTAATCAATTACAATTTAAATTATTTGTTTGAGTCTAATTTAATTAGTTCTAATCAATTACAAGAGTTGAGTTGAATTATCGTGTAAATAATATTTCATTAATTTATTTCGTAATTATTTTTTAAAGAAATTTAATAAAAGGAAATTACTTAAAAAAATTATAAAAATTAAAATCAAAATCAAAAAAATCAAAAAATTTTAAAATTTGTAAAAGTTTATATATTTTATCTTTTTTTTTTAAAGAAAATTCTTTTCACAGTCGATCTCCAAATTCCCAAACTAGCCTGTCGGTTTAACTAAGAGAGAACAAAGAGGGTGGTGGCAGATTAGCGTAATTTCAAGCAACAGTGAGTCTTTATTGATAACCGTACTCTCCTCCTCCAACTTTACCACCGCATTTTTCCCACATTTTCCTCTGTGTCTGAAACGCACAGATATACCGCAGGAGCAGTGTCGTTTCGGGAATTCTCCGGCACCGACTTGTCGTTCTTAGGATCGCCGAAAGCTGAACACTCATGTAAATTCTATGGTTTCTTCTTTCTTTTCTTTTTTTATCCTTCTTGTTTTAAATGTTTGTATCTGTTTGGTAGCCTAGAAAATTAAAGATACAGCTGATTTTGCAGATCAAATAGAAGTTGAAGTTTTTAAGTAAGTAGTGTTCATGATGACCTTGTTAATTTTGAGTTGAGCATTGTCTTTCTTTTTCTTTTTCTTTTTTCTCTATAGCTCAGTTTGAATATTCCTTGGCAAGTGAACACAACATTTGACCTATTTGCCCCTTACATTAAGGAAATATGCAGTTCATGAGATCCATAAATCAGATTCAGTATCTATGTAGTCACTGTATGTCTAAAAAATGGTCAGATTCAGAATCTATGTAGTCACTGTATGTGTAGAAAATGAGTTATTTTGTTATATGTTTTGGATTGATAATGGAATAGACTTAGTTGACTCGAGGATTATTTTTATTCGGAAATGGGGTTTGAACTAGTTTTTTTCTCTAAACTAATGGTGCCTCTGTGAATTGTTTTTAGGTTTTTTTTATAAGTTTTTGGTTAAGCCAATGGTGTTTTGTTTAACTTATTTTCTGGTCTGCTGTCTGTGTCGATATCTTATTCTGACATGTTCATGGTAAACATTTTCCACATTGATCAAACTACTGTTCTCTTCACAGAGCTTTTCTCCTCCGATGTTTCATGAGTTGAGCTAGTGGTTGGTCTGTAATGGCTTAGATGTATACATAAAAGCATAAATTAATGATGATGGACTTCCAGATTTGGGCGTCCAGCTAGGTTCAGTTTTTAGCCTTTAGTTCTACATCAGTGAAGCTACTTGTTATTGAGAGCTCACTCACCAAGTTTGTGAACATATGGAAATTCGGGCGACCCAAAATCCAGATGATGGAACTAAGCGTCGCTCTTTGGCCCCATTAAGGGCAATCAGGGGTGTGGTGTGCTTAGTGGTCCTAGTATTGACGGCATTTATGATGTTAGTGTATTGTGGATTCTTGAGTTCGGTCTTCATCAGATTGTTCAGCATACATTACAGCAGGAAAGTGGTGTCCTTTTTCTTTGGTGCTTGGTTAGCATTGTGGCCTTCCCTCTTTGAAAAAATAAACAGAACCAAAGTTATTTTTTCTGGTGAAACTGTTCCACCCAGGGAACGTGTTTTGCTTATTGCAAACCACAGAACTGAAGTTGACTGGATGTACTTATGGGATCTTGCATGGCGGAAAGGATGTCTGGGATACATAAAGTATGTGCTTAAGAGCAGTTTAATGAAATTGCCTGTATTTGGGTGGGCGTTCCATATTTTAGAGTTCATCCCAGTTGAGAGGAGGTGGGAGGTTGATGAATCAAACATGCGCCAAATGCTTGAAAGTTTTAAGGATAGGCAGGACCTTCTCTGGCTTGCTCTTTTCCCAGAAGGAACAGATTTCACGTAATAATGTTCTCTTGAAAATTTCCTTTATCTCTTTTTTCTTTTCTCAAGTTGCTTCACACAAGAAATTTTTCTCTGCGTTTCAAAGGATCTTAACATCTTATGAGATGAAGTAACACACGCAAATTTTTGGTTCTTCTTTCTATGATGCAGTGAACAGAAATGCATAAAGAGCCAAAAATATGCTGCTGAGAGTGGTTTACCGATTCTGAAAAATGTGTTGCTTCCAAAGACCAAGGGATTTTGTGCCTGCTTGGAGGATTTGAGGGCCTCTTTGGATGCAGGTTGATGTCTGTACTTTTCTGCTTTGCTGCTTTAATTAAATTCTCTGTGGTTCTTCATGATTTTTGTTATTAAAATTTGGCTACTGCTAATTCCAAGTAGGAAATATCAATAAATCAGTTAGCAGTAAGGGTGAAAAATAGACGTAAGGAAAATGAGAAGAATTTAGAATCTAGGGTTCTTGATCAACAATCTTTTTTCCTTTATCAACGTAACTGAGTATTTCTGTGGCACAAAAATGCTGCTAGGTTCTAAATTTTGTGATAATAATAATACTTAGCAGCAATTCATGCTTAAGTTCCTTCCTTCCAATAGGATGAAAATAATGCAAGATTGCCAAGTAACACTTTTCAACATATGATTAATATGTCAGGGGAAATGAATCATGAAGAAAATGATAATGCACCTAAAATCTAAAGTATGTTCTTCGAATGGTGGGAAATTTCTTTTACTAAAGAACTGGTATCGATCCTTGTTTGCATTTCTGGACTAGTTTGTCACATGAGACATTCATCAGATTCTGGTATTCTAAAATACAATGAAAAATGATGTGACATACATGTTTGATTACAGGGTTATGCTCTAATTAATTCTGGTTTAATCCCCGTGTATAGTTGCTTATCATTTATTCTTCTGATGATCTGTTTCTAATGTTGTTTATTTGGCAGTTTATGATGTGACTATTGGCTACAAACCTCGGTGCCCATCTTTGTTGGACAATGTCTTTGGTGTAGACCCTTCTGAAGTTCACATTCATGTGAGGCGCATTATGCTCGATGACATCCCAATTTCTGAGGAGGAGCTTTCAGGATGGTTGATGGATACATTCCAACTCAAGGACCAACTTCTCTTAAATTTTTATTCCCATGGTCATTTCCCTAAAGAAGGAACAGAAGGGGACCTCTCAACAGTGAAGTGCCTTGTAAATTTTTCTGCTGTCATATTATTGATTGGCATATTGACATATCTTACAATTTTCTCTTCTATTTGGTTTAAAATTTATGTGTCCTTAGTATGCTGCTACCTGTCCGCTGCAACCTATCTCAATGTTCGTCCAATGCCACTTCTGAGCTTTCTGAGAGCCCTTTTCAGGTTTTAAATTTTGTATGCATATTCGCCTGCGGCTGAACTGAACATTATTTTATGCAGAATTTTGATCTTCAAACAGCTTTTTCTGTTCGTTTTTAGTCAAATATTGTCTTCCTTAGGAGAGCTATGCACGATTATAGAACATCCATCTCTATATTTTTATAAGGTTAAATTTTTCACTGTTGTAATAGTAGGGCATTGGATTAAAAAAAAAAAATCCCCACTTGCCTGCAGAAGATGAGAAAGAAATTATATATTTGTCTCTTGACCAACTTCGAGTTTTTCATAGATGTATGAAACATTTTACTAAAGAATCCAAAATCTTGCTAAACATTTCACTAATAACACTCTTAAATTAACTTTCTTTCAATCCAATGTGATGAATATGTATGGTACAAAAAAAGAAAGAATCTTTGAGGAATAACTTAATTAGTAATTATGATAAAATGAAAACAGGAAATTGTACAATCTGGAATATGAACATCTACCAGTTTTGGAAGAAGGAATTGTTTCTGCGATCCATTTAGTTGTTAGTGTGCTTGATAATCCTTTGCAGGACCACAGTCCTTGCCCTTCGAATATCTCTGCTACATGTGTCAGCCTGTGCTCCCAAATCCTCCACATTCTTCATGAACACTTCAAGCCTTTTCTTGATCTCTTGTATAGCGAATTTCACTGCGTCGTGTTCAATTGCAAACTCTGCATTTTGCATCAGAGCTTCAATCTCAATTTCAAGCCTGTCAATAAGAACCCTGATACTGTCTAAGTCCTTTATAGCAACGTAAGTACCAACTTGCATTGTGCTTATTAGCTCCTTTTGACCCTTGAGTGCATTCTCATAATTCTTCCATAAAGAATCAATCCACTTCCCCATGGAGCCTAATGGGATTGATGTGGCAGCCGCAAGGGCTGCTGCCACAGGAGGAGCTGCCATGGCAGCGGCCACAACCGAACAAATGAGCACAGCAGCAAAAGTAGCAGCAAATATCATACTTGATACCTTTCTCCAGGCATGGATGCATTTGAGTTTCTTGTCAAGCTTGTTCTTTTTAAGTTGCAGCTTTTCAAGCATCAGCATCTGTTGCTTGTAAACAGATTGGAAGATCTGAAAGAACTCCTCCGTAAAAGGGTCACCGGCTGCTTTGAAGTTCTTCAGCTCCTCCAAGGTTTTCACGAATCTGTTACTACCGGCTTCACTTTCTTCTTCGAACTGTTGAAGGGCAACAAGTATAAGCAACTGGCTATCGCGGGCACGCTTCAGGCACTTCTCTAAGGCTGTGCAGAAATCTAGGGTTTGCAAACTATTCTCAAAGTACTCCTCCACAAGTTCGAACAATTCTTGGTTCTTCCAAATGTCTTTCTTGCACTCTAAGATCACCTTTACAACCTCCTGATTCATCTCCAAAAGACATTCAGTGACTTCCTTCAATGAATCGAATGAAAGTGCTCTAACTTCCACGCCAACAGCTAGAGTATTGATAACATTTTTGGTGCGAGCTTGGAGAGTGGTGTCAAAGGACTGCAAGTCCTCGTCGATCCTGCAAGCTGCTTCGTAGGAGCTCAATTCTGTTGTATACTGTAAATTATTGTCGTTGATATGGATTGCAGAGGACGCTTCCGTTGGCTTGTTCTTACTCACATGACCTCCCATCCTAGAGAACAAGAAAACCAGATTCAATTCTGAGTCTTTTTTCAATCCTCGGACACTTTGGACCGTTTTAATCCTTAAAAACCCTGAAAACAAGAAGTTGGTTTCAGGATAACAACTTCCAAGCAGATCCTATACCAGAACACCAATCAGATAAAAAGAGACAGAACCTTTAACACAAGTTATTGATGATCAGTTTATACAACTGCGAGAGAGGAAGATCACCACAACATAAGAGGAAAACTGGATCTTCAAGGAATTAAACCTGACCACAAACAACAAAGACCCGATAGAGATTTGCAAGTTAAGACTTTGAAACCTATAGAAAATGTGGATATAAACTCTTATATTGTTCAACAAATCAACTCAATGATTAAAGGCAGAGGCTGGTAGCTTGGTGGAGTGTTCTTTGCAAAGAAGGAAAGTGATGTAAGGCAAATATATAAATAAATAAATAGATAAATATATATAGATAGAGAGATACAGAGAGAGAGAGAGAACTTGAGGTGATTCAATAATGAAGAAGCTTAAAGAGAATCAAAACCGTTAAGAACCAAGAAAATCAAGCGAAAGGGTGGTGGTGGTGGCTAAAGTTTCGAGACTTTTAAGCATTAGCTTGCACGCATGAGTTTAATGAGATTTGGGACATGGAAAACGCGGGAAGCAATGGTTTTCCCACTGTCTCTCTTATCTTCTTCTTCTTTAAAAGCTTCGTGTGTGTGTGTATGTGTGTGTGGCTTCACAGTTTTAACGCGCAAAGCAAACTGTTGCCATACAAAACGGACGAACGAACTACATAGAGCTAGCTACACAACATAACATACAGATACTTGAGCTCCAAGATTACAGAAAGTTAAAATTCTGCAACTGAAACCGTGTGAAAATAAGTTTTAAGGAAGTGGGTTCTGCACCAACTTACCTAAACCTTTTTCCAAGAGATTTCAACTAAGAAACTGAAACCAAAGACGCAGATTTTCTTGTCTTTTCTGTTTAGTTTTCACTTTGCTTTGAGGTTCAAAGAATGTGATTCACCTGTTTGAGTGGTGGTTCATGTTTGCATTAGTTGGTGTTGTCTGGCAGTCCTTAATGCTACCTTAAATGATCACGTGTTTGTTTGTGAATGTGACGGTAAACCTGGTTCTAAGTTTTGGATGCTTACCACGTGACTACGTCATCTATAATAATTTAATAATTTATAATAACTGATAAGTTCGGCTTAATTAGTGTTTATAAATTTAAACATGTTTTAATTGTTTTTTTTGGAAATTTAAAGTATGTTATAATTTGTCTTGGGGTGATTCAAATTTAAATGTCTTAAATTAAGAGAGTAAGAGAGTGTTTTTTTTTAGTACGAGGTAAACTCCTTTTGAGAGGCTCAGTGGACAACACCTCTAACGGGAGGGCCAAACGAGCAGCACCCTTTATTTGCCGTCAGCGGAGGGTCCAGCGAGCTAACACCCCTAGCGGATAAAACCCGGGCTCTTACAAGAATTGTAGCAACGCATTATGAAATCAAACATAGAACTTAGCGCACGCCAATCTTCACTCTCAACTATCCGACCACAGCTCTTGAGGGTAAGAGAGAGTGCTTTTGAATAAGCTGATTTGTTAAATAACTATATTGTGACTTTTAATATATAAAATTTTGTGATAAATTATATACTAATTTGTCAAAGACAAAATACTCCAATATTAAATCAAATCATTGCTAAGAAAAATATATTTTAAATGTGAAAAATATAATTTTTTGATGTCTTAACTATTTTAAATTTTACTAATCATGATGAAAATAATAATAATTAAACACGATCTTTTAAAAATAACTCTTTATGGATCTACCAATAGATATGCTAAAAAAAAAGAATAAGCAAATTTAAGCAAGTACCATACCAGCTGCTTCTTTGGAAAATTTAAGCTTTCTCTTTGGTACCTTGCTAAGTAGATGCATCTATCTATACCTTATTGCATATTTATAATGAATCTTGAAAACAAAGTCATGACTTGTGACCCAAGAAATTTCAAGATTTCAAGAAAGAACATTCACTTTTTCAGAAACAGAAACGAAAGTTACCATTAAATGTTCACAACAAGATTAGTTGTTATTGGTAATTGAATCACTTCCAAGCTTTTCTCTTAGCAATTATTGATACCACTTAAGAACTTGACTAGGGAATCGGACCTCCTGTACTATTTATAGTGTTCCTATCATATTTTATTAAATCTCATCCATACATTTATGTAGAGTAAATAGTACAGAAAATTTGATCCCGAGTCAGGTTCTTAAGTGGTATCAATAATTGCTAAGAGAAAAACTTGTAAATGACTTAATTACTAAATGTATGGATAAAATTTAATGAAATAGGGTTAGAATATAGTAAATGGAACAGAAGATTTGATGGGCCTCACTAGAGGGTTGGGGGATAACAATTAGATATAATGGAGCTGATTTTTATGAAAGCTCTAAAATAGATAAAGAAAACTGTAACTAATATCTCAATTATATTAGTCGAGTCACAAATTCTTTTTTTTTTCAATAGGCATCAGCTCTTAAAATCTGTCTTTTAAGAATTTAAATTGATCAATCTGGTATAATTGTAGTTATTAAAAATTTTCTTATAAATATCTAATAATATTAATTTTTTAAATTACAAGTGTTTAATCATACCCAAATACTTAAAAAAAAGCTCCAAATTTATCGGAATTTATCAAAAATTTTAATTTAATTATATCCCATGCAAAAATAACCTTCTTTTCATGTTTCTTTTCTTCCTAGGAAAGAGGATAAAACTAATGGGTAAACCGTAATATATTGCAAAATCAGGGTTCCTTATTAGACGACATTACTAAAAGCCGAATAACAAGCTAAGTTAGTTCTCCAATGACAGCAACTGGTGGACACGCGTAGATAAACAAGTGGTTGCCGTCAGTGAAATCTTGAAAATGATTACACGCTACGTCACAGCGGGATTCTCCCTGTCACGTGTTTTGTAACGCCTCCGCTTCTCGCTTTTCTTAACAAGACACGTGATGTTATTAGTTGTTTAATACCCAATAACCCAATCTTTTCCTCTGAAACCGCTGGTTTTATGATCAGCTTTTATCATAAAAATGATTATTTATTAACAAACAATTGTTCTGAAGAAGCTTCAGATAGAAAAAAGAAAAAGAAATATATCTTAATTTTGATGCAGAAAGAATAAAGTATCCAACTAATCACATCAACAAACAACTCTAGGAAATAACATTTTGACTAAGTTATACAAATATTGAAAAATTAGTTACTCAATTAAAAATTTTAAAAAATCAAGGACTAGATTGCAAAAATCTCAAAAGATTAAGAATGTGCTTTGGACCAGTATAGGCTTAGTTTGGCCCATGAGCCTACCTATTAAAAACACCTAAATTTAAGCTCATTCGTTAGTTAATTGTCATCCCTAAAATTTTGTATACGTAAGGTCAAATATATTTTTTTCTTGACGTGGCCAATAGATTGATGAATAGTCACGTGACATTTTAGTGAACATATTACATAAGCAAAACTAACCTTTTGCCTAATTTATACAAATCTTAAAATGTTAGTTACTAAATTATAAACTTTAAAAAGTTAGATAAGAAATTAAAAAAATTATAAAAGATTAGAAACTATTTAATTTGTTATCCTGATTCTAAATTATTTACTTACAAGTTAATTAATACAACTTTAATAAATAAATTGGCAAAATATATATTTGGTCATAATATTTTTCATCATAATACAAATATTCTTTGGTCATTTGTTTGGGAACAAAATGATTCTTAACATTAATATATACTCTCTTATCTAATAACATACAATAACACTATATGTATATGTCTTAACATTGTTGGTATTTGTTCATATGTACTCATACTTATGTCCATATAGACCCTCCACGTGTTTTTGTTTTCTGTTGGGGACAAATTCGACAAGTTTTATCAACAAATGGAAATAGAGTGTTTCATATCTTTTGTTTATTTTGTTACGTGTCATATGTGAAATAAATAATAAGAAAATTTAAATATTGCATAGGAAACCTTAAAACACTTTGACACCTCTCTCATTCTCATTTAATCCTAAAGTCTAAACATTCTAATCCTCAAACTCCTTACCATTCAAGGGACAATTTCTGCCCAATTCTAAAAATCAATTGTTTTTCTATTTCTATTGTCTACCTTGATTTTCATCACTTCCTTTAATTTCCTTTGATAATTTCTCCTGACAAACTCTCGACATCTTCCCTTGATTTTGCATGTTATCCTTAATGACATATGTTAGTAGTAGAAGAAAAATAACTTGTTTTGTGTTTCACTACTATAATAACTTGTGAGTTGACATGCATATTTATTTGTCCAAGAAAACAAAAATTAAGGCTATGTTTGGTTAGATGTAAAGATTTTAATGGAATAGAATGAAATGAAATGGTTTATAATGGAATGAATCGTAAATTGATGTAATATTAGAAATTGTTGTTTGGGAGGGATGAAAGGGTTCATATTATAATATAGTGAAATATTGTTTGAATGAAGGGTTTATAATATAATATAGTGTATCATTTTACATTCTATCTTAAACTCCCAAAGTGGAGGTTTTTCATCTTTACTGCTTAGGATGTAATGAGAAGCAATATGAAACTCTCTTCTTTCATCCCTTTCCATTATAAAACCTCCTCCCAAACGATTTAATAATATATTTTTTTATTCTATTCCATTATAAAACCCCCAACTAAATATAGCCTAAATCCCCAACATTCAGAAAGAAACTAATATTTCAATCATTGGATTTTGGGACCTACTAGCTATTGAAGTCAAAAATTAGTCATTACTACGGCTAATTATAGAGAATTGATTGATCAATATAGCATATTGGTCGACTAATATATATTAAACGCATAGATTCACTAGCTGTGTACATTGGTCGACTACTTGGCATATTAGTTGACCAATATATTAGTTGACCAATATGACACACTGGTCAACTAATATATCAATCAATATTACTATAAACTCTTGGTATATTAATTTTGATAACTTTAACTTATATTGGTTTATCACTAACTTATATACGTTGGCCAATTTCCTAAAAAACATGATTTTAAATGCTCAAAATCAATTTTTCAATGTAATTATTCCTTAAAAAATTTCCAAGATATTCCTTAAAGAGTATTTGAAAGATTAAAAGGTTTTTCTCTTTAAAATAAAAGTTTCAACACTTCTTCATGAATAAAAAAACTCATGCAATGAAGTATGATAAAATATTTGTGCAATATGAGCCTTTGAAATTACCAAACTAATAAAGCAAGATTGCAATTAATATTATAAACTAGAAAATGACTTTAATACGTCTTGATCTTCATTGTATAAATTGCAAACTTCATCATTTCTTTTATCACCTTCTCAAAGTATCTTTGTGAGTTATGTATGATATCATCTTGTTCTTATAAAGCTTCTCACGAAGATAATAAACATATTAGTAGAATTTACTTTTTTTTAAGAAAGAAAAAGAATGTATTAAGTCTTTGAAAGCAAACTAGTAACATTACAAATGGAAGTAAGCTGAAATACTATCAACTTTGCATTATATACAAAATGAGCCAACTTAATGGCTTGATTCAACTAGTTTTAATGCACATCATATCTTATAAACTGACCAGTTACATATGATATTATCACTGAATGTGTGCGTATCCTCGTAAGCAAGGATTTGATATCTGATTCTACTGTTTATTAAGCTACTAAGGGCTTTTTTGTTCACACAGATTGGAGAAAGTCCTCCTGTTTCTCTCATCTCAAACACTAGTCACCATATAGGATAATGCTACCTCGTATCCATTTGTCTCCTTCAACTGTTGGCTTTAATCCAATGCTCCAATCCACTATGTCACTCCATTTTTTAGGTGCATTGTTCAGATTATATAATCTTAATGTCTCGTTCCAGATAGGAGTTGTGTATTGACATTGAAAAAGCAAGTGTTCAATAGATTAAAACTTCTCTTAGTTTAACAATAAAAAAGAATTAGAAGTGATTTACTATGTCATACTCTCTTATAATTGTAGCTTTATTGGAATCTTCGACTACTACATTGATGATGTCGCACTACTGTTGTAATATCATATTAGTTCTAGTAAGATTTTTCAGGTTGTGCACTCATACTAAAATATTTTAACTTTCTCTATGTTTATGATTAATGTTTTTGAAAAAAATATCTATTAATTTCTTATGTGAGTATGGGAGTCATGTAGGTTTCATATGATCAATAAACACATATTAGATAACATTTTTTTTCATTAATTTTGTTAACTTCTAATTATTTAATTAAATTAAAAAGGTTTATTAATTCTATTATATTTTACGTGTCTATTGATGTAAAATGAGACTTGATTATGAAATGTTTTACATAAGTAATATTAATGATTGAGTCAACATTAAATTATATTTACAACAAATTGAAATTTTGTATATTTTTAATTAATATAATTTATAGTTCTAATTAATATCACAAATTGATTAAAATTTAAATTTTAAAATTATATGTAGTGATAGGTGTGAATAATAGGAATAATAGCGATGTTTATAAAGTTTCATTGAGAGAAAATAAATTAGCTATACTTATGCATTATTTTCAACATCATCATACTGAAATGTGTGCTTTGTAAGGAAGGAGGTTTAATGAATTGAATTATTGACAATGTTCTTATGCTATTAGGGCAATTGAATCGTAAGTGTTAAACATTGATTACATGTTTGCTTTTTTATTTTATCAAGAGAGAAAGCATCATAACTAATTGTAAGAGAAAAGTAAATCTAAATAAGATATATGGAACATTATGAAGTCATGTATTCGACTGACAATTAAAAGAACATTTCGATTATTGTTGTGTTACATAACTGTTTTATTCATCATAATTAATCTGATAATCATTGAAAGTTGAAATAAGGCAATCTGAAGAAAAAAAATTGTAATAAAAAATTACATTTTCTGTGTCAATTCCGGAATGTTGATGTCTGAAAGCTTTCGACTAGAAATTGATGTTGTGTAAACAGTTGAAGGAGGGCAACTTTTATGACATTTTTTAGGACAACCAGGGTCTTTGAAGCACAACCTAATACACTTGTTGTAACATTCACTGGTGTTCAGAGAAAGAGCAGAACTCATTCTGGAGTTGGAGAAAAATCCTAATAATAAGACCACCAAAATAGTGCACATCAGAATCCTAACACTCTTTCCTTCCATTGCGAATTTGTTTTGTGCAAGTATATACTCAAACACCTGTGCTAGTGGATCCTATGTCTTCTTTGCACAATTCCTCTTCATGTTAGTGCTTTTTTATAGACTCTATCTAGAATTCATATTTTTCAAAAAAGGAAAGAAAAATTGTTTGAAGTTCTTCATCCACATTAACAAGGTTCCATTTTTTTCCTCAATGATTGTATCCTATGAGATTACCATTCTGTAAATAAATCTCTAGCAATGTTATTATAAATATTTCTACTTATACCATGCTATAAAATTACAAGGCTATTTCTCTTGGTACATATTTCAAGATTATTCTTGCATCACCAACTATATGTAGAAAATTCTAATAGTAGGTTATGTCAATTGAAATCATTGTTATCATCAAATCTATAAAGAATTAGGTAAAATTAATAAAATCTTTGAGGTAACTTATTATTGCATGCTATGGTTTTCGAAGTGTTTCTCAAATGCATATTGATTAATTCATTATATACTAGTTTACAAAGAAAGATCAAATCAAACCAATGGTTTATATTTTGTATCAATTACAAACTAACAATTTAGTTGTTTAACGATGTTAATGAATTAGTATGATCCAACTTCATAATTTAGACAATTTATGCTTAGCCCTGTATAAAAGAAAATGCATTTGGAAGCATATAAAACCTGTAAATATTTACAAATTTATTTTTGTACAATCATTCAAATGAAGGATATTTGAGAAAAAACATACTATATGGAATGAAATAAATGATAATTGCTGCGCCCTTCAAATTTAAAAATGAGGATTGATTGAAATAATGGTCAGAAGGTCATTTCATATTATAGATGAGTTAAATCTCTATAAAGTAAAAGAATTAATTTAATTTAATTTTATATTGCTAGTGTTGGTCATTACCTTAAGTTGGATCACATTCATAAATTTCCATTATCTTTTGTGTTTTGATAAGCACTTTATTGTTGCCTTTTTGAATTGGATTCTTTTGTGTATACTCACTATATGATACGTAAGAGTGTTTGGGTCTATAAGAAGTTCAGTTTTTTGGCCTGCTAATGAGCATAAAGAAAATTTATCCTTCAACTTAGAAAGTTTTGTCCAAAGTTTTTTTAGAATGAATTTTTTTTAATTATAGTTAAAACTATAATAACATTACACTGAGTTCAAGGCATTAAGCCTACCATTATATTATAATATGACCAAAAAAACTCCATAGATACGGCAGTATGTCTATCTTACAGATAGACAACAAAAAGAAACAACTATAAGTATCAATTATGTTTCAATTCCATTCATCTCCTTGGAAAGAGTAGACTAAATGTTGCCTGCCCAAATATGTTTTTTTAACCCCTTATTGTTGGTGTTTGGGATTTTTCTTTCTTTTCCTTATTGATTTTTTTTTGCAGTTTTTGGCTGCATACAAAAATCTCCTGGAACGTCAGGGACTTGGGCTGTAGCTAATGGGGAATTACAATTCTCTGCTGCCATATCTGAACTGCTTTCTCGAGGGGAAACTATTGTCGCATAAACAGAAGAATCATAATTCAATGTCATGACGTGGTCCGGCCCAGGATGTTCTGCATTCTGAGAGATGATAACCCCAATCCCCTGACTTGCCTCACAGTTATTACTGGAGTTTACCATTGTTATCTGTTCTTCATACTCCAGCCTAACCTTAGAAGTCTCCATTTCTCAAATAGTTGGTAATGGAGACAATATGTTGGTCCAATCCATCTGACATGGCTCCAAATATTGTGAGGTGAAGTGATCCATTCCACATCCAGATTCTCTATATTGTTTACACTAGAGTTATCTATAGTTGTCTATTCTTGCACCACGTCTACAATCTCATTTTGATGAGTAACCACTGTAGCCCTCCCATCTCCTTGTCTTTTAATGATTTGTGTTTGGTCCGAACTTTTTCAATGAACTGGCCATCTCTTATTCTCAACAGAAACTTCAGTTGTCTTACTTTGCATTAGATCAACAGTACTAGCATACTCTGCCAACTTCAAACTCTCAGAACTAGGACCTCTTTAATCTTCAGGATGCTCCCCTATGTCTCTCTCGATTGGAAGAATTTGGGTAGGCTGCTCATGAACCTCTCGTTGAACTCCAGTACCATCTTCAACTTCGATTGTCAACTGTTCAATCCCCAACAACTCTTCTTACCAACTTGTTTTATACCTCTTCCCAGTTGGAACCGATTTCTTGGTAGGACTGTGTGGTTTCCATGGGTAAGATAGTTGTATTTCTCTTTTCATCCTCTCCCTAGGTTCACTAAGTTGCATAATTAGAAGACAATCTGGTAGTGTAGCCTTTCTACTCACCTTTATGCATATTTTTGCATAACCTATCCTATCCATACGTGATGTTTGTGCATCTATACTCAAAGGTTTATCCAAGGAACTAGCAATAAAACTTAACCTTTCCACTGTCCACAATTCAAGCGGCAGGTTATGAAAATGTACCCAAATTGGAAAAATTCAACACATTTCCTATTAAATGCAATCCCTAGCTTCCACTTCTGTAGGAACATAAGTTGTCCCCCGATATGTCAAGGACCTATTTCAATTATTTCATTTAGATTATCATCCGAAGCAAATTTGAAAACAATCATGTCATCATTAGTGAGTAGAGTTTTCAACAAACCTTTTTTACTCCACCGTGCACTAGCCCAAGCCTTGATAATTGGAAATGCAGGGCGTTTGCTCTAGAATGATCCTACCAGTGCATTGGACCATGCTCTTTCTCCTATTTGCAAGAGTTCAAGTGGGGGACAAACAATGTCATCCTTTATAACATCAGGGTAATGCTTCATTTGTACCTTGTATTGTTGGAATTGAAGTTTTTTGCTCTATGCACTAGCAACTGGTGAGGACCTATGGGACTTAGATACTCCAAAACTGCCAACGCCAATGCCATATCTAAGTTTAATTCTTTGTACTTCACTCAAGAGAACATGAAACTCCTCCACAACTTGAATAGGCAGCTCACCATCGTTAGTAGTAGTGGGCCCATCACCATGGACGTTGCTATGGAGTCGTGTGTCTCATGGGTGTCGAGATATAGGTCACCTTTGGCTCAGCTCGTGTGGGTGTCACCACTGGCTCTGGATCTACTATGGAGCTCTCGTCAAGTTTGGGTCGACGCTTGCTATGGAGCTCGCGAGGGTGTCTCCGTTTTGTCGCTGGATCACTGCTTGCTTCTCTCGTGGAACGCTTACTTCTCTTTGCGTGGGTGTTTCTCTCTTCAGATCTAGTAGTGTCACCCACTGGAACTGAAGAGAGAGCTTGTGTGGGTGCTTCTCCTTTCAAATTTAGTAGTGTCGCAAGTAGCGGTGGAGCTCGCGAGGGTGCCTCTTTGATAACTTTCTGTCCGAGAACAAGAGAATTATAGTTTCAACTTTACAAAAGATAGTTATAATGATTATATCTTCACACTATAAGTTATGCCTTGGAACACTAGAAAAAACAAGGAAAGAGGATACGAATGAACCTAAAAAATTTAAAAGAAAGATATAAAAAATTATTTCAAAATGTTAAATTACAAAAAATGTTAAAAATGTCTCAATTGGTCATTACATCAAATAATACAAAACGCTCTCTTATAATCAATCTGAAACTGACACTCCTCAACCATAGTCAACTCTTCAACTTCAGCCACATAATCAAGTTCAACCAAGAGTTTGTTCTATATTATCCTATCAATACTTGTTTATTTATTTGCTTATTTATTATATATTTTATTTTATTGTCTATAAAGGGAAACTCATCAAGCACAAGGACAATGACAAGGTTCATCATCATCATCATCATCATTATCATCAACACCTAGTTTAATTCCATACTAACGCAGGGTCTGGAAGGTCTAGTAGTGCGTAGCTTACCTCTACCTAAATAGAGAACTTGTTTCTGATAGACCCACATACAAATATGACATGAAGATATTTTAAGAATATATATATATAGTCCACTCTCCTTTTAAATGTCACTCTAACCTTGAAGACTAAGGTTTAAGAGACAAATATGAGTACACAATGACAAAATGCTAACAACATCAGGACAACATTATTGTATTTGTTAGACAAGAGAATATATGCTAATTTTAGGGTCCTTTTTTTCATAAAAACTTATTTATATTACGATAAAAAATGTTAGTGGTGAATTTATATATTTTCTTTA
>JAOQMS010000179.1:40925505-40937786 GCA_027563885.1 Erythroxylum longipes | reverse complement strand
GAAAGAAGAGAGTGGATAAAAAGAAGGAAGAATATTGCACAAGACTTAATGGATTCAGGTTTGTGTTTCTTATTATCGATCCATAAATATGCTTCAGCCCCAACTCACCGCCATGAAGCCCTTCACAGAACTTGGCCATTTGCTTGACGTCGATCACCGAACCCAGGACATGTTGTGTAAGAATGGCCAATTCGGCGGCAGACTCCGGCAGAGGGGTGAGCGTCACGCCATTCAGAATATACGCCAAATCGTACAAACCCTGAAACGTAACCCAATGAATATTCCTACGCCGACTCAGCATATAGGACACAGCCGCCGAAAACCGCTCCATCTCTATCCCGTCATTTTTCAGGCGGGTGAAGTCAATCCCATGTTGTTTCAGGAACTCGATGGAGTTCTCCGAGTGTCTGTTCTCGTCAACATCGTACCGGAAGTTGAACTCCCATGTCGCGAAAATAGTGCCTCTTTCGTTAGACAAGGTTACTCCGAGTTGGATCTTCTTGGATTTCTCGACGTTGAACTTCAAGTTGGCGTAACGAACATCATCGGACGCGGTTTTTGATGTCTTCAAGACCTGGGAACTCCGTATCAACGGAAAGCACGGGAAACTTGAACAATGACGCGTCCAGCATAATGAGTTCCGCTTCCAAGTTGTGACTCCACACTTCTCTGATTTTAAAGTAAGGGTAATTCATGATTCCAAATGATCAATTGCTGGTAAGAAGCAAGAACTTCAACGGCTTCGAAACTACTATTGATAAGCTGTGGAGTCACTTAATTCTATAAACGAATAATCCATTTTGTGAATGGAAAACAATTTACAAAAGATTCAAATAAAGAAAAGGAGAATCATTTTCAATTAGGATTCAAAAAAAAAAGGAAAACTATTTTCAATTAGGATTGAAATAAATACAAAAACTATTTTCAATTAGGATTGTAATAATTTATTAGTTCCAAATATTAGACTCATTAGTTGATAAGCAATTATTGTTTTTTAAATATTAAACAAGATTGAGAATAAATTATATTTGAGTTCAAACTTTATATATTTTTAAATCCAATTAAATTTAATTTAAAGAAATCAACAAAGTCGATTAAAAATATAATGGAACATCTCTTCGGTGTTCTTGAAAGGAATCAATTCAAAAAAAAAAAAGGAACATCAATCAAATATCTTTTGTAATAAACGTGCTA
This sequence comes from Erythroxylum longipes, assembly GCA_027563885.1. Taxonomy (NCBI): domain Eukaryota; kingdom Viridiplantae; phylum Streptophyta; class Magnoliopsida; order Malpighiales; family Erythroxylaceae; genus Erythroxylum; species Erythroxylum longipes. The sequence continues at coordinate 40,936,592 of JAOQMS010000179.1, read as the reverse complement.
ATATAAAACTTTATCTGTTTTTAATATGATTATATAAATAAAAATATATATTGATATATCACAATGTTAATACTATTAATGATAATATGCTAATTTGTTATATAAATACAATATAAGAACTACATGCATAAAATTTTTAATGCATAACAACTTAATTTAATTAGTTTTTCGATAAGTACTGATGGTGAATTATGCATGTATTCATGTTCATAGATCATATGACATGAAGTATTACATAGTGAAAATTAAAATATATTAAAAATTTTCGAATATTTTAAGATATTTAAAATAATTTACTCAAAATCTTAATGTTAAACAATTTTTAGCAACTATTATGAGAATCGTTGCTAAAGGCTTGACATTGGACAACGAAATTGTTAAACATCAGAAAAGGTTGCGCCTTTTGCGACGATTCACATAAATCGTTGCTAAAGACATTTCTTTAGCAATGATTCGGTAAAACGTTCCCAAAAATTAGACTTTTGGTGATGAATTTGAAAATTGTCACCAAAAATTGCCAAAAAAATATAGCTAAAAGTCAATTTTTTGTAGTGAATTTTAAAAATTAAGTAATTTTATTTACAATTAAATATACTTTTTTATGTCTTATTACAGGTAAAAGAAATAGGTGGAAGCATTAGGATGACTTCTTAGAGGAAATGCCAATGTCTTCATTATTATTTAGAACTCATTTATGTCCCACCTTGATTATTTCCTGAGTTCCATATCCCAAATGATAAAGAAAAAAAACAAAGATTTGAATTCTTTGAAAATTCAACCGGATGCTAAAAGTCGGTTCAGAGAAAATGTTTGGCTTGAAATGTTGACTTATCATTCATACACTTCCTGCAATCTTAATGTTGCCTTTAGAACGATGAAGTTCTGAGAGCGTTACCTACAGATAGTAGAGACAAGGGAGATGATAAAAAGATGAAAATAGATCAAGTATAAATTTAGGGCTCATAATTTGAAATTTCCGGTCTATTAAATTAGACTTAATTAGATTAAATTAGTCTATTTGGTTTTATTTAGAATTAATTAAAATAATCAAATTTATTAAACATAAAATAAAATTTAATGAAAATTTTTTGACTTACAGTAGTAGCCACCACTTTATTTTTCTCACGGTGACTTCCTGTATATTTTTATAGGAAAATTCTTGGAAGCTATCATTTTAATGGTTTTTATGGCTATCATAATTACTATTAATTAAATTACTTTACACATCAATAAATAATATAAATATGAGTCATGATGAGTATAAAAGCCACTAAAAAGATGATCATACAGTTGAATCCATTTTTATAATGGTGAAATTTGTATCTATAATTACTCTGTGACACTAGTCTCCATGACCCTATTTGAGACCATAAAGTGCTTTATGAAGACGACACACATAATAAGGATGATAAGGATCAGCAAAGCCAAGTGGTTGATGCATAAAAATAGGTTCTTGTAGGTGGCCATAAAGAAAAACAAATTTAGCATCAAGTTGACAAATGAACCTATTTTTAGCAAAGGCAAGTGTAAGAATGAGGTGACTAATGGTTAGTTTGACAATGTCAGTATAATCAAGGTTGGGTGATTGATGATAACCTTTAACAATTAGGTGAGCTTTATATAGTGATCTAAGGAACCATCATAATTAAGTTTTGTTTCGAAATCCACATACAGCTGACAATATCTATACCTGGAGGAGGAGGGACAAGTGATCAAGTATTGTTATAACAGAGAGCTTTGAACTCATCAAGCATCACTTGACATCAGTAAGGAAATTTGTTAGCATGAGTAAAGGAAGTAGGTTTGGATCAAGAGCTGGTGTAACATTGGTGTGGTAAGTAATGTGATCAGGAAAAGTTTTTAATGTTCATGTAGGGTCTCGAGTGTGTGTAACCATTGGATGAGAAGATGATGATGGTGGTTGATGAATAGGTTATAGTAACAAGGGAGAATGTGTGGAAGAAATAGGTGATTCAGGAGTACTTGAAACTAGTGATAAAGAAGGAGTTGAATTTGGTGGAGAAGTGGATAGTAATTGGAACTATAGGGTTAAAGAGGTTGGAGGAGACGGAGGACAATTGGAAAGGAGATTAAGGAATTAAGTTTTAAGAAATCTTACATGTCGAGAAACATAGTTTTTATTTGTGGAAAATTAAAACATTATATCCTTTATAATTGGGAGCATAGTTGACGAATACACTTATAATGAATTTTGGTTTGAGTTTATTAGTTCTAGTTTGATCAAGAAAGGAAAAACAAGTTCAACTAAAAACACGAAGATGGTCAACTTTATGAGATGCATTGAAATGTAGCTCATGAGGAGATTTGTAATGTAAAACAAATGATGTGATTCTTGTTTCAATTATGTGATGAATTTTATATTTAGTAATGTCATTTTGATGTGAGATACAAGGACAAGAAATACAAAAATGATGTCATTAGTAATAAGAAAAGTAGCAAACAATCCTTTGATAAGTTCAAAAGTTCCATTGCACTGGAACATTTTAATTTTAGTTGAAAATAAGTTCTTAGCAGTGTTTTTGAAAAATTGAAAACTTTTTAAGGCTTGAGATTTATTAACTAGAGGAAAAATTCAAATGTAACAACTAAAATTATCAACAAAAATTAGAAAATATTGTGAACCAAAAAGTGATAAAGAAAGTGACGGTTTCCAAATATCGCGGTGAATAAATTAAAGAAGTTTAGTAAAAACTCTAGTGGATGTAAGAAAGGAAAGAAGACAACTTTTACTTTGAAGACACAATGTACAATCAAGACTGGTACGAGACACTATAACTAACTTAAATTAGTTTTGAAAAATATTACTACATAGATGACCGGGACATTGATATCAAATGTATTCCCATTAAGCAATGAAGGCTACATGATTGATGAAATTAAGGGGTAAAGATCACTGTGGATGTTTCCCACAATAAATATAATCTTGGGGGAAAAAGTCCTTCACAACATAACCAAAGAAATTAAATTCAATTAAATAATAATTGTTTTAACAAATTAGGCAACATAAAGTAAATTTGAAGTAAGATTACGCATAATAAGCATATTTTTAATGTAAGGGAAGATTTATATGGAAATATAAGCAACCTTTTGAAGATATGGGAAGAGTAATATCATTACCAACAACTACTTCAACACCAGTGGTATGAGTGGATGAAGTTAACAATATTAGTCTTGGGTGTCACGTGTGAAAAAGCAGTAATATCTAGAAGTCATTTGGTAATTTTACTAAGAGAATATGTGGAGGTTGAATAGTTAGCGTAAAAAATGCAGGCCAAATTTGAGTTAGATCATTAGGATTATAAGAATTAATCGTAGATTGCATATAGTAGAAGAGACATATAGTAGCTACGTGACTAATTATTTTTTACAAATTTGACATTTTGGAGTCGTGGAATGGATTCAGGTCGAAAAGTAGAATAAGTGGATGGGTTGGAAGAAAGAAATTGGGCTGGGCCATACAAACTAGGATGTTGCAGATTAGGATTGGGATGGTAATTTGGGTTATGGGTTGGGTTAGAGTTATTTGGCAATTAGGAATAATTATCTGGGCCATATCCTGAAAAGGGGTTAACTGAAATACCGTAGCTTTAGTGTGAGGAAAACATAAATAAGTTTAGTGAAGCCCTGAGATTTCCTCAAAGCTGGTCGTAGGATTGAGCAAAAAAAGAGGAAGAATTGTAGCAAAAAGAATGGCTTTTAGTATTCAAAAAACCATATAGTTCCTCCTTCTATTGTAATATGTATATAGAGAGCAAGCTATAAATAGATTATTACATATATGGCTGTGATACAAGAAAGAACTAAAAGACTACGGTCTTCGCTAATTCAGTAGCAAACTATTGATAAAAATATCAGATATATCTGTCAGTTAGTTGAAGTTTCCTTTACATATTGAAATACCAATTACATAGGAATTTGTTACTCTTTGGATGTCCTTGCCACTAACCATATTTCCTTTAATATTTCTGTGAGTATTATCATCCTTATCACTTCATAACTTCTGGGATTCCTTATCACTCCATGGACTCAAACGTTTGATATCAAGATAGGCTATGTTAATATTCCCCCGCAAACTAAACCGGGGCTGAAGGCACAGTTTGTTGCAAAAAAAGGCAAGAGCAGCCCTGGGCATAGGTTTAGTGAATATATGAGCAACTTGTGCATTAAAGGACATATGTTTAGTGACAGGTAATCCAAGAGCAACTCGTTCATGTACATGATGGTAATCCAATTCGATATGTTTACTCCATGCATGGAAGACAGGATTGATGGTTATATGTAAAGCACTGATATTATCACAGTATAAGATTGATGCAGATGAGAGTGATATACGGAGATCATTGAGAATGTAAGTGAGCCATATAAGTTCTGCAGTAGTATGGGCCATTGCACGATACTCAGCTTCAGTACTAGAACGAGAGATTGTGTTGTTTCTTTGCACTCTAGGAAATGATATTTGAGCTAAGGAAGGTGCAATACCCGATGGTAGGACGCCTTGTTGTAGGACAACCAGCCCAGTCAGCATCAGAGAAAGAGGAAAATTCAAGAGGCATATTGGAAGTGAGATGTAAACCAGTGCTAATGGTGCCTTTTAGATATCAAAGAATGTGACGAACTAATTTGAGATGAGAAACTATAGAAGCGTGCATGTATTGAGATATATAATTGATACTATAGGAAAGATCTGGCCGTGTGTGGGTGAGATATTGGAGAGCACCAACAATTCTGCGAAAATGACTTGGATCATCAAGAGGAGTAGAATCAGTAAAAAGTCTGGAATTGACCTCTAGAGGTGTCGACATGGGTCGAATGTGAAGCATATGGGACTGTTCAAGAATGGTAAGTGCATAGTGAGACTGAGATAGAGATATCCCATTGGATGTAGAGGAAATCTCAATGCCTAAGAAATGATACACCGAACCTAAGTCTTTCATAGACTTGAAATTTGAATAAAAGAGGTAACAAGCTCCATAAAGGATCCTGTAAGAAGCATATCATCAACGTAGAGAAGTAAAACAAGTAAACCATTAGCAGAATGAGAAATAAAAAGAGAAGGGTTAACCAGACAATAAATGATACCATATGAGATAAGAAACTTGCTGAGTCTATCAAACCAAGCATGAGGTGCTTGTTTGAGTCCATATAGAGCACGTTGGAGCTTGCACACATGGAGAGGGTTCTGTGAATCAACCATACCTGGTGGTTATTCCATATAAATGTCTTTAACGATGTTGCCATGTAAAAAGGCATTGTTGACATCTAGTTAATGAATGGGCCAATGTTTTACGAGAACAATAGTTAAGATTATACGAATTGTACCTAGTTTTATGACAAGAGAAAATGTCTTTGTGTAATCAATACCATCCACTTGATGATAGCCTTTGGCAACTAATCGAGCCTTGAGACGATCCACCATTGGGTTTGAGCTTAGACTTAAAAACCCATTTGGAACCAATGACATGCATATTTGGAGTGCGTGGAGCTAATCGCCAAGTTTCATTTTTGTGTAGTGCAGCAAGTTCAACCAGGATGTGAGAGGGCATGTTTAATGTTTTTGGGTTCACATGGAATTGTAGCAGGTGAAGTTACCATTAAAGCATATCGTGGATTTGGCTTAACAATTCCAAGTTTGGATCGAGTTAATATAAGAAGAACAAAAGGTGCGGCAGAAGGATGCATGGGGTTCGTGGAAGGAGGGGACACAAGTGAAGAGGTATGGTCATGAGTGTGTAATTAAGGAAGCTAGGTAGGGAAGCTGAGTTCGAAAGAGGCAGGATTAGGAAAGTCAGTTCCATCAGTGTTTAGCACAGGTGTATCACTAAGTGAGTTTGCCTCAGACTGCAAGCAGTCAATAGATGGTAAAGGAATAGGATTTGATGAGGTAGACATTTGAAGAGTTGTACCTGAATTAAGATGAGTGTTAGAAGAAGGTAACCAAGTATCAAATAAATAAAGAGTATGTGTAACATCAGTAGGAACAAATGAAGAATCAAAAGGAAAGATAGTCTCATAAAAAACAACGTGTCGAGAAATGAAAATTTTCCTTTTAGATGGATGGAAACACGTGTAACCTTTATGTTTTTCACTATATCCTACAAAAACACACAAAATATTTTTAGGATCAAATTTATGAGTTCTTGTATCCTAGGTATAAGGAAAGCATTTAGAACCAAAGACACGAAGTGATGTGTAGTTAGGATGTGTTGGCACTCGAATTTTTTTTATTGAGTTAAGCATGATTTAAATAAATTATAAGGTCATGATAGAATAATTATTGGAGTTAATTATTTATTACAATGTTAGTAGGATTTTATTTCACCGTTTAGTTAAATTAAAGCAGTAGGAATGTATTGTGGACAATTTTGGCATGTCACTTAAGTATAAAAGCCATGAAGCATTAAAGGAAGTGTAAAGTGGACATTTGGCACTCATTAAGGGTAAAATTGGAAGAGGAAAATGTTGTCTTAGTTATTAGAAGAAGAAAAATGTGAATGAGGGGAAAGAAGGAGTGAAAAACGTGAAAAAGAGAAGAGAAGTGAGAAAGAGTCGTTCATGAGAGAAAAGAAAGAAGAAGCAATGTTAGGATTTTATTTTTTTCTTAGCTTTCAAGAGTGATTTTGGGGGTATTTAAGAAGAGAAAAAGAAAGAGGAAGAGGAGAGCTTCTATTTAAGCCAAACACTTTTTTGTTTGGTAAAGATTCAAGGTAAGCCCATTTTTAATCCTTTGGATTTTTAGAAGGGTTTTGGTTCATGAAGCTTAGGAAAGACATGGGTTTAAGTATCAATTTTTAGTAAATATTATTTTTGGGTTCTCAATTTGTATTCCTATTGAATGGGATTTTTGCCAATGTTAAAGATAATCAAGAGAGGCAAGAGGAGCAAGAGGAGGGCCATTTTAAAGAAAGTTTTTAAGTAAGGAAATCAAAGTGAGTTACATATTTATAGTTTAGTTAATGAGCCATGAGTATTTTTCCAAATTAATAAAGTTAAATGATTTAAATTGCTTTATAAATGTTGCATTTATTGCTTCTTAAATGATTTAAGTAATTGCTACACATTTGGTCCATGAATCTTGATGATGATTAATGAAATGATGATGGGAATTGTTTTTGAAAAGTATCATGCTTTTGGAAATCATGTTTCCGAAATATGTAAGATGTTTACAAAATATGAAATTCATGTTTGTGTGGGTTTGTGGTGGTCCATTATGTTATGTTACGTGCACGTTGACCATGTTAAAGGCTTCTCCCGCTTGCCTGCTAGTGGCATGGAGATTCGCAAGAACTCCCTCATGTTTATAAACTACCCAAACCATTATGATTGCTTATGTGTTTATGTTTGTTCGACAAGTTGAGAAATATATGACTTATGTTGTTTATGAATTGTTTGACTAGCTTGAGAATTTGAGAAATACGTGTTTTATGGTTTCAATGCAATTTACTATGTCAACGAATATTTTCAATGGTTTTGCTTATTTTTTCGCTATAAACTTGTTGCCCACGAGCTTTTAAGCTGACACCCATTCCTGCCCAGATCCAGGTGAAGAGCAAGAGATCGAGTGATTGAGAGTCAAGGTATCACTCCAAGTCTGCATATTTTTTTGTGTTTAAGTTAGTTTATGAAAACACAAGGCTTTTAGCAGCATTTCAAGTAACACTTGTTCATGTATATTTTGTATTTTTGTATTATGAGTTCCAACGATGTATTTGTGGCTTGAAATACCCATTAAAGCTTTGTAAAACTCTTTCCTTTTGATATTAATGAAATATATTTATGTTTTGCTTATGATTTTCCAAGTTTTCGCATTGCATTTTCAAGCAATTATGGGGGTGAAATCTGTGTTATGACTTCAGGAGAAAAGTTGTATTAATCTAGGCTGTTTTAGGCGAAGTTGCCCCTTGAAAGTTGTAGTTTGTCCTCTTAGCTTTCCAATGGCATGAAGTTTGTAATTTTTGGAGATCGGATTTGAAAGATAGGATTCTTACAATTTGTGATGCTGCATAGGGTGTATACTAAACACTTTATAGACTTTTTCTTTACTTGAGTTAACAAAAAATGAGTTCTATGGTGTTTTGAAATTTGAAGAATTAGTGTGATAAGTTATAGATGAAATTAAGGTGAAAAAGGGAGTTGAATGTGTGCTAAATTTTTAAAGAATGTATTGATATGGTTGATGTTGTATTTATATGATCAAGTGCAGAAATTTATGATGAATGTGCATAAGTTCGAATGTTATGTTTTTGGATTAATGTCCAAACATAGATTATGATTTGGTTGTTAATGATGTTGAGCTGAAATGGAAGTGAGAATAAAGGGAAATAATGTGGAAAATAAGTTAAGATTAATAGATATGCATAAGCGGGGTCATAGGTAACTTGTAGGAGTTAGAAATCTGGAAATCAACCTGTAAATGTCCGTTGGGCAGACTTGATGTCTGCTGGGTGGACCTTTTCTAGAATTCCAGCATTCCAACTTAGTTCAGGTCCGTTTAGAGGGACATATGTCTGCTAAGCGAACATTCTCAGGACAGTTATAAAATTGTGAAAATTTTGACCTTCTAAAAGGAAAAATCTCTCTTTAGGGTCTTCACAAAAGTTGTAGAACTCGAAGTCCTCTTCGAAACCATGCTTAAATGACCTTGATCAATGAAACAACCTTAGTTCGATGTTGCCTTGGGGTTACTTCAAAATTTAACCAAGGATTGCATATAGTACAACCTCGGGTCGTTCTCTTTGAGGAGCCGAAAATGAAATTAAATTCCTAAGTAACTAAATGCAATGCAACCTTATCTATAAAATGGGGTTTGATTTGGTTCATTATTACTAAAATTGCAATGAATTCAAATAAACAGAAATTATTTGTTTTTAGTATTTTAAATTTAAAATGAGTGATATGAAATGTTAGTGAGTGAATGGAATGAAAAACACAATTTATTAACAATGATAAAAACAACTCTCCAACTCAACAGCACAGGCAATCATCACTTAAATAAATATAGGAGCTAAAAACAATTAACCAAGAGTTATAATCAAGCCTTTAATACAACAACCGAGCCACCTCGTATTGTTACAAAAATATTTTCCAAAGTCCCAATTTACTAACTGCCACCAGAATAGTAAAATAGAACTAAAAATACTAGAATTCAATGCTCAATTATTACTCAATAATTAATAAAACAGAATTAAAGCTAGCAACTGATATAACAATTCAATAATTCAAGCCACCTTGAATAATCACCAAATATTCAACAAAATCTCAACACCCAGTCTTGACCCAAAACAAAGTAATGAAATTGAACCAAATTTAGCACAATATCAGTTGCTAACAATAACTCAACCATAAAAATCTTCCAATTCAAAGATATAATCCATACATAACTCCAATAATTAAATAGTTATCCCAAGATTTAGGAATCACTAAATAATCAAATGGGTAAAAAAAATAAATGCAGCATTAAACTCCCCTTAAAAAAAAAACAAGCTCCTGTCATTGCCATTGAATCAGAAGATTACGGTGAACTAGCCACGGACAACCATCAAAGACACTGCCAACGATAAACTCCAACAATCAGCCATGGAAAATGAGAAATAAAGTTTGGATTTATGGGGGATAAGGAAAAATCAGAGGCTAAGTCTCCATTAGTGGAGAAATTTCTGCCATAAAAAACCCCTCCTATTTTTCTCTTCTGTGTTCGTCCCTTCTTTTTCCAAAACCACAAACACTCCCCTCCGAAAAAATGCAATCCTCAAAACCCATGCATATTAAAACGCTCCTGTAGTTGATGAGTGACTAATTAATGTTACATTTTCTGTCCCTCTTTACGCACTCCCCACTGGTCTCCACAGCAACACGCACACACGCCCAAACCACGCAAAACTCACGCAGACAACCCTACCGCCAGCTCTTCACGCCTGGGACGCAGACCACGCCACCTGCTTGCGCTTCTCCAGCAGACTTCCACGCTGCCAGCACTCAACTCTCGCGCCTCACACACCATACAGCACCCACGCCTTAGACAGCACGCCTTCCTGCCCCTGTAGCGTGATATGACTAATTAATTCATGTCCTAGCCTTCTGTTCTTTTCAAAACCCTTACCAAACTCACGCACTTCTCATTCCACGTCTTCGTTTCTGTTCTTCTTTCAGCAACATGCATGCCTCACTTCTTAGCTTCCCACGTTGTCATTTTCTCTTTGTCCCAGCCACGCACGAACCTCTCATCTTTCTCTTCCACGTTGTCGTTTCTTCTCTTCTTTTTCCAGCTGTCTCAACATTATCGTTTTTGGTCTCTTCTCCAGCTATTTTAATACCTCGGATCACTACTTCTTAATATTTTTGAGATCTAATTTCTCCAAGTACCCTACAAATAAAGCAACATCAATTGTCCAAAAATCAATTTATTACAGTTAAATCAAAATACGACAAATGTAAGGCACAATAATTCGAATAATATTCAAATAATTCCCTAAAGACTAATTATAGTGACAAAAACTCATCCAATTGATATGAAAATATATGTAAATAAATGAGTTTGTCAATCTTACATCCATAGCGAAAGTTATGCTTTTTGTGCTAAATCATGTACATCTATAAGTTGTGGGCTTATCAATGCTTTCCTATGATACATTTAGGCTTGAATGGAGCTTGAAATATACTTGGTTTGATGTGGAAATAAGAGATAAAATGAGTGATATGTTTAGGGTGATGATTGAGGACATAAACATAAGAATGGATTGTCGTATATCAAGTGCTCAATTATGGATGTTTGGGATGTTATAAGAACCCTACAGAGTGCTGCGCACATGTTTTATGACTCTCAATTTAGCCTTCGGAAACAGGGTCTGACAGGATGAGCGCCATGTAGCTAAAAATATGTGTGGAATGAATGGAATCGAAAATTGAATTGTTTGTTTCATTGATTTATTGTAGTATTTATATACAGAACTATAACAGAATTACAGGCTGTTGGGAGTGTTTGTTACGATGAGTTGTCATAACTAAAATGGCTAACTAACCTATGGAGGTAGATATTTACAAAGGTGAAAAATGGTAAATTACAAAGGTTA
>JAOQMS010000179.1:40884018-40917395 GCA_027563885.1 Erythroxylum longipes | reverse complement strand
TAAAGTTGCTATTTTAGGTGATAAATTTTATGCCTTTTTCATACTAGATACTTTGAGTAGGTTCATATAAATTTTATTATTAGGTAGAAAAGATTAATGTTTTGGGGTACTTGATAATTTTATCAAGAGAGTTCAAAAAACAAAGGAAATTCCCAGTGCATCAATTAGGAGTGATCATGGTATGGAAAATTGAGTTTTGAGTTTCTGAAATAATGGTATCTTTCTCAATTATCCACTCTTTGGACTCATGAAAAATGTGTGTGTGTGTGTGTGTGTATACATATTTGTGTGTTTGTCTGTGTATGCGTATGTATGTATATGTGTATATATGTGTGTGTGTATATATATATATGGAAAAATAAGACATTATAAGACATGCCAGGAAAAATGATAAATGAGTATAACCTTCCAAAATATTTTTGGACAGAATTTGTAGCAACCATATGTCATATTTCTAATAGAGTTTATATAATATCAACTTTATATAAATACTATATAAGCTTTAGCAAGGGAAGAAGCCAAAGTTTAATTACTTAAAAGATTTTTTGTAAGTGATATATTTTAAACACTAAAAAACTTGAAAAAGTTTGATTCCATAGCATATGAAGAAAATTTGCTCAGTTATTTCTTAATTAGAAAAGCATATAGAGTGTCAAAAATCATGTTGATGAAGAGTTTATACATATTGTTTAGGATGAATGTAACTCTCAACTTCTTAGAAAAATCTTGAAGGTAATGATCGATGTAGGTCTACCTAAAGATTTGGAAAAATTAGCCCTTAAAGAGAATAAGATTGATCACTGAGACACCTCACATAAGCTAAGTATATTGTTGAACCAAGTTAGGAAAATAAGAATGATGAGCAGTTTCCAGAAGATTGGAAATTCAAGAAGAATAATCCTCCATATTAAGTTATAAGTGATGTTCAACAAGAGGTGAGTACTAAATTACATCTTAAATCTATGACCCACCTTCTTTTATTTCTAAAGTTGAGCCTAAGGTTACAAAAGAAGCCTATAGCGATCAAAGATGGATTCAGTCAATTTAAGGCTATACAAGAAGCCCGTAGTGATGAAAGTTGGATTCTTACAATGAATGAAGAATTAAACTAATTTAAGACAAGTAAGATGTGAACTTTGGTATTTTGTGTGTGTGTTTGTGTGCGTGTGCGTGTGTCTGTGCGTGCGTATGTGTATATATATATATATATATATGTTAAGAGGAAAAATAAGACATTCAAGACATGCTAGGAAATATGATAAATGAGTATAACCTTCCAAAATATTTTTGGACGAAATTTGTAGCAACCATATGTCATATTTCTAATAGAGTTTATATAATATCAATTTTACATAAATACTATATAAGCTTTTGCATGGGAAGAAGCCAAATTTTAATTACTTAAAAGTTTTTTTTGTAAGTAATATATTTTAAACACTTAAAAACTTAAAAAAGTTTGATTCCATAGCATATGAAGAAAATTTTCTCAGTTATTTCTTAGTTAGAAAGGCATATAGAGTGTCAAAAATCATGTTGTTGAAGAGTCTATGCATATTGTTTATGATGAATGTAACCCTCAACTTCTTAGAAAAATCTTGAAGATAATGATCGATGTAGGTCTACCTAAAGATTTGGAAAAATTAGCCCTTGAAGAGAATAAGATTGATTACTAAGACACCTCACATAAGCTAAGTATATTACTGAGACACCTCACATAAGCTAAGTATATAGTGATGAAAGTTGGATTCTTACAATGAATGAAGAATTAAACTAATTTAAGACAACTAAGATGTGAACTTTGGTATTTAGACCTAGAGATTACCAAATCATTAGTACCAAATGGTTGTTTAAAAAGACACTAGATGAATCAAGTACCATTGAGAACTAAAGTTAAGTTTGTGGAAAAAAGGTACAATCAAGAGGATATAAATTTTGAGAAAAAACTTTGCACTTATATCTAGATTAGAAGCTAGTAGATTGTTACCCACATTTGCATAAAATTTAAATTATTTAAAATGGATGTTAATAAGTTCATTTTAAAATGGTTTTACTAAGGAAAAAGTTTATTTAGATCAATCTCCTAGTTTTAAAATTCATAAACCTAACCATGTTTGTGAACTTCCTAAAGCTTTATATGATTGGAAACTAACTCTTAAAGCTTGATTTGATTGATTAACTGCATTTTTTTACATTTATTAAATTGCTTTCATTAAAAAACATAAAATAACATTATACTATTCCAACCAGTGAAATATTATGAAAGAAGCTTACCAAGTGTACGAGTAGGGAAGTTGACATGAGGATGATGAGAAAGCTTAACTTCTTTTTTTGGAATTTAAATCATGCAAATTAGGGATGACAATGACTCAACTTTGGCTACTGGGACCCGGGCTCGATTGGTCCTGAGGCAATAGCCCTAAACCTGAGCCTAATTAGACCATAGGCAGCCCAAAGTTGAGCCAGTGCCTGAGCCCGAGCCCGGTTATTAATTTTTTCGACTTTTTAATAAAATTGACTCATGACATATTTAAACTTATATTAAACCATAAAAGAGTTTTTTTTTTAAGAAAGAAGCAAACTACAAAAAATGTTATCTTTTAACTAACTATAACTTAAAGATACTTTCATGTAATATTCTTTATAGATAAATTTTGTTTACTATATAAATATTTTAATATATAATTGTATTATTATTATTATCATAAATTTTATATTTTTGCTTTAATTTTATATATGATAATTATTTTATATTGTAGATTTAAGTATGACCAAAATATATTTTGAATATATTTTTAAAATGTTAAAAATATTTGACTTAACTTAAAATTGCTAATTACATAACTCAACTATATATAAGTCTAAATAAAAAGGTTTTCCTTGAAATATTTCCTTTAAGTATCCAACTACATGGCCAATTATTGGTGGCTATCAGTGATTGTCCTTATCAAATAAGGATATTTTTATTTTATTAAAATATTTTATTATTTATGGTAAAGTAGGCCATTTATGGCCACTCAAGGTTGGTCACAAAGAATTTTCATCCTTTAAATAGGTAAAAAGCACTCCGGAATTTTGTTAAATATTGGAGAAGAGTTTTTTTTAAAAATGAAAAATGATTAATTTATAGATGAAACTAAAATAACATTACAATGAATTCTAGGCTATCCGCTTATTCTCTTAATGAGAACTAATTACAAGTAGCAAAGCTAAAGAAATAGTCAAAGGAATATACATATGTCTTAGTGAAAATTGCAAATGAATTATAAGCTCCACGTTAACACATCATGTCCGTAGACAGAGAGTGCTACACGTTTTTAGCAAATATGCATGCTCTGATAAGTTTGGCAACTCTATCTGCAAGTTGATATTTGTCTACCTTCTTATCGGTAAATCTGCAACTATTCCGCTCTCTCCATATGGTATATATGGTAATTGTGAATGCTGCTTTATGGAGGGTAGCATCGGGTTTCCTCTGCTCCGATTTAGAAATTATCCAATTTAATAATTGCTTCCAATTGTAACCACCTAAATTAAGGTAACATGTGTAAGATTCTACTCCAGATAGCTTTAGACATTGAAAGAAGAAGTGATCCTTGTCCTCAACAGAAATATTACAAAGTAAGCAAGTAGTAGCGATATTGCCATACCATTGACTATTGGTTTGGAGTCTATTCTTGATTGCAAGCTAAGAAATGAAAGAAGCCTTTAGGCTAACAACATTTCTCCATAAGAGATTGAACCAAGGCATATCAACCATTTCATCTGTAAACAGTTGATAACAAGAGTGGTTTAAGAAAGTACCATTCCTGTTTAATAACCAGGAAATGACATTAGCATTCTATAGATCATTAAACCATGGAAGGTAGCTCAACAATTTTGGAATCTCCTGAAATCTCCATGCCATTCACCGTTCAAATCAAAGAAGAAACTTTAGAGTTCAAAGGAAATCTATTCCTTAGGTGTTGTAATTCAAGTATGTGGACTAGAGGGATGATGTCAAGCCATTTGTCATATCAAATCCAAGTCCTGTCCCCCATTTCTAGTGCTATGTTGTATGTAAGGATAAATGAGCGCCCTCAAATCCATCATTTGCTTAAAAAGAAGGGAACCAACTCTAGAGCAATCTAGCTGCCAGAAATTGGTATGTTTCAAGTAGTGTTCATTGATCCACTTGATCCATAGTGCATTTTGATCAATGTATAATCTCTATAACCTCTTGCACATTGAAACCTTTTGCATTGTAGAGATTGAAATGATACCGAGCCCTCCCTTCTTTTTCGAGATAGTAACATCACTCCATTTAATCATAACTTTCTTGAAGTTATCAATTGTACCAGACCATAAAAAGGTCTTCATAATTTTATCCATCTCTTTGATAGCTTTCCTAAGTAATGTTATATGTGCAGTCCAATGGATATGTAAACTAGTAAGAATTGAAATGATGAGAGTTAATCTAGCAGTATAAGATAAGAACCTGTTTTGCCATGCCATAACTCTAGACTTAAATCCTTCAATGACGGGAATACAGTCCAGATACTTGGGTTTGGAAGCAGTAACAGGTACACTCAAATAGTTGAAGGTTTGAGAGACTGAAGTAAAACTAGTGAGTCTTCTTATCTCATTCGAATTCCTTATGTATGCAGAGAGAAAGAGGCTGCTTTTGCTCTAGTTATGCTTGAAGCCAGACCATTGTGCAACTAAGCTGAGAGCATGCATTATAGTATTATAGAAAAAACATTTGCTTCACATAAAAGTAGATCATTTGCGTAGATAAGATAAATGAGATTGATTGCTTTACATTAATGTTGATATTTGAATCCACCATTGAAAGCTATGAGCTTAGTTAAAAGCCTGAAAAAACCTTCCATAACCAGTGTAAACAATTATGGAGAAAAAGGGTTTCCTTATCGAATGCCTCTAACTGGTTTGAAAGGTTTGGAAGGAATACCATTGGAAAGGACACTCAAAGATGAGGTTTGTATCCAAGTTATGATCAATTGCACTCGTTGATGAGGGAGTTGTATAACTTCAAGACAAATTCTTGTGATATCCCAGCTAATAGTATCAAATGCTTTGAAGAAATCAATATTTATTAAACAATTTTTATGTTTTTTTACCTAAATTATAGTCTTTCATCATTTCTTGAATCAACAATATATTATCACCAATATTTCTGTAAGGCATAAAGGCACCTTGAGCTGGGTTGATAATGTCTGATAGGGCTAGTTTAATTCTTTCAGTTAAAACCTTCGATATCACCTTGTAGTATTACAGCAAGAGATTGGTCGAAAATCACTTATGATAGAAGGTCTGTCATTCTTTGGGACTAAACAGAGGTAAGTGTGATTGATTTCCTGCAAGAGATTGGCTGACTTAAAGAACTTCTCTAGGGTCTTTATAAATAGCTCACCAATAATGTCCCATGTATGTTAAAAGAACAATGCAGTGAAGTTATCGAGGCCAGGGGATTTAGAAGGGTGCAAACTGAATAAAACCCTTTTAATATCATGAGCTGTAACAGGGGAAGTGAGAGTATTAATGATATCTTGCTCAAGGTTACATTCAAACAAGCTATAGGCATTGGAGCTTAGTGAAATAGCATCAGTTGTGCCCATTAATTCCATGAAATATTACCGAGCTAACACTATGAGGTCTTTTTGATCAGTGTGTTCTCACCCACTACTGTCAAGAAGCATAGGAATTTGATTGACATTCCTACGAGCAAGCAATGAGGAATGAGAGTATTTAGTATTAGAATTTCCATCCTGCAACTAGTGTAATTCTACATTAGGACTGAATTATGAAACGTGAGAGCTTCTTGGTATGACTGCAGAGAATGTACCTTAGTCTGTCGATTCTCAAGATTGTGGGGATTCATATATCATATTTGTTAAGCAAGCGTAAGCTTTTCTTTCAGGGGCATGCAAACTATATTGTCTGCCTAGCATGAAAGGTTTAATAGCAGCCTTCACACATCTTAACTTGTATATGAACTGATATGATTTGTAACCAATGCCAGTAAGTATTAACAATATCAGAGAAGCCCACCATACCATTTATAGCATTGAAGAATCTAAATAGAGCCCCCATAGACTTGAAATCAATGAGTCTCTAAATTAGCATATGTGAGTGGTCAGACATCAAGTTTTCTCAAAAGTACAAAAATGAAGTAGGGAATTGATTTAACCAGAGAATGTTCACAAGAGTTCTGTCAAGTTGCTTTCTCACAAGCAAAGTACCTTGTTGATTATTAGACCAAGTAACCGTCCTGTAGAGTGAAGATCAAGTATATCCATTTGTAACAAAAAGCTTGAAAGCTCCTGAGTAAGCCCTGTACGAAATCTCCTATGACTCTCCACTTCTGCTGAATTGAGTGAACAATTAAAATCCCCAGCCACAAGCCACGGATTTTGTATGCTTTGTTGTAAAAGTTGCATCTCATTCCCTAGTTTTCCTCTTTGAAAACTAAAATTTGAGGCATACACTAGAATAAGATCAAACCCCTTATTCAGTTGTCCCAAGTGATAGTGAAAATGCATCAACTGGTCAGATTCTTCAAGAACAGTCACTCTAATCAAATCTGCATTAAGTAGCCATATGATTCTTCCATTGTAATATGAGCTGTGGTTTGAAAAAAAGCTCCCAATTAGCACCTAAAAATCGTGAAGCAAAAAGTGTAAAAGGGTCCTTTATTTTAGTTTCAAGAAGGCCAAGCAAGACTGGGTTCTTGTCCCTCACCACCTCCTTCACCATAGATTTTTTAAGAGGTTCATTGAACCCTTTTATGTTCCAAACTAGGATGGACATACATTGGAGGGGGAATCCCCCATAGACTATTGTTTATCCTTCTTACGAGCATAACTTCTCCTTGCATTCTTAGACTGCACTATAAATTGCTCTAAATCAGGATTTATAGGATCGGGTTCAGTTAAACAGTGGACTGCTTAATTACCTTCAATGACTTGCTCACTGTTGTCCTCTCGGATATGATTACTAAGATCATTGACTTGTACATCAAAATGAGCCAAATCAATGACCAACCTACCACTCTCAGCTAAAGGGTTATACGTAGGATGAAGGAGTGGTTCAGTAGCATTCACAGTTACCTCTTACTTAATTCCAACTCGAGGAGAGCTCGAAATACTGTTATTGCTCATGGCTTTAACAGGATCAGCTACTAGCTCTCTTGAGAAACTATCTAGATCAGTTACAGATCTACCACTCTTAGCAAGAGGATTATCCTTAGTAAGAAGGTGTGGTTCAGTAACATTCACAGTTAAATCTTGCTCAATTACAACTCGAGGAGAGCTTTACAGACCATTATTGCTCATGGCTACAACAGGATCAGCTGTTAGCTCTTTTGAAGAACTACCTATACCATCCCCTAGGAGCTTATCACACCAACTAGTTTTAAGAACCTTACCAGAGGGAACCCATTTCTTGACTGAATTAGTAGGTTTCCAAGGGTAAGTAACTTGTATATCTATTTTAAGCAACTTCCCAGTCTCTCCTAAATAGAGAATTGATAGACTATTAGTTAACAAAGCACACTTGGGAATCTCAATACATAGTTTAGTATACCCTATTCTTTGCATAGAGGTAGTCTGGGAATCCATAGAGATAGATTTCTCAAGTGAACTGACAATGAAACTCAGACCTTGTATATTCCATGATTCCATTGGTAGATTGTGAACGTTTACCTGCGGTGGCAACATTTCAATCTTACTTCGATCTAGCTCCATCCCCGGCTTTCATTGTTCAACAAAAATGGTTGATCTCTTATGTGCCAAGGACCTGCTCTACTATCTCAGAAATTTTGGTTTCCTTCACAAATTTGAAGAGAATGGAACCATCCTCTCTTAGCAGTACCTTGTCTAATCCTTCTTCCCTTATTTAGCCTTAGCCTAGGCATTAGCAATCGAAAAAGCCACTAGTTTATTTCAAAAAAATCTAATTAAAGCAGATGACCATATTATGGCTCCAGCTTGCAAGAGCTCAATCGGGGGAGTAACGACCCCATTCTTAACCACATTTGGAAAATACTTAAGCAATCCTTTATTGTGCTGAGAAATTTTATATCTTTAATCTCCGTGAGGTCAAGAGTCAATCGAGAGAGCTACCTTGGTATCAGTTTTTTTATCACCCGTATTACCCGTAACCACCTCCTTAGAGAGTACTGGGAAGTCTTCCTTCGAAAGGGAAAGCTCACCCATTTCCATTATGACAAATGCGGCCATGGGCAGGCCAACCTCCGAGGCAGAAGCCTCCAACTCCGTGCAACTTTCAGGTAATGAGAAGGGGAAAAAATAAACGTCAGAGAGGAGTATTACAAAAGGGGGAAGAAGTGCGGGCAAAATTGGAATTCCAAGTAGAGAGAAGTTAGAGAAGGGGTGTTTAGAGAGAGAAGAGAATCGCTCAAGTGTTTGTTTTGCATTACCAGTGAAGACTTAGCTTATCTTTATCATACGTATGACTGTGGATGTTTTGTAAGAATTAATCCTACTAGTTCCAATAAATATAGTCATTTAAAAACTATGTAATAATGTAATCGCATTAGCATCTAGCAGACCTATATGTATTTTTAGTTTTCTATATTACTTAATTTTAGTGTAAAAATTCATTTACCAATATCATATCCAGTTAACAAACAAAACAAGATATACATAAAGTGATCTAAATAATATTTAGTAATAAAATATATCATAAAAAGCAATATCTTAAACATAACAAATTTATACAATTGAACTTGTTATTGTTGTTATATATTTACGATATAATTAATTGAAGATATTCTTTTCTATACATGTTTATTTAATTAACTAACTTATAGGATAAAGTTTAAGGGATAAACAAATTTTGAAAATGAAATTATGACGATAATGCAAGATCTATATTACGGTCAAATATTATCTTTAAATTATTTCTAGTTATTGTTTGTTAAGATTGAATATTAATATAGCGTAAATATTAACATAACTTATGTTTCTTTTTTATGAATAAAGTAGTCAATTTATAAACTAAATTATAGAGATAAATTAGATAAATATATATGTGTTTATTAAAAAACAAGTTCATTAAACGAACCCGATATTAGAACTTTAAATTAGACATGAGAAAAGGCCCAAAGCATAATGAGCTATCTAAAATGAAGTGGTTTTGAGAAGTTTCTCCAAAATAACATTTTGGGTGGCCTAAGCAAACTTAGGCTTAGGCTTAGACCACATGATTCAAGTTCGATTGAGCTTCAGCTTAAGCTCAAATTGCACCTTTGGGGAGTTCCCATGATCTCTATTTTAAATGAAATGTTATTTAAATGTCTATAGGAATGCTTACTGAAATAATTATATAAGTGATTATTTGATTTGAAATTTTAAATGTATCTCTTATATTAATTAATATGTTTTGATATTACTTAAGACATAATCTAAAGAAGAGTAGCTTAGACATGAAGTAAATTACGTTGAGATAATTGAGTATTCAGTATGAAATCGCTACGATAAAATAACTTGGAAGAATGTTTCATATACATTAGAACAATCCAATAATAATATTATATAATTAATATGATTTGAATAAAATAGAGTAAACATTAATTTTATATTTTATGCGTTATTAGAATATTGTATGTTAAAAGAATGAATTATATAGTAAAATCACATACTTAAAGGTTAGTTTAAACTACATTAACATTCATAATATTTAGACGGTCATTTTGCATTTCAAAATACCAATCTTGTTGTGCTTATACATTTTTAATTAAAAAAATAAAAATAAATGAGCTTAATTTATCTAATTTAAAATATAATCTAAGATTCAAATTTAGATTCTTTTCTAATATATTTAGGATTTAGTGAATCATATTTAAAAAAATTATGTGGAAGAATTAAAGTAATTTAATCAAATTAGACTTGATTTTAAAGATTGAGAAATTGTAAGATAAAATATAATATATTTAATAAATAAGGACTAATATTAGATATTATATCTTATTAGAACTTAATTGATATTTAATTATAATTAATTATAATCCTAATTAAAGTTTTGAATAAAAGACTCTGGGCTCTCCTGAGCTTTAAAACATTGTTAAAGAATACTTTAACTTGAAAAAAATCATTATAATTTTAATTTTTAAGAAAATTTAATCTCTAAAATTTGTGTTAAAAAATTAATGGTGAAATATACGTAACATGTAACAACATATTGACCAATCACAAGTGTTGACTTAACGGCCTAATCGAACCCAAACCACTAAATCGGTCATTTGTTTAAATTGACATGGTCATAGTTGAGTTTAAATTGCTAAATTCAATTTAAGAGTGAATTGAATTATATCTCAAAAGCTTTTGATTACTCTACCTGCTGTTACACGCCACTAATATTTCGCTCGTTAGATCTTTTAGCAGAAGTTTTATTATTTTATTGTTTCTATCAGTAGCAAGATGACAAAACATGAACAATCCGAAATTAGGTACGAAGACTTTGAAGTTCTTCTAACGAGCGCTGTGAAAGACCTTGCAAGCTCCAGGCTTTATGATCATTTATTTGGTGAGAACTCCGTTGCTAACTCTACCGAGGAGATACAATAGTAATTGGCAACGCATCAACAGAGTGTTCCACTAACTTGGCTTTAGATTGGTCGGTCTGACCAATCCCTTCCGTCGACATGCTCATCTCTGTCGTACCACGGATGAAAAATGCTGGTCGTTTTGGCAAGGGCAAATCAAATACGTTGCTGTTGAGCATGAGAACAACAGTCGTCATTGTTGGCCTTTGAGCTGGATCTTCCTGGACACATAGTAATCCAATGTGCATGCAACTAAGAACTTCACTTGCTAAAAACGTCCCAGCAATACTTGGATCAAACGCTTCCGCATGTGTCCCTTTTTGCCAATGTTTCCACACCTGCATATATGATCAAATTATAAATTGGTATACTCATTTTTTGTTGACGATGGTTGCTGTAAGTACAACTCAGAAGTTTTCATAAACCTACACAGCTGACGAGGTTCTCAGAACCTTTGGTGTGATAGAAGGAACTGTTCCTCCTTCCAGTTATAATTTCAAGAACTACGACTCCAAAACTGTACACATCAGACTTGACGGAGAACTGCCCATGCATTCCATATTCTGGTGACATATAACCACTGTCGACGTAATAACCAAGTAGGAAAATGTTAGTTCCACACTGTTCAAAGAAAGGAAGACATTGAGAATATGGCCGTTAACTAACACACAATTATACATCTAGAAAAGAAGATTATCAAAGTTAAAATGTGATATGGATAAGTATAGGCCAACAAACTCAAATCTAATAAATCTGCTGTTATCATCTATTCTCTTAATGGTATGAGAGTTTCATAGGCTTCACAGCCATAACCATGTCAGATACCGATTGCGCCCCCATCACAACCATCGTCACCTCCTCTTCTTCTCCAGTAACTCCTCGCCTGCCAACATCATCTCTTAACCAAAACTTCATCCTTAAACTGACTTCTTCCAATTTTCTCTTGTGGAAAACACAATTTTTACCCTTTCTTAGTTGTCATGACCTTGAAAGTCACATTGTGATGAACTCCGCATGTCAACACATATAAGCAGAAGAAACCAAAAATACCAATGCTGCATGTGAAGCAAACAAGTTGTAGTAGATAGGAAGTTTTCGTTGATTGTGGATCCAACAAAGTCGGCCAATGCCAACTGTGTTAGTTAGGAGTCTTTAGAAGTTCTATTTAATTAGGATTTCAATTGTAAAACGTGTTTAGTAGATCCATTAAATTAGGATTTTAGTTTCTAGTTCTATTTAGATAGGATTTTGATTGCACGGCTTGTTTATATACAAGCTTTCGTTAATTGATGTGGACAACAGTTTTTCATCAATTAAATCATTAGTTTGTTCTCACCAAAAGTAGAATATTTGCATATCTCTCACTTTTTGCTTGTTCTTAACATCTTTCTGATTGGGACCCTAATATTGGTATCAGAGTTAACACTACTCTTTCAAGTACTAATGTCACGGCCATGAGTGGTGACGTTGGTATTTCAGTGTTCACCACGAGCTAGAAAAGGTCTAGCTCATAGCCAACTCCAGGGTGCGTGGGTGGTGACGCCAGTATTACAAAGTTCACCCAGGGCTAGAAAAGGTCTAGCACACAGCCAACCCGCCGGTGGCTACGAAATGTGGTGAAATGTTACCATCTAATTGTCCCACATTGGTAACAAAAGAGGCTGATGTGAGGTTTATAGGCTTATGAGCTCTCCTACCCTTTAAGGTAGCTTTTGAGGTTGGTTCTTCCATAAGACCTGTAACAATTGGTATTAGAGCCATGTCGACGAACAAAGAACGAATTGAGAATCTTGAAGCAGGTCTAGGCAGTTTGCAAGATGGAATGAGCCAAATGGAGCAAGGCCTTGTCGATAATCTTCGTTCAATGGAAGAAGTGATTGCTCGGCTGTTCGATGTAGTTCGTTCTCAAAAAGAAGGGTCTACTAGTATTTCCCATGGTCGACCCACAAACATACAAGAGGGGACTAAAGGGTTATAGAGGAGGGATGCCATATGTTCTCTTCCAAATTCGCAAGGCTTGAATTTTCGAGATTCGCCGGAGGTGACCCCAATGAATGGTTTAGTCGTGTGGAGCAAGTTTTCGAATATCAAGATACGCTGAGTTCGTAAAAGGTTCCTCTTGCCTCCTTCCACCTTGAATGTGAGGGGAATCAATGGTGGCAATGGCTTTGCAAGACATACCAAGATGAAGGGCAGCAGGTTTCTTGGGGTGATTTTCAGTCCAAATTATGGGGTTGATTTGGCCCAACAGAATATGAGGATTTTGACGAAACATTATCAAAATTTTGAAAAACTTGATCCTTAAAGGAATATTAGCAGGAATTTGAAAATTAGGGAAGAGGGTTAAAGGTTGAACTTAGAAAGCCTTAATTGGCACTTTTATTGGTGGGATTAAACAAGAGATTGCTGATGACATTAGGATGTTTCAGTCTAAATCTTTGAAAGAGACTATTAGCTTGGCCTGGATAAAAATGAAGAGTTGTTGAGACAAAAGGGGCAATGAGATCACCAGTGAGACCCCCAATCTAATATTCCCCAAGTCGAGCAAAACCGAACACGCCGGTGAAGAGAATTTCGTAGGAAGTGATTCAAAAGCGACGAGCCTAAGGACTATGCTTTAATTGCAATGAACGCTTCGCTCAGGGCAATCGATGTAAGAAATCGCAACTTCTGCTCCTCGAGGGTGATTTAGAGGATGATGATGGCGAAACATCGGCAATGCAGGAAGATAACAACGAACTTGAGATTTCCCTTCACGCCTTAACTAGTTACACCGTCGGTTAGAGAGTGACAGCTCGGTTCGAAAATTAAGATTTAATGGCCCTCATAGACGACGACTCTACCCATAATTTCATTAGCAATAAGGTGGAAAAAGTATTAAGGCTACCAGTGACACCCATTGAGCCATTCAAGGTTTGAGTGGTAAACGGTGCTCCTATACAATGTGAGGGTCGATTTGAAAATGTACACTGCTATAAGTTATTCCATTCTCTCTAACTCTCTATGCATTGCCTTTGAGTGGTTTGGACATCTTTTTAGGCATACAGTGGCTCCAACAACTAGGACTGGTGGCTTGCGATTGGAAGAGGTTAACTATGGACTTTGTGTAAGACAATGGAAGCCAGAGGCTAGAAGGAGTGCCTCATAAACCAATCCAAGCTATCAATCGCAACAGTATTGCACAGGAAATACGGGAAGGGAATATGGTATATATGCTTTTTGTTTGTAAAAACCTTTCAGTGATGGTAACATAAAAAATTCTAACGGATATGGAATTGTTATCAACAAACTTTCAAGATGTGTTTGTTGAACCCTAACAGCTTCCACCGAGACAGAATGTAGAACATCGAATAGTCTTGAAGGAAGGGATAGAACCTGTTAATGTTCGACCTTACAAATATGCACACTTTTAAAAGAACGAGATAGAGAAACAGGTTCAGGAGATGTTACAATCGAGTTGATTCATCACAGTACAAGCCTATTCTCTTCCCCAGTTCTACTGGTAAAGAAGAAAGACGAGACATGGTAGTTTTGCACAGATTACAAGGCTCTAAATGCAATTACGTTCAAGGACAGATTTCCCATTCTGACTATTGAAGACATGCTTGATGAGCTTTATGGAGCTTTTTACTTCACAAAACTTGACCTTCGAGCTGGCTACCATCAGTTACGAGTTTATCAACCTGACATACACAAAACAGCTTTTCAGACACATAATGGCCACTATAAGTATTTAGTCATGCCATTTGGGTTATGTAATGCTCCTTCAACCTTTCAATCACTCATAAATTCCATATTTAGGCCATATTTAAGAAAGTTTGTGCTAGTTTTTTTTACGACATACTGATTTATAGCTGAGTTTGGTCACAATATTTGGAGCATGTCAGGACATTCTTTGAAGTAATTAGACAACAACAAGTTTTTGTCAAGTTCAACAAATGTGAGTTTGGTCAGCAAGAACTTGAATATTTGGATCATATAATTACTTCCTAGGGTGTTAAAGTAGATTAGAAGAATATTGAAGCCATGATTAGGTGGCCAAGACCTAATAATGTAACTGATCTCTGTGGATTTCTATGACTCACCAGCTATTATCAGAAGTTCGTTAGAAATTATAGAGCCATAGCACAACCACTTACCAATTTGTTGAAAAAGGGCCAATTTTTGTGGATAGACAAGGCCAATACTGCATTTGAAGAATTAAAATAGGCAATAACACCAACCCCTACACTTGTATTGCCTAACTTCGAAGAACCCTTTACCATCGAGACCGACGCATCGGGAAGTGGAATTAAGGCAGTTTTGACACAACAAGGAAGATCTGTAGCTTTTATGAGTCGAGCCCGTGGAGTCACTAAGAAATCTTAGTCTGTTTATGCCAAGGAAATGCTGGCCATTATCCATGCAATTCAAACATGGCGACCGTACCTGTTGGGTTGTAAATTCCACATACGAACTGATCAGAAGAGTCTAAAGCATCTATTGGAGCAGCGTATCACTACACCAAAGCAACATAAATGGGTTACAAAGCTGATGGGTTATGACTATGAAATTACTTACAAGCTGGGAAGGGAAAATTCAACTGCAGATGCATTATCTCGAGTAGTAGGCAACCTAAGCCTTAATGCACTTTTCACTCCAAAATCCACACTTTAGGAGGAAATTAAGAAAGAAACCACCAATGATCTCTACATGAAAGAGATTGTGAGCCTTGTAAGTGACAATTCGACAACCCCATACAAATGGTGTAATAGCCTGGTATATTTCAAAAATCGAGATGTTATTCCTCCTAAATCATACTTAGCTGGCCACTTACTACAGGAGTTTCATGATTCACCATATGGTGGTCATTCGGGGGTTCTTCGAACCTACAAAAGATTGGCACAACATTTTTATTGGCCCTCAATGCATAAATCTATCCAACACTATGTTTCAGCTTGCACTGTATGTCAAAAGAATAAGGTTGAGTCACTGATTTCCGCTAGCCTCCTCCAGCCTCTTCTAATTCCATGTCAAGTTTAGGATGACATCACAATAGACTTTATAGAGGGGTTACCCCTTTCTAATGGTAAGAATGCAATCTTTATGGTGGTTGACCGTTTGTCAAAGTCATCTCACTTTATGGCAATGTCACATCCTTTTTTAGCTAAAACTGTTGCGGAGAAGTTCATAGACGGTGTTGTGAAACTCCATGGCATGCCAAAATCCATAGTAAGTGATCGCAACCATGTATTCATTAGTAACTTTTGGCATGAGTTCTTCAAATTATCAGGAACTACATTATGCATGAGCTCGGCATACCACCCTCAATCTGACAGTCAATCAAAAGTTGTCAACCTTTGCCTCGAACAGTATTTACTTAGCTTCACAGCAGCCTCGCAAATGGAATTCCTTCCTCCCTTGGGCCAAATTTTGGTATAATACATCTTATCACAAATCAATTAGAATGAAACCTTTTAAAGCCTTATATAGAAGGCCACCACTAAGCATTCCACACTATGAGGAAGGTAAGTTGGCAGTTAATAAGGTAGTTCGAGCTCTAGTCTCAAGGGATGTTGTGCTACAGCAGCTTAAAACTACCTTATCCACTGCCAGTAACCGCATGAAGCAAATGGTCGATGCTAGAAAGCGAAATCTAGAGTTCCAAGTGGGTGACATACCGTCAACAATTAGTAGCAAACAGAGCTTTTCAAAAGCTTACGAATTGTTATTATGGACCCCTACAAGATTATTGAAAGGATTGGCAAAGTAGCGTACAAACTCTAGTTACTAGCAAGTTTAGGAATTCATCTTGTTTTTCATGTGTCAATACTAAAGAAACAAATAGGTGAGCTTGACATCACCAGCAATGAATTGCCACCAATGGATGGTGATGGAGATGTCATTTGTGAACCTGAAGCTATACTAAACACAAGGTGGGTTAAGAAGGGTAAGCATTTTGTGGAAGAAAGTCTAGTAAAATGGAAGAGAATGCCAAAAGAAGATGCGACATGGGAAATTTTGAAGAAGCCACAACACAGATTTCATGAACCTTGGGGACAAGGTTCCACTTAGAGGGGGAGGTAATGATGAACTTCACAGGTCAACACTTATAAGCAGAAGATATCTAAAATACCAATGCTATGTGTGAAGCAAACAAGTTGTAGTAGATAGGAAGTTTTCGTTGAATGTGGGTCGAATAAAGTCGGCCAATGGGAACTGTGTTAGTTAGGAGTCTTTATAAGTTCAATTAAATTAGGATTTCAATTGCAGAATGTGTTTAGTAGTTCCATTAAATTAGGATTTCAGTTTCTAGTTATATTTAGATAGGATCCTAATTGCACAACTTGTATATATACAAGCTTTCGTTAATTGATGTGGACAACAGTTTTTAATCAATTAAATCATTGGTTTGTTCTCACCAAAAGCAGAATATTTGCATATCTCTCACTTTTCGCTTGTTCTTAACTTCTCTCTAACTGGGACCCCAACATATTGATGGATCCAACCCTACTCTTCCACAAGTGATTGGTGACATCGAACATCTTGCGTATAAAACTTGGAAAAAGAATGACAAACTTGTTTTGGCAACCTTCACAAATCTGATGCTGCAAATTTCTGTAAGGTAATCCAATCACCATTTTCTACTGAGACAATGTCTTCAAATCTCCAAAATTGAGATGAACCATCTGTAAACGCCATAGCTAAGAAGGATTTGCTATAGATGCTTTTAAGCATGTAGTAGTATCAATATTGAGTTGAAGTTTAAACATTCTATTCTTCGACATTGGAACTTTTATTATCAACCTGCCTCCTTTTCCCTTCATAATCAACTCACAATTCTTCATACTAATTTCATATCCCTTCTCCAAAAGTTGTCCTAAACTCAGAATATTAGATTTCAACTTTGGAACATAATAAACTTAAGAAATAAAATCAGAATCTCCACTCTTTAATTTGACAAGAATATCACCTTTTCCCATTATTGGTACTTTAGTTTCATCACTGATACAATCATATTTTCATATATCTTTAGGACTTAATTCAGAGTCATTTATGTTTATTTTATATTCATCTATAGCTGATTTATCATGTTTTAGCATTATTCGAGGTTTGTTGATGTAAAATGCAAAAATGAAATAAATAGACTCGAATTCCACTATTTTAAGTTTTTGGCAGACTTGACCTTTAGACATTGTGGGATTTTTATCTCGAGATTGGTTTAGCCAAAAATTTTGAAATTTCATACTCAAACTATTGACTCATTGATGGATTTTTTGGGACCAATTGCAGATTTTTCTATGCTAGAATTCAGGAGAAATAAATTCCCCATTGTTGCGTCAGATTTTGAATCTCTAAAATGACCTTTCAACAATGTTTTCATCATAACTTTTGACTCAAATGGAAAAATCCCATGATTCAAGTCTCATATTGAATCTAACTCAAAGAAGAAGATATTGATAAAATTTGAGCTCCTAAATCGTCACCGTTCAGTTTTTATACATTGTCGAAATTGACCTTGAAAAATCCATTCCAACCAACCAAGGATCAATATTAGCCCCCACCTTTTAATTATTTCAGCCCATGCACATCTCATTCTCCACTCCAAAAGCAGTCCCCACTCAAACACAACCCTCCATTCACTCACAACACATGCAGCAGCCTTTATTCACGCACAAGAGACAACGCAGCTTTTATAGACTAGCACACCTACACCTCCACGCCTCCAGCCTCCATATCTACACCACCCTCATTTCTACGTAGCAGTTTCTATTTTCCACAAAAACATGCATCAGCCTCCAAATAATGCAGCCTTCACATCACCATAGATAGCAACATCTCCACTCATGCATAAAGGAAAAAGAATCAAGCAGTAGCCTCCCTCCATTTTCTACACATGCACTCTCCATTCACAAAAAGCCTCTATCCACGCACACCAAAGTTCCCACTTTTTTTTTATATAAGCCCTCCACGTTACTCCACTAAGGCAACTGGAAAAATCACAAACACAGCCCCCAAAACACTCCATTTACTTCACCACGTAGCTAGTCTCCATTGACAACCGCCAAGTGACACTCTTGATTCCACTCCAACCACTAGTCACTCACACAACCAGTAACTTCAAAACACCGTAGCCTCCATCACCATTCACTGCCAAGGAAGCAACCACGTAAAGGAGTTTGGAGAGCTTTGTTCTTCATTTATAATTGATTTATTAAGAATTTGTCTAGCATTTATATTTTTGAATTGCTTGGCTTGATGATTTGTGGCTGAACCCTTAGTTTCTCTTGGGGATTTGATATTTTGTTGATGCTTTAATATTGAATTTTGCTGAATCCATGACTCAATATTCATATACTTGTTGATTTTTCCTTGGGTTTTTTGTTCTTCCTTTGGATTATTAGAAATTACTTTGATATAAATTCGCCTTTGGAAAAATGGAGTTTTTGCTAGAAGATTAAAGGAAATTTCGACTAGGATTTTCTTGTGAGTTGGGAGACCCAAGAAACTTAGGAATTAAAAATTGAAGGTTTGGGACTTAAGAAACTCTAAGAAGAACTTAAGTAAGGGATTATTAAGTGACGTCTAGAGTGGATAGATTAATTTATCTTTGGGAAAAGGGGATTAATTACTCTTAAAATTCACCTACAAGGTCAGGATATTTCATTTGTTGAGGATAGTTATTTCAATATTAAGGTTGATAAAAATATCCTTCCCTAAGAGAAAGTCATTCTCCATTGAAGTCAATAATTTTAATTAGTCAATTGTTGCAATCTTTTCTTAATTAGTTACTGCACAAATTTGTCATATTCATAATTATTTTAATTGCGTTGAATTGGGTAGTTGGTTAGAAATTCAGTTGTATTTTTTATTTTTTATTTTATTTTATAATTCTTTACATTGCTTTTAATTTTCCAAAATTTTATCCAACCTGATTTCAAACACTGTTAGCTAGCATAAATTTAAATTTTCTCATAATCCTTGTCGACACGACTCGGTTCTTACCGATTTATTACTCACTTCGACAACTGTAAACTTGCGGTTCACGAACAATCACCAAAAGAAATATTTCCCCTCTTAGATTCATCAAGTCTATAAAATAAATTTTTGTTACCGGTCATGTGATTGCTTACTCCATTATCGAGATACCATGAATTGTGATTTTTATCTCTAATATAGGTCAACAACAGAGATGATTCCTCTTCATCTTCGATATCAACATAATTGACCTCCTCTCTTGTTGCATTGGTTCTGCATTCGGATGTGTAATGACTTGGCTTTTGACAATTGTAGCAACGAACTTTTGATTTCTTACTGTCACCTCTTATCCACCAATTTCTTCTTCCACATCCTCTTGTATTTTGTTGTCGTGATTCTGATTCATTATCATTAGAAGTGCCTCTTCCTCCTCTGCCTCTTCCTCGACCGTTGCCATATGTCCTTCAACCACAACCTTGGCTACGATGACCACCTCTTCCTCTTTCTTGAATTAAACTTGATTCATCTTTCTCATGTAAATTTAGTTTTGTTTGAAGAACTTCAGCAACAGATTCTTGTTTCTTCTTCATCCTCTCTTCATGAGCTTGCAAGGACCCCATTAGTTGATCTACAGTCATCAAATCTAGATCCTTTGATTCTTCTATTGTAACCACCACATGAACAAATTTGGGATCCAGCGAATGAAGAATTTTTTTTGACAACACGAACATCCTCAATTTTTTCGACATACCTCTTCATCTGATTGACAGTCACCAACAATCTTCTAAAATAATCTAATATTGATTCAAATTCTTTCATATTTAAAGACTCAAACTCACGTCTCAGAATTTGAAGACGAACTTTTAGAACTTTGTCAATGCCTTGAAATGAATTATGAAGAATCTCCCATGCTGGCTTTGCAGTAACAGCAGCTGCAACCTTTTCAAACATACTCTCATCTAAACACATATGAATAAGAGTAAGAGTCTGCTGATCTTTCTTCCTTGCCTTTTGCAATGTTTCCTTCTGTGTCTGACTCAAAGAGGCTTCATCCTTTGACTGCTCGTAGCCTTTGTCAAACATTCCAGCATCTTGCGAGCCCAACAATGCTTTCATTTGAATACACCAGTTATCATAGTTTTCTTTGATAAGTTTAGGAAATTGGAAAGGAAGCATATTATTGTTCATGATTCAGATTAAGCCAGGCTCTGATACCAATTTTTTGGAAAGAGAGAAAAAAACAGGGGAAGAGAGGGGAGTTGAGGAGACTTGAACTAATAAAATTAACTCTTAAAATTCCCTTAAACAGAAAACTAATATGTATAACAACCCATCAACACATACTTCACGATCTAATTAATGCAAAACAAACTATTCAACTTCTAATTAAATACATTATAAATAAAAGAAATATAATTAAAATTGAATTGAATAAACAAGTTTAGTTTTCAACACTAATAGAATAAAAATATAATCGTCAAAAAATAGATGATAAAATATTATATGCAAAACAAATGCATTAACATATAATAATACATTAAAGTCGATCGGCATCATGGACACAAGAACAGTAGATTCAAACACAACAGTAGTAAAGATGAAAAGATCTAAAAATTGCAGTAGCAAACCAGTAAATCTTCAAATTGAAAATCACAAATGAAGAGCGCACAATACTAAGCGTTAGAGCTTGGATCCCATATAAAAAACTGATCACCATAGAATCGGAAACACAAAGCATGAAAAATATTTTTAAAAAAGAAAGAAATCATAAGCATGTGTTTGGTAAAAAGAAAATTTTGAGTTGGATGTAATATCATTTTAACATAAAGCATGAAACGAAGAATTTGGAAGAGTTTATCAACAATGTATATTAATAATATTATTGTCCACTAAAATGATAGTATGGGATCTGTAAGTAAATGCGTAAACTATGAGAATACGAGGTATTATGGAACAGCATGGAAAATTGCACAACTTACTATGTCCCAACAATTCTGTTTGTGCATCCTTCAGTTTGATCAACTCCGAAAAGCCTGGCCATGCCAAAATCAGCTATCTTTGGATTCATGTCTCCATCTAACAATATGTTTGCAGATTTAAGGTCTCGATGTATAATCCTAAGCCTGGAGTCCTCATGAAGATACAGGATTCCTCGAGCAATCCCTCCTATTATTTTGCGCCGCATTGTCCAATCTAATTTTGGCTTCACAGACGGGTCTATATACATACATATTCACGAGACCAAGCACACAAGTTAGGATTCTAGTGTTAGAATTTTAGACCATGCACCATGTGCAATATATAATAATTACAAATGAATGTAGACATATATACGTACAGTATCGCAGGAAGTAATTATATATATTTAAGGACAATTAAAGTCATCTAATTTTATTTGAAGGGCCATGTCATCTGATATAAAAATTTGGAGATTAATATATAAATATGTACAAAATTACGAGTGTAATTAACAAATTAATGACGAGTTCAATTAGTAATCCACCCATTAGGTTTTATTGATGAGTGCGGCCCCTAATTGACGTATGAAATTAATTTTTTTTCTTAAGTTTGACATCAATTTTTATCTACTGTTTTTTAATACGTTCAATCAAAAGATCACATTTTTCAGCTTTTTGTTAAATCTCTCCTTTTGCTCATGGATTCAAGTACGCTTTCCCTATATTTCTTCTTCTCAAATACTCTTTTAGGCAAGATTTATTTTTAAGTATTTATCAAGTGGTATCACAGCAATCTTATTCTAGAATTATTTCAATATAATTTTGTGATGATTATTTTGAAGTTCCAATAATAATTTTTATTCAAATAACCATTTGAGTTAAATATTGGTTTATGACCTACAGCCAATTGATCAGTTGTAGTTTAGTGATAATTATTTAAAGGCATTATTTATCTTATCGTACTTAGATGTATTTGATAAAGTCCACGGAATAATTATACATTGCAAATAATATTATGACGAGATTATAATTATGATATTCATATTGTATTTATGTATTATCCCTAAATTTTTCCCAGTCATTGTTTTATTAAAACTGGACATCAATAGAACGTAAAAAGACTAGCACATGTTTTGTTTTTCCTTATGAAGAAAGCAGTTGATCTCTTAGACTAAAGTATGGAGATACTTAAATAAGTATATGTGTGCTTGTTAGAGAACAAGTTCACTGACCTAACCCCATATATGAGAAATCCATTTGGAACATTACTTGTATGTCTATAGAAATTCTCATTGCGAGGATTGTATAAGTGATCCTTTGACTTCAGTTCTCTAAAGTTATTTTGTATAGGAATTGATAAGTTTCGATACCACTTATGACTTATTCTAATGATCAATAGTTCAATCGATAGATATTGGATGTAGCATGAACTATATGGAGATAGTTGTATAATCAAGATAGAATTCATTACCCTAAAGTAATTAGGAAGAATGCTTTGTTGTTCTCGATTAGTATTTATTCGGGAAATCCTTCGTTAAGGTGTAATGATGCTTTGTAAAATAGTTTATAAATGTCATTAATTGAATCAATAGCTAATGACAGAGAACTAATATAATTGGACTCAAAAATAGGGTAGACATTAATTTCATACTCTAGTCTAATTGGAATATTATGAAATGATTGAATTATATGAAAAATCATATACGAAAAGGTTAGTCAAAGTCACTTTCACATTCCTAAATATTTGTGTGGCCATGATGTGTTGCTAGACGCCTATGAATATAAATTGCCTAATTAGAGAATTAAAGATAAATTAAAGGAGTTTAATTTATGTAATCCTAAATATGATTTAGGATTATAATTTGTATCAATTGCCAACATATTTAGGAACTTAATAAGTCTCACATAAAGAATGGGCTAAAGATAGCAAAGACATTTTAATCAAGCTAGAATTTTTGAAAATTTTAATAATTATTATATTAACTATAGCAAATCTATTTCGACATTACAATAAGTTCACCATAAGTAAAATTACAAAAAAAAATTACAAGCTTAAGCCAAAACAGGTTACAAAAATAAATGAAATGTAACATAAAGCACTACAAATTCCATCTGGACTTCGTTCTTATGGATAAGTCATGTTGATCAGATTTTGCTATCATAGGGGCTCAAATCTAATTTACGATATCATCAGCTAAGTTGTATTTAGGTACTTCCTTATTCTTGTAAATCTGCTTGTTTCTTTCCTTCCAAATAGAATAAATCGTGGTAGTAAAGGCATTTTTGTAAATGGGGACATCTTGCAATCGCAATTGAGCAATATAAATGATCCAGTTAAGAGATGATGACCAATCATAATTAACAAAGCTTTAGACAACAAATGCAAAACTCTACTCCATATCGTGTTAGAGCATCTGCATTGAAAGAATAAGTGCTCTCTATCTTCTTCCAACTCTTTGCAAAGCACACACAAAGAGGGTCATAATAACCAAACCATCTATTTTTTATACAAATCTTGTTTTTGATAACCAGTCAAATGAAAATAGAGGATTTATAACTGAGGCAATGTTTCCAAAGGAGATTGTACCAAGGAACATTGCCTACAACTTCTTACAGAGCCCTATAATAAGACTTATTAGTGAACTTACGTGAGGCATCTAGGACCCAAGTTACAGAATCATGCTTGTGTGTATCAGTGATCTGAGGGAGAAGATCAACTAGTAAGTTGAACCCTCTGAAATTGCCCTCCCATTGTATTTGATTCATCAAGGAAGAAGCTTTGGAGTGAAGAGGAATCTTGTTTATAAGTATGGATAATGTCGTCCTTTATATGAGAGGACTATAATCTATCCAATTATCGAACCATACGTAAATAGTATCTTCGCTGCCTAACACATGCTTAATCAAAGGAAAAATAACCTATTTCAAGCTCAACATTTGCAAGAAAAACCAAGAGTACTCCTTTGAGGTAGACAATTGCCAAAAGCTTTCATTATTGAGATATGTTTCATGTAGCCGTTAGACCTAAATAGCATGTTTGTCATCAAAGAGCCTCCAAATCCTTTTGCAAAGAAGCACTTTTTGCATAAGAGATATAGGGATAATCCCAGTCCTCCTTGCTTCTTAGGAATAGTCACTTAACTCCATTTTACTTTAACTTTCTTTGAGTTGTCAAAACTAGACCATAAGAAAGCTTTCATGATGCTATTAATCTCCTTACTGACTTTCTTAGGAAGAATGATATGAGATATCCAGTAGACATAAAGGTTTCCTAGCATGGAGATAATCAAAATAACCCTTGCAGTAATAGACAAGAACCTATTCTACCAGGTGTGAATTCGAGCTTTAATCCTTTCAATGAGAGAAATACAATATGAATACTTTAGCTTTGTAGATGAAATGGGGACTCCCAAATACTTAAAAGGAAGATCATAAAGTAAGAGTTCAATAATCTTGGATAGTTCCATAGGTTCCTTACATCTTTAGAGCAGTACAAACTACTTTTATTGACATTCAGTACTAGACCAGACCATTTGGAAAACTTCAGAAGAAGTTCTTTGGGTAACTGCACTAAATGTGTGTCTGCCCCCAGGAGAAGAATTAAGTCATCAGCAAACATCAAGTGGGTGAGCTTGGAATCATTACATTTATTATGGTAACCAAACTTGCCATTGGGTTGATAACCTTGTTAATAAGGCAAAAAAGGCCTTCCATAACTAGAGTAAATAAATAAGGGGTGAGAGGATCACCTTGTCTAATACCCCTAGCACAAGATATTGACATGGTGGGAATCCCATTCACAAGAATGCTAAAAGAAGCAGTTTGTAAGCACATTAGAATCCAATCAATAAACTTAGTTAGGAATTCAAGAGCCTCGAGACAAATTTGTATAAACTTCAAGTTAACTGTATCAAAAGACATATAAAAATCTATCTTCCATTAGTAACTTTTGATATTCCTTCTATAATTATAATCTTTTAAAATCTCTTGCATAAGTAGGATGTTATCCCCTATAGATCTGCCTTGTATAAATGCATTCTGAGTATAATTGATTATTGTGAATAATGTTGTCTTCAAACAGTTAACAAGGAGTTTGGCAATTACCTTGTACATTGTGTTACAGCATGAGATAGATTTGTAATCCACCAATGTATGTAGATTCAACTTTTTGGGAACCATGAAAATGTATGTGTGATTTATCTCTTTTAACATTTTGCAAAAGGATAAACACTCCAAGACAACTTCAATAAATAGGTTACCAGTAATCAACCAAGTTTTCTGACCCCTTACTGTGAATCCATCAAGACAAGGAGCCTTAGAGGATGTAAATTAAATAAGATCTCCTTAACCTCCAAGCTAGTGAACGGAGCAGAGATTGATTACTTGAGCTCTTGTGAAAGGGGACTATCAAAGAGAGTGCAGATATGATAAGTATTATTGCAGCTTACTTCAGTGTCCATAAGCTGTGTAAAGTATTCCCTTGTAAGTCTAGATAGAGCATCTTGATCAGAAAAGGAGTTACCCATATGGTCTTAGGATATATAGATTTGGACCTTGCATTAAGAGAGTCGTGTCATAAACCTCTTCAAAATCAAAGCTCTAATAAGGATTGAAGAGTTTTTGAGAGGTGGGATCTCTCTAACCACGTGAGTCTTATGATCATGAAGAATGTTATTCTAAGATGTTTTTGGACACTATACTTGAAGAAATGAATGCCAAAAGGTTTCTTGACACCTTTGAGAAGTGTTTCGCCAAAAGCGATAAAGCGAAGACATATGCAGCTTTAAGAAAACTTGTCTTTATGAGGTATAAGGGTAATAGGAGCACAAGGGAGTATATAATTTAAATATTTCACCTTGCGAAAAAACTAAAGACACTAAAGATAGAGCTGTTAGAAGACTTGCTTGTTCACTTTGTGTTAATATCTTTTCCTTCATAATTCAATCAGTTTGAGGTGAGCTATAATTGTCAAAAGGAAAAATGGACATTGAATAAGCTCATTTATCACATGGTGCAAATGGAAGATAGGATGAGACAACATAAGACTGAGAGTGCTCATTTTACATCAACCTCTTTTGGACATGGTAAGAACGAAAAGGTAATGAGATTACGATATTGGAACCACAACAGAAGTATAAGGATATGTCTGATGGACTAAAGGAAAAGAAATGTTTCTTTTATAAAGACCATTGTTATATGAAGAAAAACTATGCCAAATATCGCACTTGGTGAGTAAAGAAAGGCATGCCTTTCGCTCTTGTTAGCACTAAAATTAATTTGGTTGCAGTACCAAGATATACTTCGTGGTTGGATTCTGGTGCTATAACTTACATAAGCGTATCTATGCAGGGTTTTCTGAACTACCAAAGGCCTAGTAGTAAGAAGTACATCTATACGAGGGCTAGAAATTTGGTAGAAGTTTTAGGCATAAGGACTTTTTGGTTATTATTGCGTACTGTTTTCTATTTAAAATTAAATAACACATTTATTATATCATCTTTTAGGCAAATTTTGGTTTCAGTTTCTATACTAGGCAAAGAAGGATTGTTTGTTCATTTGAAAATAGAAAATGTAATGTTTATTTTAATTTTGTGTCTGTTGGAACTAGTAATTTATCTAATCATGACAAAATTTATTTACTTTATATAGTAAATTCATATAGTGAGTCCTATATTGTTCAAAACCAAAGTTGTTAAACACAAATTATTAAATGAAAATTCTATATTATTATGGCATAAGCATTTGGGTCATATCTCTAAAAAGAGAATTGATAGACTTGTATCAAAAGGGATGCTTAAAACACTTGATGAATTAGATTATTATGTTTGTGTTGAGTATATAAAAGGCAAAACTACAAATATCTTAACATTGTTACATACAGATATTTGTGGGTCATTTCCTATAGCTTTATAATGGTCAACAATATTTTATCACATTCATATATGATTACTCTTGATATGGCTACGTATACTTAATTTATGAGAAATCTCAAGCATTGGACATCTTTAAGGTGTTTAAGGTTGAAGATGAAAATTAATTTTGTAAACTATTAAGGCCGTAAGATCTTATTATGATGGTGAATACTAATGGAAGATACAATTTACACATCTAGGGATGTCCAACTAAGGCAAGGTTTTATAAGCCAAATGAAAAGAAACTAGATGCAAGGGTTGAGTGGTGTCGACTCAGTAAAGCCTTGTATAAAACTATTGCTCTTTAGTAAAAGTGATTAAACTGGATGAGGGCCCCGCAGATGTAGGCAAGGAGTATTGAACTGCGTTATCTAATCTCGGGTGTTGATTTGTTTATTTCATATTTAATTTTTCTGTTTTCGTTTGTGTTGAAAAATTAACAACTATTGACACAGTTGCTTTATATCAAGCAACCGACAGTACAATTCAAAGCAACTGCGGTAGAACCAGATTTTTGCGAAACCACATCCTTTTGGATTTTTCAATTGGTATTAGAGAGAGGTCGCCGAATCAGAACTTGGTACGTTAAATTGGTGTAGATTCATGTTTCGCAATTATGGCTATAAGAGAAGGGACATGAATGACTAGGCCATCATTGCAGAGATGGTTCAAATTATTCTACCTAAAAATCACGCATAAGAGTATTTGTTCCAACACAAGGAAGCAAAACATGGAATTCGGTTTTGAATGGCTAGACACATCCAATGAAGATTGATGAAAGGAATAAAGTGGTACCTAAAGATCTATCTGAATGGACAAGGGCTGACAAAGAGGAAGCACTTGATAACTCTCTAGCAAGACATGCAATTTTCAGTGCTATGGATGATGGATGGTTTAGTATGATATTAGCCTATGAATCGGCAAAAGAAGCGTTGGACATTCTACAAAGAATACATGAGGGATCAAAATCCATAATAGCTTTGAAACTTCAGATGTTGGCTGCTAGATTTGAAAAGCTGAAGATGGATGAAAGCAATACTATTGGATACTTCCATGAGAGATTGCGTGACATTGCTAACCAAGCATATCAACTTGGGAAAAAATATCCAAATATAAAACTTGTCAAGAAGACGTTGAGATCACTATCTCCTAGATTTATATTAAAGATTACAGTCATGGAAGAAGCCTATCATATCAATGAATTATCTTTGGATAAGGTAATTAAGATTCTTACCAACTTTGAGATAAATTTGTTAAGAGATAAACGAGAGAAGAATAAAGGATTGGCATTGCAAGTTGAGGTTGGAAAAGTCGCGAATGTTTCAAGAGACGACTCCGATGAAAATGATGATACTGTGTTGCTAATAAGAAATTTCAGCAAGTGGTTAAAGAAGGTGAATAAAGATAGACTTAAGTTTAGAGAGAATGGTGGGAGTTCATCTAATAATAACTTCAAACAATAAGTAAAAGCAAAGAAGATACAATGTCATGAGTGTCAAGGTTTCAGACATATGCAAGCAGAATGTGCCAACACTCTTAAAAGGAGAAAAGGGAAGTCCTACACTACCACTTGGAGTGAAAACAAATCTGAAAGTGGGTGCGGCAACGAAGAAGAAATTGTGAGTAATCAAGCTATATTGGTTGCTTTAAACATCAAAATTGTGGTTAATTCCTACTGATGACGAAAATACAGATGTTTCATTTGTAAACTCAAATTCAGATTGTGACAATGATGACAACTCCTCATAATTCAAAAAGGAAGACATCTACAAGGTCTATAAATTAATGTGTGCTAAATGGATGAAAATGTGTAAGCAAAACGAGAAGCTAAATAAGGAGAATTCAACCATGAAGGACGTCATTCAAGATCTAGAGAGGAAGTTGTTATCAATAATAAATGAACTTGATAAAACAAAGCTAAAGCTGATCAATACCAAAAAAGGAATAAGAATATTGAATGGTGGTATCGAGAAGCTAGATCAATTACTAGAAATTGGTAAAAACAAAGGGGACATTCAAGGTGTTTGTTATAAAGATGAACGTTCCAAGTTGAATAATGAGTATAATGGTGAAGTTAGATTTGTCAAAGAAGCAAGATCAAGTAAGTAAGGAGAAATACCAAAAGAAGTAGAAAGTTTGTGCCTACATGTCACTTTTGTGGTGTATCACATAAGGCCAAATTATTACGAGCTACAACAAATGTTATTCCATAATGTTCAAAATAGAAAATTCCAACATTCTTGGAAAAACTTTTAGTAGGAGAAGCCATCAAAGGAGATTTGGGTTAGAAAGAACCAACTACAAGCACTTGTGGATCTTAAATCAATGCATGGCACTTCTCACAATAGATGGTATTTTGATAGTGGGTGTTCACGTCATATGACAAGTGAAAGAAGCTACTTGATGGATTATCAAAGTTGTATGGATGGCCACCTTACTTTTGGAGATGGAAAGAAGGCCACGGTTATTAGAAGAGGGACTCTTTGCATGGATGGATGGCCACACTTCAAAAATGTGCTTCACGTTGATTAGTTAAAAGCCAACTTGGTAAGTATTATTCAACTTTGTGATGATGGATTATTGGTTAAATTCACCAGTGATGAATATAGGGTGTTAACCGAATAAGGAGAATGTTTAGTGAGTGGCAAAAGATTAGCGAAAAATTGCTACATGTTACAGGCTATTACTTCTTACAATTCAGCCGCATATGATAATCTGACTTGATGGCACAAAATGATTGATAAAGTGATACAGGAAAATCTTCAAAACCAGCTTTATGAACCAACACGAAGATGCAAAGAAGCCAAAAATAAAAAGTGCCCAGATTCGCAATTAGTTATTGCTAGTAAAGAAACTATTCAAACAAAAGACTAGTTGGTTACTTATGAGAGAGGAACCAACCAGACATCTGATGACAGAGTTAATGTGATAAGGAATAAGGTCAGGTTTGAATTTTTTCAAGGGCCACAGGGAATGTGTGCTTTACATTTTTGAAGTATGTTGATGTTGGTTATTAAAAAAAAAAGGAGGACTCGAAGGAGTTAACATCTAGACTTTTTGAGTTTATAATTTATGGGTTTTCTAGAGGTGATTGGTGTGTGTTTAGCTTTTCCTTACTTTTTGAATAGTAAATTTGATTTGAAAAATAAGGCTCTGCTTGATGATTTGAGAATTCTACTTTTGGATTTTGATTTACAAAGTTATGTCAAGAAAATGTTGATGCTTGATTGGAGATCTGTAGGAGGATTCGGATTTTCTACGATATGGGTTTTCAAGTTTTATCTTGGTTTCTCTCTACAATGTGGGCTGTATGAGTTTGGGTAATATGCTTTCACTGGGGTTGGATATTTGTACAGATATTATGGTTTGAGGTTTAGATAAGGATGCTATTAAGGATGATCTGTGAAGAGTTTTCAATTGAGTTGGTGAGATTACAAAAGTTATGCTCATAATGAAACCCTAGACTAAGAAAAACAAAGGATTTGCATTTTTTCATTTTGGAATGAATCATGGATTTGCCTTTTCGGAATTTTCTTCTCGTTCAAATGCTATGGATGCTTTTAAGCGTCTTTAGAAGAGAGATGTTTTATTTGGAGTTAAGAGACCTGCAAAGGTTTCTTTTGCAAATTCCCTCATTAAAAATGGTGATACAATCATGACTCAGATGAAGATTGTATTTATTAATGGTCTACCCAGTCAACCTAACAATGATGGGACACTCTCGCTTCAACCAAGTTTGTTCCTTATCTTCTTATAAATTTAACTGAGTATAAACAATTTGATTTGGATTCTTTATTGATTGAGGGGAATTCGTTGAATGCTTCCTTATTGCCACAACATTTTGATGCTCAGTTGGTGCTAGAATTTTATTTTAATTTGGATAAAAGAGTGTCGGATGATACAACTTAATGCTTTTATACGGTTGATATGAGGGAGAGATTGATTAAGTTTTAGTCTAATTCGTTGAATGATTTTTTGGGATTTATGAATTTAATTAGTTGTATGCGGATGTCTTTGATGTGAGTAATGATATGTTGGCTAGTGTTTTGACTAGTGGTAAATTGTCATCTTGACCTTTTGCTGTTGTACTACGTGCTTATGATTCTTCCGTTACACCTACTACTAATTTTTTTCCTCCTTATTTGCGGAGATTGATCGCATTGACGACATTCTTCTTTTTGGCATCTTTTTGTCCCAAGGGGAAGACCAGATAATGATTGTTGGTTGTTTTGTTTATTTGGGACTATTGTTGCTTTGGTTATTTGACAATTGCGTATGTGAACTTAACGAACTTGTATTACGTGAACTTGATGTCATTTGAAAGTTATTTGGAACTTGATGTTTGATTAAGGGGGAGTTCCTATGTGTTATGTACATTTGATAATATGTGTCCAATTATCTTCTTAAGGAAGAGTTTTGATATGTGACAAATAATGCCAAAAAGGGAGAGAATGTTAAGATATAAGTTAAGATATCTTAATTAATTTATTTTGAGCATTTTTTGTAATTAGACATCTTTGGTTATATGTGGAATTTCATTCTGACGAGCATTCTACCTTATGTGGGATTTTTTGAAGATAAGGTTTATTTGGGATAAATTCTTAGTCATGATAGGATTTAATTAGAATAAAATCACCATATCTTGATTAAGATAAGATGTAGATTTTTGGACTCATCTTGATAGCATATTTCGGTAATCCTATCTATCTAAGGCAGTTAGAGATTTTCGGCATTTTCATCTATATATAAGACAACTGTATTTTCTCTGCCTATTACCTAATTTTACAAGGATTCTATCCACATCTAGCAGCTACGTTTTCCCTTAGGTTATGTGATTTTTCCAAGTTGTCTTGGTGATGAAAAACTTTAACAGTTTTCGTGTGGTTTTGCAGCTCCATTGGTTTAATGTTTCGGTGATGAAACGTTTGTTGTTTTGCTGAGTTTTCGTAGCTACTGTGCATGGGATGTTTCAGTGACAAGATCGAAGGTTCACAGAAGATTTCTTGGTGGACAACTTCCTATTCTTTCTTTAAAGAAGCTATATTGTTAGGGGAGTTGTTTTCTATCTCAAGTGTT
This sequence comes from Erythroxylum longipes, assembly GCA_027563885.1. Taxonomy (NCBI): domain Eukaryota; kingdom Viridiplantae; phylum Streptophyta; class Magnoliopsida; order Malpighiales; family Erythroxylaceae; genus Erythroxylum; species Erythroxylum longipes. Next base: position 40,884,927 of record JAOQMS010000179.1, on the reverse strand, counting down.
GTCGTTGTTTATGTTTTTATTGTTTCAATCACTTAAGTTATTCAATTATAATCTTTATTATTAATCATTTTTGTGAAAATCTTCTGTTGAGGTTAACACAATGTAGTCATGTTATTGGGAGTGAAATACTTTCACAGGGTGTGAGAACAAGTGGATAATGTCAAGGGTTGAGTGGTGTTGGCTTAGTAAAGCCTTGCATAAAACTATTGTTCTTCGGTGAAAGTGATTAAGCTGGATAAGGACCCCGCAGACGTAAGCAAGGTATTTCGAACTGCGTTGCCTAATTTCGTGTATTGATTTATTTATTTTGTTTAATTTTTTATTTTTGTTTGTGTTGGAAAATTAATAGTTGCTGACATAATTGCTTTATATCATTCAAATGACAGATACAGTTTAAAACAACTGTGACAAAACCAGATTTTTGCAAAATCACATCCTTTCTGATTTTTCATCTTCGATTTGGCAAACAAAATTATATACCTCATGATATCTCTGTGTCTGAAGGAGATAAATTTAATCTAAAGCAGTGTCCAAAGAATGAAATAGAATCCAAGTTTATGCAGAATATGCCTTACGCATCGATGGTAGGTAGTTTGATGTATGCATAGATCTGCACGGATCCTAACCTTACATATGTTGTTAGAATGCTTAATAGATACCAAAGCAATCTAGGAAGAAAATATTAGGTAGCAACAAAAAAAGTCTTCAGATATTTTACAAAACACTAAGGATTATATGCTCACATATAAGAGGACGGACAAACTTGAGATCATTGGCTTTTCTGATTCTAGCTTTACTGGATGCCAAGATAATCATAAATCAACATCTGGTTATATATTTTTGTTAGCCGAAGGTGTAATTTCTTGAAAGAGTGCCACGTAAAACTCATTACAACTTCCACTATGAAGG